>QVRM01002889.1:0-511590 GCA_003439945.1 Dermanyssus gallinae | reverse complement strand
TTCCACGTGGTCCCAAAAAACCGTAGCCATCATCTTTCCGGCCGATGCCGTTGTCCGCACCCTCTTCGGAGGTCCTTCACCAGGTGCACACCATTGACGAGATGCTTCTTGGGTCTCGGGAGTGTAGTGATGGACCCAGCTTTCATCGACGGTCACGAATCTGCGCCAAAAATCCGACGGATTTTTCGACATCTTGGCCAAATTTCGCTGTGAAGCGGAAACACGCGCTTCTTTTTGGCCTTGGTTGAGCAAATGCGGCACCCATTTTGCTCTGAGCTTTTTCATCTTCAAGTTTTCGTGCAGGATGAAATGCACTCTACCCAAACTGATCCCCAAGGCCTCCGCTATCTCCCTAATGTTCACTCGCTTATCTGCGGCAACGATTTTCCGCACTTTTTCCACGTTAGCCTCATCAGTTGCCGTTTTTGGGCGTCCTGAACGTAGTTCATCCTCGGTGCTCCTGCGACCTCTTTTTAACTCATTAATCCAGTTGGAAACAGTGGCAAAACATGGCGCAGAGTCACCGTACACCTCGTCTAACTCAGTTTTCACTTGGGTCGCATTCCAACCTTTGAAATAAAAATGCTTGATAACCACTCGAAACTCTTTTTTCTCAACTTTTCAAAATCACGCCGATACGTTGCACGGGAAAAGCGATCAAACGAAATCGCAACGGCCAATCACCATAATATTTTGACTGCTAGCATTCGAAAAGTTGCCGTTTCCAATAACGGTGAAAGCGCGCCAAAATTTGAATTCTGAAAAGCTCATTTTAAGAACTTGTTGAACTACCTGTATATGTACGTATATATCAGACACGAGCGATAGCCTTTTCTGCAAAATTACCTGAATAGTTATATAGAAATTTGAAGCTCAATGAAGAGTTATTGAACTTAAATAAATTTGCCGTCTGGAAAAGACAATCCCATAAAAAGAAATATATATATATATGCATACGTCCGTCTAAACACACACACACACACATATATATATATATATATATATATCGGTGCGGAGCGCGCGATGTCATGCATACAACTACAGCGTACCCAGTGTTCCGCTGTACGCAATTGATATGCAAATGGCGCACGCGACTCTACTACTGCGGCTACTACCGGCTACTGCCCAGGAGGAGAACGTCGAAGACGAGGAGGACGAGCCAATTAAAGTCTGCACCAGCGCCCCTCTTCCCCCCTCCTGCCCCTCCCCTCTTCCCCCCTCCTGTCCCTTCCCCCTTTCTATACGTACACTTTCTCCCTAAGCGTAGGACTGTTGTCCCTGAGCTGTGTTTCGCCACTGCTCCGCGACCACCGCGTAACCGGTTACAGCATCCTCACGTTCGTTGCAATTCCTGTGTGAATCTCTGTGTGAAGGGCCAGCATCTCTCTTGTTCGTTCGTTTCTTGTGTGTTCCTCTTCCTGTTGTTGTTGTTGGTCAGGGCCTTGAGAGGTGCCGCCCATATGCAAGTGCGATTGCATCGCGTACTGAGCGACTGAGGGAAATTAGTGAAAAGTTAAACGAAGCACAAAAGGTGTGAAAACGGAAGCGAGCCAGCGAGAGCTGAACAGAGCGATGGGAAAGCGAGAGAAAGAAAGAGAGAAGAGGCAATTAAACAAATGAAACTTCGTGGGAAACGCACAAGACTATTACGTTAAGCTACGCTCGTTGCTATGAACGCGTGCGTAATAGCTTTATGTAGATACCTGCGCGTTAGCCTGCAGATATATAATACGCAGCCCTGCCTAGAGGCGAATGAAAGGTGCTGAGGTTTCGCGTATTCTTTATCACGGAAGGGCCGTGCCCAAAGTCAATCCTTTCCTTCCCGAGCTTAGCTTAAATCTCGTCGACTCGTCAAAGACAAAATAGTTTGACTGTCTGCCTGTCTGTCTGGTACTCGTATCATCTCGCCGTCCAATCTAAACATCTAGTCGCGTCCTAGTTCTGAGACAATCCGACAGCATAATTCGAAGGCTCAACATCGATTGACATTATGACAATGTTTTTTATAACGTTTGCACGGCTTTTTTGCATAGCTCTTTCTTGCTTTATTCATACCTACATACATATATGCTTTGGGAAGTGTTGCTGGAGTTCTAGATTTAACTCGTCGTTTCAGCCAATTTCACATATGCTCGATTCTATGCATATGAGCCGCTGCCTTTGCAAAAAGCAGCACAAGAGGCTTTAGTAACGCATTTGCATCTCTTTTAGGATCCGACAGTAGTGACGTGCCAATGTTATAGCTATGACCTAGGTTGTCATGTCTGAAATTGACAACGGCAGATCCTCGGAATTCGGCGTGAAGCTCATGCGCTTAAGCGCCGGGACGTCTAGCTGACTGAATAATCGGGCCGACAGCTCATCATGTCTACGCAGGATTGCTTCGAAGGTCAGCACAAAGGATAATACATACATATTACTTATTTCGCAATAACATTTAAGCATTTCAAGATGGTACATAATTACAATACAATTTATTCATTCTATACAATTTGAACACTTCAGCGACCGTTCCACCGGACGAAAAAGTGCAACGACCGCCGATGCGTCTGGCAGCTCGCCGCGTGGTATTTATGGTGAAAGCGCATATGTGCGAGCAGAACCGGCAACGATATTGATTGCTAACTTGGTAAAATCTTTGGGTCGAACATACCAAGTAATGGCAGCCACGCACAATGTATCTTGTGTACACGTGCCGGCTAGTGCATGCCATTCCACGCCAAAGCTCCCTGACGGAGTATACGACTGAGCTACCTCTGCCGAGGCCTCGGACACTTTTCTTTGCCACTCCAACAAAAATTGCTAAATGGCCCCGTAATAGGTGACCTAAGGCTGACTCTGATTGTTTCTACTGCACACAAAGGATAATACAGGACCGCTCACACAGACGACCAAAAATTCAAGTTCTTGGCCCAAGCCGGAGTGGACACAACAATTCTCGTAAGATTCGCTCTTTTATGGCTCCTATTACTTGTCCCACGTTCTTGCTTAAGCTAGATTGCAAGGATTTCGCCAAAGAAAAGCCGTTATTACATGAAATCAACCCGCGGGGCATCCCAGGATAGCTACATTTTTAAACTTCTTTCTCTCCGATTGCTTCAACTTATGCTCCATTAAGTCTCGAAACGGCATTTGTTTAAACATATATAAAATATGTTGTATATTAATATTCGGAAAATATCACCGACCTATCACCAAGATAGCTGGCGCTGACCGACAAGCTTTGTGATGATATTTAGCACAAATGAAGCCGATGTCGCAAAATGTACAGCGATACTCACCGCAAGGGTTATAAAACCCAGTCCGTTAGCACCGTTTGTGGTAGAACCTTTGATGAAGAAGCGGGTGAGTATGTGGCGCTGCTCGAAAAGCGCTTCCATCCGCACATTGTTCAACATTGCCGGAGTCTTGTAGAACGCTTCTGGAACTTCCCTCACCTTCTGCTCTAAACCCTACGGAACTCCTCGCATTGAAGCTGGTTACCACTCAATCCTCGATGAACGACGTCGTTCTTGATAGACAACATATAACTTTGCCTGCTCTGTGCGTTTCTAAAAGAGCCGGATCACGCAAAGCGGATCTCAAGTACCACCAAGACCCAAGTGAGGAAACACCCGGACCGCTTCGAGGGGCTGCTATTCGACAATAACAAAACAAATACTCGTTCAGGTGCAATAGCGAAAGCTATGGCTGTCGCTAGAGCAGCCATGGTAGCCAATATCTATTTATGGGGGATCGTGCGCGCCCATATTGCCTTCTGACGCCAAGAGATCTGTATATATGAAACATCATCTTATAACATAATGTTTTTCTGAGAGTGTTGAGCCCAAAAATCGAGCAGCCTCGTTTTAATCATATTTGGGGTAATATCTGAATATGAGAAAGTGAAGGTGACAAGCATGCATGTCAAGTCTCCTAACGGTAAATGATATATATATATATCAAGTCTCATAACGGTAAATTATATATATACATATATATATATATATATATATATATATAGGGAACAATCATTGAAGATGTCCGGCGATAATGTTGCTCAAGTAAAGAACGAACGAGCGGGGTGCACGCATATATGGCAGGGCACGCCTCTAAATACCGATAGACGACGAACTAGCGCAGAAGACAGAGAGAGAGAGATCGAAATCCTTTCGAACTGTAGCGCAATATGAATGAAACGGTAAAAACAAAAACCGTATTGTCGTTGTGACGTCAATGCGCCGTTGAGCGATAACACAGCATCGGCCTCAAGCTGGCTGGCTCGTATTGGGCCGAACCGTGCCGGGCCCCCTCGAACGCCCACGTAAACCCACGTGAGACGCGAGAGAACGCCGCCGACGTCCTCCTCTGTCGCTCCTTCGGCCGTCAAAGCTTTCGAGCTGACGCAGCTCTCTTCAGCTGAATCTGACTCACTGCATTGCTGCCGGCTGTGTGTGGCCCACCTAAGTGCTGCAGCACCGTAGTTCCCACGCACGCGAGATATATATATATATATATATATATATATGCGAGGCACAGCCAGACGACAGCTTTCAAGCTGTCCGGGCACGCTTTCGTCTACTACGCGGACGCACATGTACACGCAGACAGACAGAGACATTCTCGTTTTCAATATCTGCTATCTGCTTGTTCCTCTGTTGCGCCTCTTCCTGCCTTTACCTCCACCTTTCAGACACCACTCGCTTCCTCTCACCTTGGCGTCATTCTTCTTTGAGCACCAACACGGCATACTCGCTGCCATACTCTTTGTGGCTGATGTCGAGTATATGTCGCGACCGTGCGTGTTTTCTGTATTCGGCCAACGGGAACTGGTCTGAGACAAGCCGAACTGTCTGTCCTGTTAGCAAAGGGCCCTGCTAAGCTATCGCAACCGACAACACATAGCATAGGTTTACCAAACCACACATGATGGTATTCGTTGGGTTGTGTTTTACAGGAAATGCGGTGCTATATCTGGGCGTGATCAAACCTTAGCATCTGCTTAGCTAGGTTTTTGATGCTACCCTTCTGAGACGTTGCGCTCACCTGTTTACGAGCAGATACCGCGTGACATTCGAATAGGTGCAATCTACTGAACATTGTGAGGTGACGCAATGCTAGCTATTTTATATATATATATATATATATTCTTACCGTGATTCTTAACAATTAGTCTGTCGGTGCGTTTTATTGATCGACACGTGTATCGTCTAAAAGGGCTCGTTGAAGCGTGTTCAGACAGTCTACCTCGACGTTTCACTTAGGTGAGGTGGGCTCTCTCGGCGTTGGCTTCACATGTCTCGATGCCGAGACATGCGAAGCAATAGCGTGAAATAGGCTCGCCTACTTCAAGAGCGCGTGTACGCACTTAGTTACGTGCGTTCGTCGGTCGGGGCTCCGTGTCGTTGTTACTCCATGTCGCATTCCCGCCGCGAAATTGCGGCCTATCGAGGCAGCCGTGCGATCGGAAAAGCATACGAGCAGAAGCCTCTCATGTGCGGCGTTGTCGTCGTTGTTGCCAGCGTCGTCTGCAGTGCGTATCAAATTGTCGTTCTTGGCGCGGAGCTGACTGAAAAGTCCCTGTATGCATGAGAGTGACATATACATGGCTACGTGAGGACTCTATACGTGCCGCAATAATTCGTTCTTCTGCACGTTTCACTAGCAATACGCTATGAGGTAGCTGCTTAGGTAACCCCACTGGCTTCCTCACAATCTCTGGACGTCTGTTCGATCCACGTATAGTTTGGTCCCCGGGGCATGCGTATAAGCGCGCCAAAATTGCGTAATCCGTGGGTAAGTCGCCACGAGTCGAGGAATCGAAATTATAATAAAGAAAACAATCAGATCGCGACAACGGCAGCGAAAGGGAAGGGGTAGAGAGATCTATATGTGTATAAGCTGATAGGAAGAGCGAAATACCGAGAGTGGCAAAGAAACAGACGCAACACTATAGGAAAAGAGAAGCTCTCCGGTCGGCCCGATTCCGGGCGACGTTGCTTGAGCAACGGGGCTTGTCGCGGGAAAACGGACGACGGAGTGACGGTATGGCAATCTCTTCGAGTCAGGTAAGCCACTGGTATGGAATGTAACTGTGTCGAACTCACTCACACCGTGTATGGTCCGAGTCGGCGCATTTTTGAGGACGCTGCGTAGCGCGAGGAGGCGAAAAGGAAGCCGGATTCCCAATGACGGAAAGATCGCTTAATCGCATCTGCGCTAGGCTGAGTGACACCACGGGGAGTAGGAGAGCGGTCGAGCTTGTTCGGCAGAGGATCTCAGTTCTGACCCGACGAGACAGCGTAGCGGCTGTGATAGGATCGTTGGCTAGACAGATTGACAGAACTGACGCATAAGTGGTATACGATCGGTGTCGACAATTGCAACGGGCAACGTAATTGAATATATTTGCCGATATGGCCATATAAATACACATGTATGTATATAACTATATATATATATATATATATATATATATATAATGAGACACTTATCAAAAGAATACGGTCGGCGGGCGACCCGTGTGTCTTGAAGCCTCCCGATTAGGTCGGAGACGATCGGAAGAGGCCTGATGGCACGACCCCGACCCCCTTCGAGCGAGCCCAAATGCTAATGTGTGGGATGCAACCGCAACCGACTCTTTAAGCCCCTCAATGATCGGTACGGACGCAGCCCGCCCTGAACACGCGGTAGCCCTAGCGGAAGCAGTCAAGCGCAGAAAAGTTTTAAAGCCTCGATTACCCCTACTCGTTCTCACTCTTTGCATTTGAGACATTTGGGTGGCGAGCTGGCATGCTGGGTTGCTTTCGAAGAAGCTGCTCAGCGATGTCGGGAGAAGATTGGCGTTTGCCACAGGAGATAAGAGGGCGGGCGAGTATACACACCAACTACTGTCATTAGATGTCATCAGAGGTGGAATGCTGCGTCGGTGAGAGAAATCTTGGCTAGGTGAACCAGTCTAAATTTGAACCTAATGTACCTTGAGCTTACACATTTGATGGGAGCCAATTGTATATATATACATGTATATATATTATATATAGTTGGTCAAAGCACGCACACATAAAAAAAATGCAACATTACATATCATATTTATTCACCATAGTTGTTGGTAGTAGGATTGTATTATATATTATTATAATATGTATACTAAAACAAAATCAACATTGCAACCGTGTATACTTGACTTCCGCCTCTTATGGTCAACGGCGAAAACATGGCGTGGCAGCATGGTGATGTTCGTAGTAGTAGTCCTAATGCCATATAAGCGCATGGAAAGCATCGCACTCCAAAATCCAAGAAAGTCTGATCAAATCTTAGGATCGGCTTGTCTAGATAGCTTTTTAAAGGTAGTCTCATGAAGCGTTACGCCCGCTGGCCCTGTCCACGAGTACGTACCGCAAGACATTCAAATTGGTAACATTTAATAAGGATTTTAAGGTGAAGCACTGCTAGTTGACCGAGGTAGCCTATTATGGGCCGCAGAAAAAGTCCCGAGAAGAGAAGTTCGGTTCGGAGCGCACGACCCGCGCGACCATAGCGGTATCAGCTCAAATGGCTAAAATGATTTTCAACTTATGAAAAGTTCCGTAGAAGTGGAAACGATGGTGATGACATAGATTTGAACACTTAAGATAGAAATATAATGAAGCAGGGAACTAGGAATACGACGAGGAGCAAAACTAATAGGCGAAACGTACGTATTGTCTTGCGTCGCGATGGTTCCACTAAGCGACAGTCGTTAAAGCAGCGTCTTTGGCAGACTGTTATGTTGTATACTGAGAGCACTTGAATAGCAGGTGCCATTTATCGTCGGAAAAATTACGGAAGGTGTCGTCTCGCATATCTGTGCCTGCGTATACCCATTAATACTGTTTTAAAATAATACTGTTTTAATATTTATTCAATTTGTATTATTATTTTTTAAATATTTATTTAACATATATTCAGTCAAAATATGTCTCGACGCTCGCGATGGGCCTAAAGACCGTGTGGGACGGGCGCCGAATGCATACATCCTAAATAAAATGTGGTTATAAATATATATATATATATATATATATTCACTATATTATATATATATATATATATATATATATATATATATATATATATATATATATATATATATATATATATATATATATATTCACTATATTCTTATTATGATTCTTTGCAATTAGTCATCTGTCGGTGCGCGTTGTATTGATCGACACGTGTATCGTCTGAAAGGGCTCATTGAGGCGCGTCCAGCCAGTGTCGACGTACCGCGAGGTGTTTCGCTTAGGTGTGCTGGGGGCTCCGTCTCGGCGCCATCAATACGACGCCAGAACGACCGCGGATGCCGTCGGTGCTGCACCATGCGCGAAGCACTAGCGTGAAGTAGGCTGGCCTATTTCAACAGCGTCTGTACAAACGTGCTTGAGTACGGCCGGGCGGCGTCGGGGTGCATCACGAGGCCCTTGTTCGCTACTCCATACTGTCGCATTCCCGCCGCGATGCTGCCGCCTGCGACCCGAGGCGGCCATGCGACCGGAAAAGCATACGAGGATAATAGGAGGTTTTCATATGCGTCGTCGTCGATGCATCGTCGTCGTCGTCGTCGACTGCAGCTATCAAATTGTCGTTATTGGTGCCGAGCCGACTGAAAGGTCCCGTCGTCTGCCTCTGCACGAATGACATATGCGACGACGGCGTGAGGACTCTAGGCGCGTGTGTCCAAATAACTCGCTCTTCTGCACGATACGCCAGCGTGGGGCTACGAGGTTAAACTCGCCTTGCCGAGCAGCTGCTCAGGTAAAGCCCACCGACTCCCCCACTTGTTTGGGCGTCTCTTCGATTCACGTATAATTCGGTCCCAGTGGGATGTGAGGACGCTGAAACGACGTGATCCGTCGGTGAGTCGAAGGCACGAAATTATGTTAACGGAACCAAGGAAGGGCGGAACAGGGAGTAAGGGACGAAGGGAGGCCTATACATATATGTATCTGTATATATATATATATATATATATATATATATAGAAAATATTGTGATGATTTATTAATCATTTACGATATGTTTGCACACTCGGCAGTACTCGCCTTAATATATAAATATATATATATATATATATATATATATATACAGGGTCTCCCAGAATTCGGCGAACAACAAACTTCGAGGTTTAGTACAACTAGGCGAAAAAAAACCGGGAAGACGAAAAACGGCCTGACAGTATGACGAAGATCCCCTTCGAGCCCGCTAAACAACTGGTATGGGATGTTAGACTTTTCTTGACTGACTGGCGCATACGTGCTTTACGAACAGTGTCGACAATTGTAACGTAAAACGTAATTAAATCTAGTTGCTGATGTTGTCAATCCATACCCATATATATACTACCACTAAACCACCGACGCATATATATATATATATATATATATATATATATAAATATATATATGTAAATTTAACTCTGACTTTAAGTCCTTGGGTCCAACTCACGAATAAATGTATGCTCCTCACAATGATAACTCATAACGTGGGTTTCACATACGGTGGCTCAACTGCAAGTCGTATGTGCCGATCAGCTAAAGTGCTATCGAACCTTTGCAAGCGAGAGGCTATAAAGTTGGTCAAAAGCTAGCCTTATATATATATATATATATATATATATTATAGGCAGTTGGTCAAAGAAAATGGGCCATAACACGCGCACATAAAAGAAACTGCAACAGTGCAATCGTGTATACTTGACTACCGCCTCTTATGGTCAACGGCGAAAGCATGGTGTGGCAGCATCATGATGTTCGTAGTAGCCCTAGTGTTATATAAGCGCATGGAAAGCAACGCACTCCAAAATCGAACGTCCGTGCATGATATCCGAGGAGCGGTCTGCGGGTGCGGGCCATATGGGTCTATACAGGAGATTCGGGCGATGGTTGCCTTTCTAGCTGCGGCAACTGACAGGACAAGACCGACCGTCTGGGCATGTCCATAATATGGGAAACTGACTTGTTACTCAGCCTTATAGTTGACGTTGCGAAAGAGCGTAACCACGCTCCCCTAAAGATATCAGTTGATATTGATGACTTCTATAGAAAATGACATTTCCAGTATATAGTACATGTGTGTATATATATATATATATATATATATATATATATATATATGGCTAGCGAAGTGTCTTTCATTATGATGAATTTTCCGCCGAACACGCCGGTATGATCGGTTCTTTCATGGTTTTCCCGCAAACGTAGATTTTGCACAACTATCTCTTTTTTTCATCCTCACTTCTAAACAAGACGCTTCCGCCCCTCCTTCCATTAGGGAAAACCAGTTTCTTGCCGAGTTCAACCAAACCTTAAAAAAAATATATATGTATATTTATATATATATATATATATATATATATTAGATAATATGCACATGTCGAGTTGTAAGTAAGTAAAAACTACCAACAGAGGTGACTGAATAAACATTTGTTTGCCTGTTCTGCATCTGCTATTGCGACTATTGTTGTCACTGGTGCTGTTGAACTCCAGACTTCCCGTCTGGTGTCGGCCCGCTAGATATGCTGTATCACGGAACGCCTGTAAGTATAATTCTAGGCCTAGGTGTAAACTCGAGCGGCGATAGCAGCCACACCACACGTCATAGCACAAACGCTGTAAGCTACCAGCTTCTATAAACTACCTATTAAATCCCTGTTCGGCGCCCATATCTACCGTTTCTCACGTGGATAAGTTGTCGATCTCGATTGGTGGTCTAAAAGCGTCTAACATACGAGGTGGAGGTGCGAAAGAGGCGGGGGGAGCCAATCTGTAGGGTAGGTTGTTGTTGTTTTAGTGTAGTGCACGCATAGACACTGTAAGTCCACTTATCTCGGCCTTTGGAAGCCTTCATTCAGGTTGAACTGAACACTTAGACAAAGGCTAGAAACAAACGCAAACGGACCATTCCGATAAATGCGACATTGTATAATTGCAAGGCGACGTTTAAGTAACTCAAGATTTACTCCTATTACTATTATTACCTTTATATTATATATATATATATATATATATATATATATATATATATATATATATATATATATATATATATATATATATATGTATATATATATACAGATGTAGTACGTTCAGATAAAGGGTCTTCCCTTGAACCATATCGACGCAACGATTTGTACGTCGTCTATTTGATGATTGTCCTGCACATGTCCATCGGTAGTGAGTGAGCTAAAAGCTGTGTATCGAATGGATGGATATCCGACGACGGAAGCGGGTTTATCGCAACGGTCGGCCGCAGGCGAAACATGCTTCTATCCTCTACGTTGCTGTGTGCGATGGGCACTTCGTCCACGTTGATCGTCTGTCGATGATGAAGCCATTCAAGGCATCGGCATCATCATCATCACCATCACCACCGCCACTATCATCATCATCATCCTCATCCTCATCTTCTTCTTCTTCTTCTTCTAGGTAGCGTTTACATCTCCAGGTAAAGGTTTCTCTTTCTCCAAGCACCGCATGGAGGCGATGATGGGCAGCGGGCGCTGCTAGCAGAACTAACCACACTAGATACTTTCCTGGACCTTAAGTGAGGTGCACTGCTTGAGGCAAGTTCTAGTAGCAACAGCAGCAGCAGCAGAAGAAGCAAATAGAGCAAAAGAGATAGGGAGAGAGAGAGAGAGAGCGAAGTATCGGCATTCGCCAACTCGATGGCAACTCGATGGCGCCCCAACCCGAGACGACATCTCCCGGAAACGGTAACTATTGCCAGCCAGCCGTACGTAAGCAATGGGAGCGGAGTGGTGGTCGTTGGTGGTGGTGGTGGTGGTTGTGGTGGTGATACGGCGAACTACGAGACAGCTAACGGCCGCCGCGCCAATGTATAATAGCCAATGCGAGCTGCGTAGACACGAAATCGTCGTCGTCATCGTCGTCGTCGTGGTTGTCGTGGTTGTCGTTCGAATCGTTTGTAGCAACGTTAGTTGGTTCGTAGTAACGGTGTAACACACCACTCTGTGTGCCATGATGCCCTTCGGAATGGTTGAACGACGATGAGCAAGTGCACTAAAATAAAGCACGTGCTCGTATATATATATATGTGTATATATATATATATATATATATATATATATATATATATATATATATATATATATATATATATAATATATATATATATATATATATATATATATATACGCCTGGACGTACCCAGCGGCGACGCTCACCGGAAGCACCGAGAACTCCTCGAGAAGGCCAAAGCTTGCCTGCGCAGGTGTTGTGGATACCGGTATTTGTCCTACAGTGTGTCCTTGAAGAAAATAGCCTGCGCTGGCTTACGCCTGCCACAGCGAGGTTGAGGCTCGAGTTGCCGATTCGAAGTGCAGAAACAAATATCGATGTAACAACAACAACAACAATATAAAAAAAAGTAATGCAACGAGTCGACTACACTTGATTTTGATTATATATTAACTTTCATATTCTCACCTAGCATCACGATAACTTGAGCGGCGTGAAGAGATTGAGCACATTGCGGCAATATATTATACAAGTACATAGCACATGTCCATGAGCTCTGTAATTGTATTTTAAGTGTTTTTCTGTTTACCGCGGCGTAAAAGGTGCGCCACGTCTTAAAATTTCTAGACCAGAATCATTCTCTCTCCACATTCTTTGAACTGTTCAAGAAATGCCTACTGTCAAAAACCGTTGCTGTCAAACGGATTAAGCCTCGCCGCTTGTAGAAACGAGACTCTCTGATCTAGTTGAACAGGCGAGAATTGATGTCGGAGCCGAGCGAGGCTTCAGACAGTGTTGTCAAAAGGTTCGTATGCGTAGTAACCACCATGCATCTTATTAGAGGCACTCTATCTTTTCGCCAGAATCAGACTGGGGCTGCGGTTAGGGACATCCCTAGTTCGCGAACACAGTTGGGCCTGCATCGAGCAAGTCTGAACATCACGCTCTGCCATTCTTTATCTCGCCGCTCGCAACACGCTGCCCTCAACGACGTCTTGACACGAGCCCCAAGATCCATGGGATACGCGTGCACTCAATAACCTCTAGATTTATGCGTAACCGACAACAAACGCGATGACGACCTTAGCCTAACGGCCTTCGAAACCGGGGACTCACTCGCCTGAGATGCTTCTCTGCCTGACTTTTTAGCACCCTCAATGCTCAGTTGCGGCAATGTGCAACCCAGGTCGAACGCGTAGTCTACTGGGCCGAGACGACCAAACACCGCAAACATTTCGACATCAAAGGCCTCTTGGATGATTGTCCTTTTGCGTTTGAAGCTCTAGGCGGGCGCCGATTATGGTGCTAGGGGTTTTACACACGGAATTGACGTACCTTCGTAATCGTCGCGAGCGGTTTTAGTTGTCACGCTCAGATTTTTTCGCCTTGCCTCCTTCGGCAAGACCTGGAGCATAACCGGCCCGGGGCGCGCTAGCACTGATCATTGAAGGGGCTAATGAGTCAGTAACTGTCGCGTCCTAAACCAGCGTGCAACCGTTCTCAAACGGCGTTAAGGTTAGACCGTCAGGTCTCTTCCCGTCTTCCCTGTCCAGCCCGACGGATTTTACGACGCACGGTAGGCCACTAAATCGTAAGGCTCTGCTGAAGGTGTCATTTACGGCTGGGTGTCCTGCTTGCCTACCAGCGCTGACAATACGGGATAATCCGTGGTATTCGTCCGACCAGACGGCGTCTCCACAGACGCAGGTGTGAGCGTGCGCAAGTTTCGTCCCCAAACGAAGCCGGACAGTGCGTTCCTCAACGACTCGTCATCTAACGGCGTTTCGATCAAAGCACAGGGAATAGCGTGGAGCCATGTGCTCGCTCTTTTTGAGGAGACGGCACGTAGCCTGGCCCTATTGGCGTCCGTGGCGCGACCCGGGATGAGGTTTTCAACCCTTTGCTCATATAAAGTTGCCAACTAATCTCTCTGGCGCCCAGCTTTGGCAAGCTCGTGACTGCACAGGGCAACTATAAAACAAAAAAGTATCAATAAAACCAACACATCTAAACGTATGCCATGTCCAAGATTATCGGCGACTTGTCATTGCAGCAGCACAAGATGTAATGCATACGTCATCTTTATGTCAATACGGAGCGATGTGAAAATCAGTGTCGAAAACGACACAGACGGAGTTAAAATATATGCCTGCGTTTTCCGTACATATCTGCTTAAATAATTAATAGAAGCTATCGAAATTATATGCAACGAAAACCAATAAGGTTGCGCCGGTTGATAGGTTTACTTGGCATTGGCAATCAAGCAGTACTTCTAGCGGCATGTAGTTAACCCCTGTCTGGTTTACACAAGGTAAACTCAGACTCAATTTGATCAAGTCCCGTCGATTTCTCGTTGATTTGTGGCATTTGCGCTGGATAGCTTATCGCATATATTTGAGTTTTACTACAACTATTACTACTACTACTACTAACACCACCACTCCTGCTACTAGACATGGTTTCCTCTAGCTTAATCTGTACTACGGTTAACCGGCTACAAAAAGTAACCATTTAGACGTTGCACCATTTGAGCTTTGAGCAGCTAAGCCACTTATCAGCTTTGCCTGTGACTTACAGGCAGGCGCTTTTTGTAGGCGGCAACGATTGTCAATTGACTTTAAACGCTGGGTTTCCGTAGTTCTACTCGGGATAACGCGGGACTTGACGCAGCCCTTCAGTTTTGCCTCTTTCTTCAGTTCTGACTGGTACTCGCATTGAGGCCTCTATGAAACAACAAGTTAATAGAATTGACCTGTTATAAGATATTATGATCTGTCACTCCGGTGTAATACAAACAACATATATATATATATATATATATATATATATATATACAGATGCCGAATATTGGACTGTTCCAATCTTACGATTAATTACCGCCCGCCTCTCACCTAACTTTGATACCTTGCCACTACCTGTATCTAGCTGAGGGCAGCAGCACAACAAGGGGAAGAAGAAAAAATGCCGGCCACCCAATGCCTTCAGTGCTGTCGTCACTGAGCTGCACCGGTATGCGACAACGACTTGACAGTGGTATTGCGTCGGCAGGAATTCATGGTTTGCCTGTCCGTCCGATGTTTCGACGGGGGAGGGGGGGACTCTTGGGGAGTTGAGGGGTTTAGCTAGCATACTACGTTCGGAGCAACTAGAGAGGAGGAGGAGGAGGAGGAGCGGGGGATGGGGGGAGGGGGGTTAGCATATTAGCGCTGGAAACGTTGGCGTCGCGTTTCCAACAGCGAACCACGAAACGCTTCTCTGCTTCGGTGTTTCTGTGGGAGTGTGTGGGGGGGGGGGATGTGGATCTTGATTGCAACTTTGCCGCATCTGCACTCTTTCGTGTCAACCTTCGTGCGCTTGTTTTTCCCTTGCTTTGCGACAGGCTACAGATCTGCTGTCGCTGCTGGTACAGCTGCTGAAGCACTGCTACTCGACTTGCCTGACGGCGGACAGCCGCAGGGTAGTGGTGGAACACTGATTGCGTTGCACTCGATTGCACTTAGCCAGCGCATTGTTACGAGGCGAAGGACAGCACCGGGGGTGAGCCAATAGGCCACGGTTACGCGGCCGACATACCATCCGTCTCCCCCAAACGTCGCGAGAAGCAGCCGACGACTGTATGGTCGCCCGTTTGCTATTGTTTGAGCAGCAGCAGCAGCAACAAGCAACAACAACAACAACAACAACATCTACCGCCCCACGATGTGGGCCCTGTCGAAAGCCCACCTTACTATTATAGCGTTACCGTTACTATAGTATGCTGACGTGGGCGAATGCCAACGTGACGCCTTTTTTCTTGTGGCTTTGGTGTCGGGCAAGGCTAGGCTTCGGCCAGTACATCGAAGTTATCTGGCTTTGTCTCCGTCCGCACTCTGCTCTACAGATTTCTCTATTTGTACATTTGCGGAGCGGGATGTGTTAATATTGTACGCAAACCCGCAAACTTCGGTGTACGCTTTGTTTGCTTCTATGAGACTGCCGCCGCTTTCTAGAAGATTTTTAAAATTTACAATCTGCTTAAGCCCCAAAGGTTTTAGGCACGCATATGCTTCATGCTTTAGCTTGCCTCCTGCCTATCTCGATAGTTTATTTTGTCGGACAACTTGATGCCGAGATATTTTGTGTATCCACTACACCAGTAAGGATTGGACTACTGTACGTCAAATGGGACCGGTGTTTCGACTAAGCGGAAAATCCCGGCGGAGGCACACTCTCTTTGGGATATATATACAGCGGAGATTAACATGTGATTATGGTTACTCTTGGCCGTCCTCCAATGGAACGCTTACAATTTCGCTCTACATATTCGGCCTCAATAGTTGGTAAGCTTACATATCGTTCCACAGCCATTTGCTTTCGATACCTTGATGGCCCTAGTCAGAGCAAACGTATTCTCTTTTGTTTACCGTTGCTACCAAAAAGCCGGATTGCAGTTTGTTTACCTTCACCCATGTATTTATGTATTTCATACAACATGCTATTGGGTGGCATGTCGCTAGATTACTTGTAAGCGAATGAGTTTTCAATAGACAACAGTATATATCCGTTCCACTAGACCCAGTTTCTTTTGACCATCTACTGTTCAATAGATGCACAGTATACTCATGTCCGTACTCTTCTAGACCTTTGAAAGCAATACCTGGTATCCGGCTTAGCCCCGTGTTCCCGTGCCGTTTCGGATGGCTACTAGAGTGATCCGTGCTTGTATACTTAAGGTCTATATATGTATACCTAAGATGCGACTGTATGTTGTGTTCTACTTACTGATACTGCGCCGCGTTGAAATCATTAATATCTACTCTAGTAATACGTACTCTCGTACAATAAAAAAAAACCACATCGCCACTATCTGATTTCCGCATACGTATCACTTCTCGTGGGCTTCTTCCCGTAAGTCGATTTACAGCTCTCCAAAAGCGGCGACTTTTTTAATGCCTTAGCGCCCATGACACGTACTCACAAGTCTTTCTTGTTCACGTTCCACCAGCGCGTTCTCTCCACTGCTGCACAAACCCTCTCTTGGCACACTTTACATACAGACAACTTAGCTGACGTGTCGGAGGCCGCTACGCCGAACCTTCGCGTATGTCGGTGAGCTCGATTGGTCTTCCTGCGATGCCGCTGCCGCATGTCAAACTTCCCTTGAGATCTCCCATTGGCTTTTGTCGGTGAGGAGCTTCCGTTTGCGGCTGCTCCTATGCAGTGAGCCACCATGACACCTTTTTCGTCGTGTAGGAAGAGATAGATAGACCTCCTGTTCGCCGGCTCCCTTTACAAGCCGTGATATGCTGACACTGCTACTTCCTGAATCTTCCTTACACTGCTGCTCTAAATCAATTGGTAAATTGACTTTGTTGACGTGCGCTTCCTACTCTCCGCCGACCTGTCCGACAGTAAAGTGGTCGCAGTTTCGCATTTCATCGATGTGCACAACCCCTCCCTACTGCCGTGTAAGTTTTAGCACTACACCGAACGTAATCGCTTGCTGCGGTCTCCCGTGTGTAAATCGTCGCGTGCGCTTTCTCGCAGCCGTTGTTGAAGACAGCTAGCTCGAAGACGCTTCAAAGGGTCGTCATGAGAATTCAGCACCAAGCTGTAACGTTACACATAGCCGTTTATGCTCCCTGATATTGGAGCCAAGTGCTTGTTCTTACATTTTGGCCTAATAGTCGTTGGCACTGGGGACTAAATCTGATGATACATTGAACCCCTCCGCGACAACACGGACAAAACAGTTGTGTCCTATTTGAAAGATGTTCTCAATTATGTTTGTGCAGGGTCCGGGTGCAGACACGTACGCACCACGTACATATGATACTGTGCATGGCTACTACTCACCACGATAATATAGGCAATTTCTTTAAATATAAAAAAACGAGCCAGCGGACGTATGAAAAATACTATGTACTCGACTCTCCTCCTAATTATATACCTTTGAATGCTGTGAAAATAAGGAGCAGCAGGCGTAGATACTATAGTAGTTGTGGAATTTAGTCTAGTGAGACTAGTTGGTTCTATAAAGTTGTCATCATCGTCGTCGTAGTAATAGCAGTAATAGTAGTTAAGAAATAAACAGGGCCGTCCCAATCATCCTATAGGATCGTCTGCCCATGTCAATGGCAGCCCTCCACCCCCGTTTTTGTTTCACAAGACGTTGTTGATGAACTATTTCCTCACTATTCCTCTCTCTCTCTCTCTCTCTCTACGTCGCCCCCTATCTGTGCTGATTTTACCCTCTGAAGACCTGCCGCCGACAGTTGCAAACATCGCCACAACCATGATTACTGCCTGTCCTTATCGCTTAATCTATAGCTGCCAGTCAAGCCAGCTACTACTGCTACTACTAAAAAGTAAAGTTTTCGGGCTGACCCACAGCCAAGATTTAACGTCCACGGAACTGTTTTTCACATTGCTTCATAGACGGACCCCCATAAATACAAATGTGCAACGGTGGAGCTCGAACCCGCGCACCTATCTAGTGTCTCCTTCGGTCCACCAGGCCTCCGGGCTTAATCCACCAGGCCACCGGGCTACTACACTACTACTACTACTTACAATCACCACTACTAGATCCTCATGCCCGCATTGTCCGACTGGTCAAGGGCAAGTTCGCACTGGTCGCACTAAAGCATCCCAGTCAGTATCAGATACCGGCGGTATATCGGCCACCCACACAACGGTCTGCCTCGTTGCATCCTGCTGTTCATTCATTATAAAAGGAATAACGTCACGTTGCGAGCCGGTTGCCTCCTCCCTGCACCTAACGCCTGTCCCACCGCGCCGTCCCACTGCTTGCTGCGCATTGAAGCATCCATGTTCATTCATTCACTCACTCACTTACTAACTCATTCATGGATCCATTCATTTAGCCCACGCTTTGTGCCTCGTAAAATCAAAACAAAAACGGCCAACCTTAATTCGAGCGACGGGCAAACCTCCTGCCTGACCGTCGTGGCCTCAGCGGTCTGTCTCAGCAACATGCACGGCTGATTCGCCGCAGGTTGTTACCAAACCAACACGTTAGGTTCAATGGTCCCATTCATTCTGCCGCCTGTCCTACATCATCTCTGCAACAGCAGGTGTAGTAACAGCAAAAGAGAGTCGCCCGCCCGCGACACGCCTTGACGATAACAAACAGTTCCGTTCCCACGCATCACGTAACGGCGGTCCCATCATACAATGACTAGCTGTAGTGTCGCTACCAACTGGGTTTACTTCATACGTCCGCTAACCCTAACATTGCCATCTAGAGTTAACACACTACGTAGTGTATTCAACAATGACTTTGCTGACGACTCTACAGGCCTCCACACATTCATTAAAATCTTACTTGTTACTCCTGTGGTGGTAGCCGACGTTTACCAAACAGAAGGTTCACGATGAATATGCATGCCTATATATATATATATATATATATTATATAGATTATATTATATATATATATATATATATATATATATATATATATATATATATATATATATATGTGTGTATATGTTAGACCTACGCTAATGTTGTAGGCCGAGAAGAACAAGGCCATTGCGGCTTTGCGAAATCAGGTGACGCTAAGAGCGATAAAAGCCGGAATACAAAACGAACACGAGAAAGTGAGATAGCGGGTATGCTTACGCGAAGCGAAAACGTTAGCTTTTAGGACCACGCCAACGAAATGCATTTGAACCGATGCTTTAGCAATTTAAACTTTGTCACCGTTATTACTGCAATAGAAGTGCACAAGATCACAAAAGGGCTAGCACAATAATAGAAACACCAGCAGCAGCAGCCGCAGAAATAACAATAGCAATAGTAGCAGAAAAACAGCAACAACAACCAACCACATCAGTGACTACTAACGCTGTATCACATAGGTTCAAGCAAGCGACGCCGGCTTCGAGAGTAACTGCAACTGAAATCATTGTCGCAGCAGCAGCAGATACCGGGTGACCGACCGGCGGGTGACACGGTCTGATGCCGTTTACGACGGGAGACGACAATTGGACGACAGACAGGACATTGGACTGACTAACGCGAAACGGAATGTGCTTGTATTAAGCAATAGACAGAACCGACGACGGGAGAAAGATAGTGGGTTTGTGTGAGAGATAGAGAGAGAGAGGGTTTCTGACAGAGATAGTGCGTTTGAGAGAAGGGGAGAGAGAAGAGAGAGCGAACATTGAGAGAGAGAGGACGAGAGGGGGAGATGAGGGGTGGGCGGCAAAGGACAGCAGGACCTGTTCCAAATACATTGCGAATCAGCAGCTAATAAAAACAAAGGACATACGAACACAGCGGCGGCGAACACGCAGGACATGAGACAATGAGAAGACGTTACACACACACACACACCGTGTTCAAGTACAAGAAGAGTTCAAGCAGCAGGAGAGCAGCAAAAAGAGAGAGAGAGCGAGGGGGAGAGAGAGAAATACAGACAGCTAGCCAGCCAGACAGTGGGCGAAGTCGAAATTAACGTTACGCATTACGGGACGACAGAAGCTTTCGAGCTGCAGGTGGTCCAAGGAACTTCTCACTGAAGGACTGTGTGTGAACTAAACAAGGCGGCGGGCGGCCTTTCAACTGAGCGCTACAAATTCGACTCCGACGACGGCTAAGCCGACAACCAACCCAAGCGACGGTGACAACATTAGCAGTTGTGCGTTCTCGAAATGCCAATGTTTAATACTACAACACACTGCTACTACTACTGATACTAAAGTAAAGTGAAGTTTTCGGGGGGCTGACGCTCAGCCAAGATTTAACGTCTACGGAACTGTCTTTCACATTGCTTCATAGACGGACGTGCCCCATAAATACAAATGTGGGGCAACGGTGGGGCTCGAACCCGCGCACCTATCTAGTGTCTCCTCCGGTTGCGAAACGCAGACTTAAGCCACTACGCTACCGGGCTCGACACTACTACTAAAGTTTTCGGGCTGACCCTCAGCCAATATTTAACGTCCACGGAACTGTTTTTCACATTGCTTCATAGACGGACCCCCATAAATACAAATGTGCAGCAGTGGGGTTCGAACCCGCGCACCTATGTGTCTCCTCCGGTTGAAAGGCGGAGACTTAATCCACTACGCCACCGGGCTCGGCTCGACACACTACTACTACTACTACTACTAGTATTACTACTACCATTACCACTACAACCAGCTCTACTACTACGACAAGTTTAACTTCTTCTACCGGCCTGCGCTTTCTGCTGCTGCTGCTGTCATTAGTATTAGGCGCTACGTCGCTACACAGCAACCGACAACTAGAAGATCACTGCTAATGACAAAGACTTACCTACCATTAGCTGCCAACTTGGACGTCGATTCGTGCGAGCGAAACAGAACTGAGCGAGGCATGCGGGTATAAACCGGGTGACATCGCATCGGTCTATACCTGTACGTGAGCGGCCATCAGCTACGAAGTCACCCGTAACAGTAGGAAAAGATCAATGTAAATACACGCTCGCGTTCACACACACACAGCAGTCGTCCGACACAGGCAACAGACAAAAGACACACATGTGCACACTTACATTTAGGCACGAGTACATAAGCACACATTTCCGTGCATTTCCCTGTAACCATGGAATTAAATCAGACAGGTCACTTAAAAAAAGTAAGCACACACACAGAAACAAGTATCCTGCGTTGTGGAAGGCGAACATGATCAGACCTTTGTTTCACTGTGATATTATCTTCAGTGGACGGTACTTGACCGACTGTGAACTCCAGCTATTATATATATATATATATATATATATATATATATATATATATATATATATATATATATATTTATATATATATATATATATATATATATATATATATATATATATATATATATATTTAGAATTTATTTAAGTTCATTAGCTGTAGATATCATTTTTGACGCCGACTTGATTCGGCTACAACGGAAAGGGAAGTCCGTTGCCCGTAGGCAATGAACCAATTATCGATGCGGCGTTTCCGCGTTGTATTTCAACTGATATTCTTTGTAGCAAGAACTGCCATGCCTTCTATCGCCGGTTGACGCGGCGACTCTGGATCCCAGCTCCGTTAGAAAGCTCTTTGTGATTTTTCCCATTGGGCCTAATGTCTCGAAGGCGATTGGTTGAACGATGAAGTTTTGCTCCAGTTCACGGTACTTTGCCAACTTGCGATCTTCAGCGAGGCGAGCGGCTGCTCCGACCTCTCGGCTGGTATGGCGAGCATACGAAGCGGCCAACGTGCAAGACACACATATATATATTCGTCTTCTATCGGGATATTAAAACTATATGTAACTTTAGAGGACAGCATTGGTAGCTGAAACAAAATGTGCCGTATATATTACTATGGAATTGCGGCTAGAGTGTATTCTACCTGCATACATAAACGGACTTACAAAAGGGGTATGAAACATCTGTGCTTGAAGGTGATGCTTTGCGAATTCAATAAGGGTGCAATAGATGGTATTTGTGTACTACAAAACGGTATATCTTTACAGCTAATTTATTAAGAGGTAATAATGAATCGTCGTACTTTAGATTGCAATCGCTTTGCGAGAAACTTGCGAGTTATATATATATATATACAGGGTGTTGCAGAAATTTTTCATAATAGAATATACAAATTGTAGAGCTCGTTAAAGCAAATATTTTTTCCAATGGAACATGGTCTCTGAGAAGTCTTGTTTCGGAGTGAGAGCGAAATTACTACAATTTGTGACACTAGTGTTTTTGCCCGACATAGGAGCATAAAAAGCGCTGCGGCTGTCGCGCGACACGTCGGCGGTAGTGAACGTCGCCAAACAGTCATTTTTCATGCACTTAATCTGGACATCCCACCGAAAAATCGTAATTACTCTGCAACCACAGCTCGCATTGCCGTAAGTTTGGTACCAAAATGATCGTCATGAAATGCGCATTTGCTAAATATGTTAGCTTTGAACACGTGGGTGGTCGTAGGGTTATGATTCTGAAGTATTTGGCGTGAAAGCTAATAAAAAACTTCATTTTTTACGAATTCTTTTCTAAACGACCGTGTCGCATCTTCTGACCGGCCTTGTATATTCTTCGGAAGAAGCAGAATTTTCTCACAAACACGACAGTGTGTTTAGTTTCTGTATAGGAGGACTGGTTGTCTCGCAACAGCACATTTTATGCTCTTATGTCGGGCAAAAACACTAGTGTCACAAATTGTAGTACTTTCGCTCTCACTCCGAAACAAGACTTCTCAGAGACCATGTTCTATTGTAAAAAATATTTGCTTTAACGAGCTCTACAATTTGTATATTCTATTATGAAAAATTTCTGCAACACCCTGTATATATATATATATATATATATATATATATATATACATACATACATATACGCGGATCTATCTGGAATAGAATATCAAATTAAATTCTACAATCCGTATAGGCAAGGTATTATCGATGGGCTAGAAACGTTCAAACGCTTGATGCGACATCATCGACCTTGGAATCGGTCTTCGACACGGAATGGGATAACTTCACAAATAGTTAATTAATAAAGGCGACAGGAGCAACACCGTGAGAGGAAGGAGAGACGCGCTAGCCTCGAATGCGCATCTTGTTTGAATACAAAGCGCGTATCCGCCCGTATGTATTATAGACCCACGGAGTCCAGTCAGCGGAGGCGTCCGACAATCGTCGACAAGCGCTTTAAAAAAGCAGTTTAACTCGTCTGTTGTCTAGCCAGGTTCCGCTGGGGCCAGATGTCTACCGGCGGTAGACTGTCTGTCAGCTACAACAACCACCCTTCACTTACAGCCACCGTTGGTTTCGTGCGTAGGGCAGTGAGGTGCGCTGCAGAGAAGTGGGTCGCTACTGGTAGAACAACTCCACACTGGTGATGTCTACCCATGTTAAAAGCTCCCTACTGCGGCTGCACCAACAATTCCTACTACTACTACTACTACTACTACTTATATTAGAGTACTACCACACCAAAGCGGTTACTTCAAATGCTTCAGCACGCTACTGCCGCGGGTCCGATCGCCTCTGTTGACAGCTGATCCAGCTGGATCTTGAAGGAAGACCCCTTCGGGAACGCAGCCCGCGATAGAGGGTAGCCGTTCAGCCCCAGCATCACTACTCCCACGAGGGGTGTCTTCTCTCAGATAGAGAACCGAAGAAAGGAAGGAAGGCAGGTAGAGCTGCTGATGCTGTTGTTGCTTGCTGAGCTTTGTTAAACCGCCACCCACCGCTTGTAGTGTGCGCCCAGGAGAGTGTGCTGCAGCTGACACTACGGCAGCTGCGTTCCTCACTACCATCTTTTCTTCAGCGCGCTTACCTTTGCGGTTCTCGCGGAACGGCGCTGAAGTCGGCAGATGAATTCTATCACCCCCGCCATCCCGCCTCCCGGTTGGCGTTGGCGTCATTATCGTCGGGCCAAGACTGACCACGCACTAAAGCAGCCCCGGCAGCGAAGGGAGGGCCGAGAAGCCAGGAAAAGGGCCGAAGCAGCAACCTTGGGCGTTCAGGAAGATGTTCGGCGTTTTTTCGGCGAGAAAGAAATGACATTGCATCACTTCACCTTCAATTGTATCGACCTTCATGACCGTCATCACCGTCGTCACCATCAGCAAAGGCACCTCTGCCTCCGTATTATGAACCTGAAGTCTATTGATGTGCTGAATGTGAATATGAACAGCGGGGATAATCCGCATTGTGGCGGCGCCACCCGTGATCATCTCGCGCTCACGCAGATGAGTGAGTATGAAGGATGCTACAGTGGTAGCTGTTTCAGCTTCCGCTACTACCTCAACTACACTACCACTGTAAGAACGCAGTCCAGTCACGACCCGTCGAGGCTAATCGAGGATAGTCGCTCGTACGTCACCTACATACCACTTGTCCGAATTCACCCTCAATGCTAAACCGCTAAGGCTACGTGCGGCATGCGCCGTCTTTGTTGTTGTTGTTCTTCCTGTTGTTGTTGTTGTTGTTGTTATTAATGCTGTTTTCGTTGTTGTGGTTCTTCCTATTGGTATTGTCTTCCTATTGATATTGTTTCTCTACTGTTGTTGTTGTTGTTGTTGTTGTTGCTGCTGTTGTTTTTGTCGTTGCCGTCGTCGTTGTCTTATTGCTGTTTTCGTTGTTGTGGTTCTTCCTATTGGTATTATCTTCCTATTTAAATTGTTTTTCTATTGTTGTTGTTTTTGTCGTCATCGGCAGCGTTGTCCCGGCCTTCCTTCAACCTCATGCAAGTAGATAAAGGAAAGTAACGTTTTCGGGCTGATGTCCCTCTGCCAAGATTTAACGTTCGCGAAACTGTTTTTCTCATTGCTTCATAGACGGACATACCCCATAAGTACACATGTGGGGCAACGGTGGGGCTCGAACCCGCGCACCTATGTGTCTCCACCGGTTGCGAGGCGCAGACTTAAGCCGCCACGCCATCACCGGGCATGCAAGTAGATAGAAGATATTTAGCCTACTCAGCCGCCGGTAGAGCGAATGTCGTCGCTCTCTTGCAAATGGCTGCAGAGTTGCGTGCAAATTGTTAATAACTGAACCAGCAACGTTTGCCTAAATGCGCGACAGTTTCGTTGCTACAGCTTGAAACATATGATAACGGCAATATAGGTGTTACGTCAATGTTGCAGTCTATTCACGTCACTCCAGCCGAGCAGGTCAGCCTTGGATTTGCATATATATATATATATATATATAGATCCTGGTTTACTTATGCTGTGCGTTTTAATATCCGGACGTAACGATAAAACGTTTCGGATAATAGTACAATCTACGGATCTTCGTAACATTAGCTTTTAACAAAAGTCCGACACAGCATATATAGATTTTATGTCAACCTTTACGTTAGGTGCAACTAATTAAAATTCGGAATTTTAGGATTTAAATTTGGCAGTGTTAGTAGGGTGAGGTCTACGACGGGGATTTAGGCGCGCCAATCCCAATAGCGAAAACCGAGTGGTCGTCGAAACGGTACATTGCAGCCCGAAACGGCACGGTACTTTATAGCCTCTCTTTTGGGAGTACGTTTGGGTCGCGCTTGTTGACGGGTGCGAGCTGTTCGTTGCGTCTGGTTCTTCTTCGTTTTCTTTGTATTCTACTTAGCATTGGCAATTCCAACGTCAACAGGACCGAACCAGTTGGTCGGCAGTCGGCGGTCGACGTCTCTCCCTACAACTGTGCTGTACAGAGCATTGTTTCAAATTCTGTTTAGAGGATGAAACGTCAAAACTCCCTTCCAGAAACTAGTTGAGGTCACATTTGTTGAGGACAGGACTGGCGTGGACTTGCACTCCGGTTGCTAGACCGAACTATCGGTGGTGTCGCTGTAGTGGTTTCGATTGACGGGCGCAGCCCAAGGCGGGCCCAAGACTGTTCGGCGAGGTAGCAGTCTATGCGGGCTGGGGCGCGGCGGTGGGCGAGGAAAAAAGAGCGCATTCTTTGACAGTTAGAAGGAATGGAAGATCGCTAAGGAGCCAGGGAATGAATTCAAGAAGTTATACCCTCAGCGAAAGCTGCATGGATCGAAAAGCTCGCAACCGAGCTACAAAAGATAACTTCTTAAGAAAAAAGTAGTTATGGCTACCAACCGCGAGTGGCTGACCGAGCTCCTACGGCACAAAAGCTCGCGCCCGCCACAGGATATTGCCCTCAGGCAAGATGCAAGCTATGTTTATCACGAGGACCCATCGCAACAATAAACAGCTTACCGGTTGTATATCTAGCGCGGGCGGACAATAATATAAAAAAGCTATGTTTTTTCAACATACTGCTGGTTATTCGGCTCTTATTTCGCGGCAGAACAAGCGCCCGACAGAGACTACAATGCCAATACAAGCAATTCGAAGCTTGCGGCACTGAAAATAGCGTTTCTTTGAAGGACTGAATCTTGCTACAGCACTATTAGCTTGGTGGCTCTTGCCGCCTTTATATCTGTCAGCAAATTTGATCGCGCAAGCCCGAACGGAACAACGTCTACGATCCGCCCTTTTCGCGCCTCTTGAGATACGTCTCAATGAGCGATATGACAGTCATACGGATTATTCTTGAAATTGACACATCCCTCCACGCACAGGCTGTTTCAAGCAGTCTGCCTCTGAGAGAGAGTCGAACGGTGTCAATTTGTGTCAGGGAAACAAATCGTCGGCGAGTCAGCTTCACACACGCAGCGAATTTTAAGCGTACATTGAAAGCAGCGGCGCAGTGGAAAATGATGACACAGTTTTATCGATCCATCCGTATTTATATATATATATAAACAGTTTTATCGATCCATCCGTGTTTATATATATATATATATATATATATATATATATACGATAGTAAAGTGTGCGCTAGGAGTCCTAATTAAGGCGTCGATTTGTTGGCGACTTGCTATTGTTGAGTTAAACCGGGTGCATGCATAATATATATATATATATATATATATATATATTTAGGGCAACATGCTATCGTGTCTGTTGTGCTCACATTATCGGATACAACTGCGTTTGGCCGATGCTGATTATTGCAATTGATATAATGACAGCCTATCACGCTTATGACGACTATGCGGTAGCTTGCCGTGCTCAGTCTTTTGACAGTCATGGTGCCTCTACTTAACTCGAGACCCCATCTGATATTTTTGGAATTACTAAGACCTATGTTTTTTTTTAGGAGGGGTAAGCTTGCCACAAGACTTAACTCTGTGCGAGAAATCGGAATGCTTACGTGCCTTAGGGCCTATGTAGCGGGAACAATATAAAACCGATTTGGTAACCCATTCACCGGCCGACCCTGGCAGCGCGTCTACTGATACACATAATGACGACACTTATCCTACTGTTCCGCTGAAACCTAGAAGCAGGAGGTGAATGTAAGTAATAGCGACACCCAAAATAATCGCGAAGAGTACGCGTATTCTTAAACTAGACCTGTTTGGAAACTGGGAATCAGTTCATGATGCATTCGTGACGTAAAACGAGTGTGTGCCTGTATTAAACAGTTTGAAGCCTTTTAGTTTCTACAAATTCTACACATTTTAACACACAGTTCTTGCCTGCTGTTGATTCTAGAAGCCTTATAGATTCTAAAATTAATCACATTTTAAACGCAGTTTTCGCCCGTTGAATGCATGTCTCGTCGTTGCCTTCCAGTTCGTCTAGTTCAAGCAGCAGTGTCTGTGTGAAATATCAAGCTTCATAGAAGTTCGTAATTTCTGCATAGCTATCGGACACAACTGGGTACGAGAGTTAGTTACCTTTTGCATATCTGTCGTTGCACAGCATAGGGTTGCACGCGATCAAGCAGCACCGCAATGCGATCAACCAAGTTTGTCAGGATCTGCAAAATACACACTTTACGCATGTACTAGTGTAGCTGCAGAAGCTATGTTAGTAGAGCATTCAGAACACAGCAGCAAATTAGCTCGCACGCTGTCGGTAGCTTACCTTGCAAGGCCTTTTTCTTTGGCACCTTATGCTTCACATGCGTCAAACCAACCAATACGGCTGCTGAGCTCAGGAGCGTTGTCTATCTATCTACATATCTAGGCGTTATCTAGACGCAACTTTGTTCGTTTGATATGCAGAGCTGCCGTACCGTCATCACACAGGCGTCACGTTATGACGTGGCGGCAAACTCAACCTCGCTGTCTACTCTCTGACTTGGACTATGGCGTTTCTATACATGTATGTCTACATGTATGTATGAATATATAATGAAGTGATGCTGCTAATGCTGCTGTTGCTGTAGCCGAAACGATAGTGGCGAACGTGCAACGAGCCGATGCCGCCGAGCCGCCAACAAGGCGATAATGGCAGCTGCTATTGTTTGCGAATCGTGTCTCGTTCGTGATAAGCGCAGCTCTCCTAACGGCGCGTTTAGAGAAGCCTCGGCCGGCCGATTACGCACGTGCGCGGGAGAACATCATCGCAAGCTTCACTCTGTGTTAGCTACGTTATTGCGTTTGAATAATAATAATAATAATAATTCTCAGACAGCGCCTGTCGCTGGAGGTGCAACGGGGCAATGCGGCAATGCGGCTTCGGTTCGGGGCACTCTCCAGAAATGGCTGGTCCCTACACTGGACCCCCCGTAACGGTGCACACGTTCGCAGGGACTCAAATGTCATGTTCCCACCCTAAATGAGTGATTACATTGAATAAATGAACTTGTATAATATATATATATATATATATAAATATATATATGCATATATATATATATATATGCATATATATATATATATATATATATATATATATATATATATGTATACGTATCGTAAGAGTATAATAATAATAATCAGTAGTAACTAACTAACTAACTTAACCCGTTAGAACTCGAGACGGGCTAACGGGCTCGGGGTCAGAGCGACTGAGTTTGTTGCATACGCATAACCGCTGTTACGACCGGGCCGACAAAAAGGCTGTTCCGCCAGCACGCCAGGCGGCACTGCCGCTACGCGCTATGGGCCTGTTCGTTCAGTAGGCCGGTCATCATCGCCATCAAGCCTTTCGCGCAAGCATTCGCGCGCGCCAAGGCCTGTCCACAGGCCGTCCGACAGAGCCCCCCCCCCCCATTCACTGACCGTGGATGACGGACGAAGAAACGCTTCGCTGGCTGCACGTCTAGCACGACGAGCGAAGCGCCTATCGGTGGAACGGCGCTGCTGCCGCTGCCAATGGGATGAAATTCGGTCTGAGGTAACATTTGCGGGGCAACATTGCGGGGCTCTACCCTCCGGCCGCTCATTTCCGCTTAACACGGCGGCGGAATCACAGCGAGCGCGCAGTCGTCCGGTCCGACAGTCGTCGATGCTAACTAGATGCGGGTAGGTGACGCGATGGTGGCGTAACGGCTAGTTAGACGGCACATTAACGGACCGGCAACGATTTCGGTCTGTCCATGTACGTTTTCTGTCATCGGTCTGTGTTTGTGTGTATTTCTCCGTTTCCGTCGTCGGTTTGTGAGTTTGTCTGCCAGTCGGCTGAAAATGGTTGTAGATAGATGCAGCTGCAGCAACGAAATGCGACGACCAAAGCAACTAACCTCATATCGCCACGCGAGATAGGACCAATGTGGGCCGAAATGACGTACCTTTTAATAGGCCATTAGAGATATGCCTTTAACCATGCAGGTTATATATATGACCGGTTATATATATATATATATATATATATATATATATATGACCGTATATTGTTTATTTCACTCCTTATAGGTATATTTTACATTTCACGCAAAAGTTGTCATCATAGCACTCTATCCGCTTTTCCCTTTTCCGTATATGACCGTATATGGTGATCCCATCCCTCGTATATCAGCTTCAACGGCGCACCCAACGCCTACATATTACAGTGCTTGTATACAACGTGTTATTACAGATTGATTCGTTTGTTTCAACAGTATTGACTGGGTGTGCACTCGTCTTCACGGAATGTGGAAATTCCTCGGTAACCGTATTTCTTGCCGGTGCAAAAAATGCTATACTGTAGAGCACCAGCCAGGTTGAGACGTTTAAGCTTTTTCCATTTTTGACACAATTTAGGATCTGCTGCCTTTAACAGCAAAGTGCAGCATATATATATATATATATATATATATATATATATATATGGAGAGCAACAGAAAAATGAGAAGAAAAGGCGAAGAGAGTATGCCTGATATGGAGGTGCTGATATGAGCCGACCAAAATAGAAAGATAACGCCCGACCGGTAGAAGACAAGGCAAAATGCCTACCTACACCGGTAGTGGCAGCACAGGCAGTGTTGGTAGTAGTAGTAGTCGGTAGTAGTCGTGATAGACATTGACATTCTGAGCGCCCGTTGTTATGGGCACTATTTTTTGCGGTGACGCTAATGAACGCTTAGGTTAATAGTGCTCACGATCTCCACAAGATGCTGCGCGCCAGACTGTTCAGCAGCCGCTGGCGGCTGATGGTCTTTCGATCGATCGATGGAAGCTTTTGCCCTATATTGCAGCTTGTTTACGGTGTCAGCTGACGTCAGCAGCAGCAGCCAGCCCCCAGCCAGCCGGCAATGTTCTGTGTTGTCTGTGTGTGGGCGATACGAGGCTAAAACTGTTTCGATGTCACGCTCTATTCCCCCCCCATTATTCCTCCTCCTCCTCCTCTGCTCCTTTTTTCTTATTGATTTTCTCTTTCACACTCCCTCCTTAAGAAAATTGTGTCTTTCTTTCTCTTCTGAACGTACATCACCAGTCGGTCGCAAGCGTCGCAGAAAGTCGTTGCTGCACACGGTTGCTTGTCGGATCGCCCCAACGTTGGCCCAAGGAAGGAACGGAAGCCCACCGAGGCCCCTGGCGGTCTCGGTGACTTTATTCCTCGTGGCGGCTCCCGTAGCTGGCCTAGAGTGGCCTCATGAGTCGTAAGCCACGGCCATGGCGACATACAGTCTATCGCCGGCGCACAGTCTATCGCCGACATACAGTCTACTGGCGACATACAGTCTATCGGAGACTAGAAACAACGGCGACGGGAACGGCATTGCGTCACAGTGGCCTAGGGGGCGGTGGAGATGAGAACGTTGACCTCGGCCAACCAACCCTAGCCAGAGGCTCTGGTTGGCCTAACAGAGGGCAATCATCGTTTCTCCTACCGATTACTACGAAGGCCACGGCAATGAATCCATGACAGGTAGCACTTTTTTTTTGTTATGGAGGAGGGCTAAATAATTTTACTTACTATTGCTGCGAGTAGAAAAAGGAGAAGCTCCCACTTCCCATCTCGAGCAGTGTCGGACTCGACCCCAGCGGATGAATGTTAGCCCGCTGTGCATCCATACCCACTAAACGCACCCATACCTAACTAAACGCACCTCCCCCTTTAAGCTTCACCATCTGATGGCCCAGATCTCCATAGAACAGTAGTACTATGGGCCAGTCTGACACCAGTCTGGCCCTCAGCAATCACGCTCGATCGCTCAATGCAGTACATACAACTGCATAGCATACACAAAGACGACGAAACGGATGAATGCGAAAGCGGTGGTGATGGCGAGACCGCCTTAGTGTGCCGACGCAAACGTGTGCAGGTAGCTTGTCTACCTTTGTGGCACACGTGTGGAAAAAGCAAGCACGACTAGCCGATGACTTAACCCACACTAGTTTCGATGCCAAACTGCCATCACTTCCACGATGTGCACTAGGTGCTCGCTCGGGGGGGGGGGGGGAGGGTTGAGAGAGCGCCCCGTGCAGCGATGGCAAAGTTGGGTCGGTCTAGGAGCATTGCAGCAATCCTGCACAACGGCGTGGCGCACTGTTTTTGTTTGCCGCCATAGCTGCCACTGCAACGCGTGGATCTCGTTTCTTCTTTAACCTAATAGGGGCTCCGTTAGAAGCCTTACGTAATGGGCAGAATGCTTGGCTGACTTGTTTACATCCGCGGCGGATCTCAGCTGCGGCTGCGAGTAAGAGGGAACATTTCGTCATCATGCGCATATGTGTGTGCTTATACGCCCGTACCCCCCGTACCCCTTCTATACGAGTAGACCGAACGGTGCAGTGCAGTTGCGTTCGTCGTCGTCGATGTTAGCCTGGTAGTGAAGCGTTGAAACGTCTTGACTCTTGCCACTAAAGGCAAACATACTTGCTAGTTCGACGGAAGCAATTGGAATTTCCTCATATATATATATATATATATATATATATATGTATACTCATCATAGTATGTATACGTTCAAGTGTACATTGCACAAGACAATATGGTAGTGTTTGTGCTAGGCAAAGTTACGTGATCTATTCTGATGTAAAACTTCACAAACAATTTCAATGTGGGTTTGGTTAGCTTTAGTGGGACTGATATCTCAGTGCTGAAATTCCAGATGTCTTGTTTCCATGGACAAGAAAGAGGACGTGTGCACGTGCGCCAAGCGACCAACGGCATAGACCTCATTCCCTACAACTCGGCCAATACGAGATTCTAGGAATTTAGTATTACACAGACTTACAGTAGAGCATACCTTCATGCCAAGTTAATTGGTATTGTGTTTTAAACCAGAATAATCTCACCTAGCTTCGCGAGGTTTCGCAACATTATTGCTATTTCTAGAATGTGGGCCAAAAGTGGAAGCAATATTCTTTTTAAAGGACATCGTCCCATGATGGGAGAGAGAGAGATTAAAGAGAGAAGTATTCAAAGACATGTGTAGAGAAGGTAACCGTAAAAGGCAAGCATATATTGCCGCGTTTTTGTTCCAGTGTTTACGTGCTGTTTCATGTGTCACTTTAAAAATAACTCCTTCTTTAGTGTCAGACAGACCAGGCAAGGTCAATGATGAGGCCACGTGATTGCGACAAAGCGTGCACTAAAGCGGATTAACTTTGTAAACGATGCTGCTGAAGCCTGATTGGGTTGACATAGTGGCTCAGTAGTAGTAGTTGATCTGCTGCTGCTTTACCGAATATGCTGTGTTGATATGTGTATGGGTTATCGGTTGTGCAAATCACTTCACCGTGGCTCATCATGTCAGGAAGCTGCCAAAGAGAGAGAGAGAGAGAAAGAGTATTACGTTGCCTTGCAATACCAACGAGCTACCTTGCCGATGGCATCTGTGCCCCACGTTGATCGTAGCAGTGAGGGGCGTTAGCCGACAAAAGCAAAATCCGACACGTAACGAGTCATGCTATGATAGCCCACCACCATCACCACCACAGCTGCCGCATAGGGGCTACTCGCTAATTTCGTGCGGTTGGGATGTGGGACAACGCGATTCGACATGTCCCGGTCACGTAAGCCTACGTGTATTATTATAGCCGTCAGGTCTGTACCAGCAAATAAGACGGTGCCAACAACAATAACAACAGCTATGGATTCCACTGACCAGCTGGGTATTGTCAGTTTTCAAACGAACATGTCAGAGTTTATAGAGGATAGGCTTTCGCGACCTTTCGCGAGTTGGAAAAACCGTGCAGATTTCGTTCGTTCTCAAAGCCACTAAAATTCCTTTATTAATGGCGTTTTCATGGTTCTCGACACTCTGGCCAACCAGTATTGGTGTACGTCAAATGACAAGCTGCATTCACGAGCAATAAGCTAGCGAAAAACACGAAATGGCTACTCACAGAAATATGAAAAACTATTGGCCATTCCCGCAGTGTTTTTTTAAGTGATATATACGTACGTTATTCATTATGCTGCTATTCTTTTGTTCGCTTCGATCGTTCCAGTCTCATTCTATATTAAGGCTACAAAGATAGAAACTATATTATATGTATACCTTTTTTATAATATTGTTTACCAGGAACAAAGATGCATAATGCACACACGCTTTGGTCTGGGTGATGTCTAAAAACCTGCTGGGGTTAGAGTCTTCTATTTACTACTTGATCGGAATAGTTGCGCAGCCGTTAGAATTTGAATTTGATTGCGCGATGCACCGCTCGGAGCCTCCTGACTGTTCGTTATGCTTCACTCTGCTGAAACGATCTTGTTTCAACTGCACAGTAGCCTGTTTCCTTGCTGCTCTATTGCACAACCACAAACAATACACCAAAATGATCACTAAGTTTTACGCATCACTGTGGTATGTCACTCTCTGAGTTTACATTCCTGCATTTACACGGGCAAGCGTGAATCCTAGGACCTCCGTAGTCCACACGTCCGCACCTCTTGGCGCGAAACCAGCAACTATGTATATATATATATATATATATATATATATTTATCCGTACAAGTCCGCGGTTGCTAAACCGTTGGCTGAGTTGGCTTCACACCTACGTAGAAGTCATAATAAGGCTTACGCTGGTATGTGCCCATGTCGCTCAGAAGATGCCCCGTGTCTCTAGCAGTTTATGATGCGGTCGGCATTCAAATTCAGCATTCAACGTTTTCAGTGATATCCTGCTTCTTATATACGAAAAAGTCTGCTGACCTTGTGGACCTTCCTGTCTCTGATAGTACGCGTAGTGAGTTAGTTTTCCTTCCCTCCAGGTTTACGGCGGCAGCGCGTCGTAGCAGGCTTAATAAGATGTAGCGCAGAAAGATCGTAAGATGACTTCGGTAGTGTCGAAAACCGCCAGTATTTGGCGACAGTCGTCGCCGCTACCTCAATGCAATCCGCGCTGCGAGGTTAGCATTCCATCGTAGTCGTTCTGAATTCTTGCGTGGCGACCCCTCTCAACGCTGGAACTGCATTAACAGACTCTGTGGTGGGTGACACAAGTTCGTGGGCGTTATTTACCTCCCGCGTTATTCGTTGACGAAGGTAAAACCTTGGATGACCCGGCTGAAATTGCAGACGAGCTAAACCGTCCCTTTGCTACGCTACAATGGTTCACTTCGAGAAGGTCACGGATATTAGAATTAGATGCTACTCACTTGATGATATAGAGGAAAAATGATAGTGTACTTTCACTCTCTGCTGTCGCTGTCTCCTTTCCGAGGTTCTTGGAATCCGTTTCAGTCTTAAGGCGAACGAGTCCAGGCTACATGGATGCAAAATTGTTAACGCTAGCAGCTCGGTCAAGTTCAGGATTTCTGACTACACTTATAAATGTTTCTTTTTCTTAATAGTGCCCTTCTATCGTACGTATGAAGGGTGGTTGAGTTGGTCACGTCACGTGCCACGCCGTGGTCGTGTGCACTGTAAGAGCGACGATCCAGCAATGGCGACTCTCCTCCCTTGTCCGGAGACACAAACCGTTCAGTTGAACGGAGTGGAATGAAAGAGCTGTAATAAGCTAAAAAAAATACCTTCTGGGCTGACTTTTAGCCAAGTTAACGTCCATGGGACTGCTTTTCGCATTGCTCTATAGACGGACACCCATAAATACAAATGTGCAAAGGTGGGGCTCGAACCCGCGCACCTATGTGTCTCCTATGGCCGCGAGGCGCAGACGAATGCACTACGCCAACGGGCTCGACGAGCTGTAATAAGCTAAAGGCAGACAGCTTCCTTTCGTTGGCTGAAACCTGCGGCGGCGTTTCCTTTATTTAGAAAAAAAATTGAATAAAACCGCGATTAAGTAAACCGCCAATTAACGGCTGAGCTCGGTCGTTCATTGTATTTATCTCGAAGGTCATCGGAAAATTGGTATTGGCCAGGCTAAATGGATATTTAGAGTTGATCAATTTCCTTTTGCCTAACCAGTTCGGCTTCCGCAGGAGTAGGTCGACTGGCCTCGCGTTGTCCCATTTATGGCAGCGCGTGTCCGTGTCGGTCGAGGAGCGAAGAAGAAACGTCCATTAACCCGCGCCATTTACCTTGCAGTCTTTCTAGACGTCGACTGATTTCGACTCGATCTCGATCATTCCTTTCTGTTCCAGATGTCGTCAGGCTGTCAGATGAATTTCTTTGAGCCGGCCATTGCCTAGTTTCGGTGCTATCTCTTAGAACGGAGGCAAGTGGTACAAGCTGGTCGAATAGAGTCCTGGCTGCAGGTTGATAACGGTACCCATCAAGGCTTAGGAACGATAAAAAGCATTTGCTTCTTGCCCTTCTGAATTTTATTCGATTAATAGTTGAGGTGCTAAACGTTGGTTCTGCCATAGCTTTTGCTGATGCCGTATCCTCGGAGTATTGTACCTGTGGAGATTGCGTTTCCACTACCCCCCAGTCAAACAGCAGCTGGGCGTGCAACAATTTTCGCAGTGCCCTCACTATCTCTCTAGTCTAGTCAGCATACACTTGCATGTACAAAAGCATATCTTATGGATTTCGTCGAGTGTGATTTTCTGCCTCATTGTCTATTCATCTTTTGGTAACATTGAAGCATTGAAAAACGCAGTTTTGACGAATAAACCAGGTTTGATATATATATATATAGCTGCTTGAGCAAGAAAACCGGGATTCAATTTAACCAGGCATCTGTCTTATTTGCTGACTACTTTAATGGACGGTTAAAATATACTTTTTTGTTATTTATATTATACTATACACGCCAGAAAGCCGGGACTTCAGTGATACAAATGAGAATGTCCGGGTCGTACCGGCGCAAGATGAAGAAATTCGTCTGAGTAAAATTATTACCAAAAGTACCAACAACTGGAGCATTCCACTACTAACTAAAAAACGTTTTTTTTCACAGTTCGAATTTTTTTAGTACTTACCAAAGTCTTAAAAATGCATTAGACCATAAAGGGAATATGCCTAAGTTAAATGTTTGCAAAAATTTGACATAGAATAGGGTACAATATATACGTTTGATATTGGACAAGATATAGGAGGAATTCCAGGTTAATGACTGGATTTAGGAACAAAGTGGAACGACTTCGTTCCTTACTTTTACATCTAGCTGTTTAGCACAATTGTTCAGCATTGTTTTATGTTAAGAAGATGCCAATCTGACTACTTTCGTGTTAACCTGTAATTTTTTGTTAAATAAATGTACGTGACAGTCAGTCAAATCGGATACAAATGACATTCTAAACCTAAGCCTGCATAGCTTCGGATGGGTAGTCTAACCGCACTTATTTTATTTTCTGCATCTTTGGTCTAATGTGCGTGTTCGTTCTCGTTCCTTTCTAGGTGAGAAAAATATCGTCAGCTATATCTCATACGCTCGATAAAGACGAAAACATGACTCGACAAAGTGTGCGAAACAAGGTGAATGGAGAAATCGGATTTCTACAACTTTTGCATAACATATATATATATATATATATATATATATATAGCTATATCTCATACGCTCGACAAAGACGAAAACATGACTCGACAAAGTGTGCGAAACAAGGTGAATGGAGAAATCGGATTTCTACAAATTTTGCATAAGATATATATATATATATTAACATTTTTGTTGTGATGCTTTGGTAGACTATTCGAGTTAATTCTTTCACAGACGAAGGTAAGCGATTTGTGTGCTACGCGATGCCTGTCAAAAGTTTTCACTGCGCTCATCAGAGAGAACCTCAGAGCGTCTCTCAGGTGTTGAGATTCCTGCACCATCACAATACGTTAGCTCACCGGGCTGGTCAAGCACCCAGCGTATTCACCCGACTCAAAATTTCGAAAAGTTTGTATTCCTTTTTCTTTCGTATATACGACCTGAGAATTTAACTCCGCTGAAAAGTTGCGCCCAGTTCGAATGACGGCAAAATGAGTTGAGGTTAATCTTAGCATTAGCAACACCAGCGACTGTGGTCGAGTCCGGGCCGCAAAAAGAAAGCTGACGCGTCGTTCAGGATACGCCCAAGTTTCGAGATACTTCTCATACAGGTAAAGTTTTTGAAAGCTCTAACCCCTTCACGTAAACCTTAGAATGGTTATTTTATCTGGGTATGTGTCGTGTCGAAATTAAGTCTGCGAGTGTTCCTGGTCATACAATTATTCGCCAACAGTAACCGGCAATGCCTCCACAATCTGAAGCATTGCTCGGAGCAGAGTCGTGTTAGTTGATACCGCGGTTGGGCGGGCGTGATCTCCCTTAAGGCCAAATTAGAAATCAATGAAACCAATTTGGCTCCTTATTACCGCTCGTTACGGTAATGCTTGCGCAAGGGGCGTTGAATGCAAAAAGGCAATGTGGCCCCAAAACGTAGATTGTTCAGCGATCACCCAACGCGCGGGGAGAGGACTAATTAGTGTCTGCTCGGATAGATATGCCATTTTCTGTCGACTCAGTACCTTGTTAGGGATTCCGTTTGCACTGTTTTTTTCTCTTATAAGTTGACCATTTTGCGTTGAATTCGTCAAATTACTTCTAGCAATTCTTTCCAGACCTATATACTTGAGTAAACGGCTAAACTATGCCCCCACCGGCGCTCTATCTAGATTAATGCCTTCTGGTACGCCAGTATGGACAGCCAATGTATGCTGGTTTTTAACTGTCCCATGGTCAGCAAAACTCACAAAAGTGGATCGTTCTCTAAATACACATATGACATCGAAAGGGCAATATTACCAGAATTGTTGGCTTCTGGGCTGCCATGTGCGTTAATAGTTTATGAGAGAGAGAGAGCGCCAGATGCGTAGTTTGCATACAGCTTCATCGAAATGACCAAAAAGTACAAATAAAAGCGGTGGGTTCCTGACGTACTCAAAAGGTGGCCCACTGGTTTAAACCTGCAAATGTCAGTGCAGTATGTTTCTAAGCAGTTCTCGTAAAGTTAGTCAACTGCAAAATGGTATTTTACTGATTTGTTTTTGCTCATAAGGGTTGTCGAGAGCGTATCTCCTACATTGTTGCTTTAACCGCCAGCTGTCGACAGCTTGTCCGCAGTATGCACGCATACGGCTAGGTTTAGATATTGTAATTCTAGTTAGAAGTATTCTAGGTGTGACGATTCGTTCTACTGTACAGGTCAGGCAATATCGACGAGATTAGCCGACACGACAGCAAGAAAACAAACTACTGAATTATCTCCACTTATTCCACAATGACATACAGGGCTCCATTGTGTTACCACTCACGTAACAGTACGACGATAGGAGTTCTCTACTCGCTCTACCTGCTTGACAGCACAGGAGCGGTTAGCGATACCAAGGACCAAGAGAATAAACACAGATATAGCGAGGGACATAGATATAGATATGGAGAGACGAAGAGAAAAAGAGAGAAGAAAAGGCCGCCCTCCAAAAACACAAGCGAAACTAAGGAATTGGCTCTGGAGATACACAGAAAATACATCCATATAAATAAGAAGAAAGAGACAGAGAGAGAGAGAGAGAGCGAGAGAGAGAGAAATGAAGAGGAAACAGGCCGAAATAGGAATCGAGCAAGATTCCAAAGGAGCAGCGCCGCGGCGAAGCCGGGAACGCGATGGACGGCGGCGAATAGGCTCAGCGGATCGGTGTCTCTGTGCTGTCGCGACGGCCCCGATGCGACCGGCCGATGTTCAACGACGAAGGACCGCGTGCGATCTCGCACTACGTGTCGACAAAAGCCGACTAGATGGGCTGACGACAACGACGACACGAGATATGCCGCCGAGAGAGAGATAGAGTAGGAGAACGGAGCTGAGAGGAAAACGAACGGAGCAGCATCAAGGCTGGAAGGCGTCGGGACCGAAGACAGAGTGTCGAGCGGCGATATGCAGCTAGGGCTCGCTACGAGATACGACCTGTGACTAGGCGCGCAGCAGAGGCGGTGCCGCCCTTACCGCTACTATCAGGCCCGCGAACACTGTTGTCGTCGTCGTCGTCATCGTACTGCTGTTGCTGCTGCTGCTGTTTCTCCCGCCCTCGTCGCCTTCGTTGTCGAAATTCGGCCCCACTTGAGCGCAAACCCCACAACGAGGGCTGCTCGAGTATAGCCGGGCGGTGGAAAGCTGCCCCGGCTTTCTTTCTTCCAATTTGGACAGAACTGTCTATGCGTTGTGGCCTCCCTCTCCCCTCCTTCTCCCCACATCTCTCTCTCTCTCTCTTTTCCCGTTCAACCACCTCTTCCTCATTTCTCTTCCTCTTCAACGCTATTCTCACTCTTCTTTTATTCTCCTATTTCTCTGTCTTTGCTGACGATGTAGAATTTTTCACTGCTCAACACTATCTCGCTTGGCTGGCTCAGTCGGCCAGCGTCATCATGACCGCCATCACCAGCACAGCAGCAGCACCAGCCTTACCACCACCACCACTATCACCTAGATCACGATGGAAAGACGCAGAACGTGGGTGGTGCAGGGCGACGAGGTGACAGCGTCAACGACGACGACAACCACGACAGCGACATCAACGACGAACGCCTGTAAAAGGACATTCGGAATGTCAGCGTTGGTTTCTGTTCCCGTTGGCTAGTTGGCTGCAGGGTCTGTCTACCTATCTGTCTGTGTGGTTGGCTGGCTCCCTCACTCACTCACCCACTGTCTGTCTGTCGGTCTGTCTGCCTGTCTGCCTATGCAGGGCAACCAGCCTGATAGTCGAGCCCACGACGACTGCAAGTCCACCAAGCCGCAAGGGCGGCTGTCCTTATTGCAACGACGGAGGAACAACAAGAGCGACGAACAACAACACCCGCGATGACGACAACGACAACGGTAGGAGGAGAACGACAGCAGCAAGGGCGGCGCTGAGGACGACGGCGGTGGGGGCGTCTATATACAACAACGCCGACGATCATGACCGCAAAGATCACATCTCAGATTGGACTGCGTAGCGGCGACAGGCGCCGGGCACACACAGGGCAACACAAGCCCTACGGGCCGTCCGTAGGGCTTGTGTCCGGGGCGTGCCTACGCGGCCGCAGTTGCAGTTGCGGTTGCCATTTGCCATTTGCACCCCCAGCGGCTGCTCCTTTCGCCCGCGCACGCCCGCGCTAGGTATCGTACGGAATCTGCGAAATGCGAGAAACAAATCGAAAAAGGAGCCCGTTTTGAGCCAGGCAGCGCGACACACCTTCGCCTCGAGGCGCCTTGTTTCACCCGCCGTCTGTCTGTTCGTCCATCGTCGGCAGGCTTCGAGCTATTTATTTGAGTGCAACCGAACACTGTGGTGTAGACAGGCGAGGTCGTCAGGTCGTAGATGATGCGTGATCTACGTGGTTGTGTTTGGCTTGTCGGCCCGGCTTGTCTACTTAGACTAAGCAGTCTCTGTGGTGATGGTGATGGAAAATAAACGACTGTATTCTCGATACAACGATATAACGATGCATCCGATTTAGATGCATAGTCCCAGCGCCGGACCTAGGTGTGCGAGCCTGCTCAGCCAGCTCTCGGGCACAGAAGCGTCCAATCTAGCAGCAGGACGGAGTCTTACAGTGTCTATCTGCTTCTGCTGACTTGACGAAATCTTGTTTGTCGTTCGTTATCTTGTTTTTGTTTTGTCTATTTACAGAAGTAGTTCACACAAAAATTGGGAACAATGTGGCCGTTTTGGAATTGCCCAATTCCTGCGTTGGCTTGAACACATTTTTTACTACTACTACTATTTCCACTACTCAACCATGTGTATCTCTAGAGATACATATGGCCACGTAGAGATACATATGTATCTCTACGTGCTCTTACGGTATTTGTGGTTGCTAAGCATACTTAAAGGTAACATGTACACCGGTGGGAACACGTGTCCGCGTTCGGCTCGGATATACAACCGCTTGGGGGACTAACGTGCAAGATACTTTACGCTTTATTAAAGCGTTCAGAGTCTAAGTTCATCGCGGAGAGCAAAGGTTGCGCTGTATTTTCTTTTGGGCGAATCTATCGGACTTGGTATTTGCGTATATCAGGACGGATTTTATAGTGATCGTTGTTATTCGTATACGCCAATGAGAAGTATAGACGTGAAATAACAGCTTGCACAACCAGAAAGTCGCTCTTGTTATAGCGAAATGTATTTACTTAAGAATTGCTCTGCTGCGCCCGTTGCTTAACAACTCGCAATATAAGGCGCAAAGCTTTACGAAGTATTTGCAAGCATGTTGGGAAATAACAAAACGTTTTATCAGGTGTCGTCTATATATATATATATATATATATATATATATATATAACATGGTTAGCTTTGGCATTTGCTGTATATCAGGTCATCCGGCGTGAGGTCTAATAATCCGTTGACTTTGAAACAGACAGCTAAATTTACGAACACATATGGAGTTTGCCAGACACTTAAAGCGTAATGTAGGAGAGAGAGAGGTAAGCTTGGCAAAGTTTCCGCTACGCTGCTTCTGAATGGATACGTAATTATTCTGAGGATTAGCAAAGCATCGGACCTTACCTTAGTCACAGCGGCCGCTATAGTCTCGTCATTATGGACAGACAGGTAATGCAGGCGAGAAGCCGACGTCGGTCGTTTATTACGGGCTTCTGCACAAGTGTTCAATTGGCTTTAAGGCAAACTAGTTCCAGTGTAACACCTCCACCTATGGCGTCCGTACTCCGCACCGAAGAGAAACTGGCTGTCCGGTACTTCGTCATGTTGTAGCAAACCGGTAGTATTCGTGTATCCTTGCCGTGTATCAAGCGCAACAGGTTGCGCCGAGTAAATACCGCTCAGTATCTATTCTTAGATAAGTGTTGTATGGTACGATGGTGTGGGAATTTCGTTAGGGCAACAGAAGCAGAAGAAAAAGAAGAAGAAAAAGAGGAAAATTAGAAAGATGAATATGAAGAACGAGAGCAAGAAGCATAAAATTATGAATATGGAAAGGGTGGAGCTGAAAGGAAAAAGAAGAAAAGGACAACAAAAGAGAATCAAAAGAAGAAGACACGAATACAACTGCAAAGATGAAAGTAACTATGAGAGTGAGAAGGAAAAAACACGAAAATAACAATTAAAGGTGTAAATGAAAGAGACAGAGAAGAAGGAAAAGGATAAAAATGTGGAAGAAGTTAATGAATAGTAGGGAAACCTGGAGATGATTGAAAATAAGAGGAAGAACTTACACTTGATGGTGCAACCAGCTTCTAATGCTCAATCTTATCACACGCAATGCAAACATTGTACAGACCATATATATATATATATACGTTGTAAGTTCATGTATATATATATATATATATATATATATATATATATATATATATATATATATATGTAGCATTGGTACTGAGGAAGACATGCGAAGCATCTCTATTCAACGAGGGGTGTGTCATGCAGGCCATCAAACACTGGAGAACAGAACAAATAACAGATTTCGGGGCATGTAAGTGTGCGGTGGGTGTACACACATAAAGAGAAATTAAAGGAAATAGAAGAACTTTTGAAGCGGGCTTCCAACTCCGCAAAGGTCTCTAAAAGGGTTTTTAAATGCAGCAAAGAAAGAAATAAAGCTAAGAAAACTCTGTGAGGATATATAAGACAATATATGTGGGAGCTCAATAAGATTGTCGTAGATAAAGCAGGCAGACCACGGGCAGCAAGCGAACGGTCACAGCGGTGGCATGCCGGCGAAAACTGTAAAAAATATTCTTTAAGAGAAATCGGGAACATTCAAACAGATGACGAATCAAATCTGAATAGAGGGGATTTATCTAGCGTTGTGGAGGAAGACTACCCTGGCTTTATGAGAAAACCAGGAAAGCCGCCTACTGACTCGAGCGCGTGCTGCCAAGTATGCCTTCTGGAAGAGCGGTAGAGCTAGAAAAAGAAAGCACTCTCAAGTAAGCAGTTTGAACTCGACACGAAGCTGTCAGAAGCGGCCATCGTTAGTTAGTTTTACGTACAGAAGGCCGAACGGCAAGGAAACACGAGCCAATGGTCAAGGGGGATCTGCATGGCCGCAATGTGTTTTAACTTACTAGTTTTAACTTACATCATACGCACGATAATTTCTGCACGACTCTGCAGAGTCAAAGGAGTACAGACGAGTGTGTACGTGGACAACCTAGCCATCCTGGCCATGGTTCGTGAAGTGGCGACGAGAAGAACACTCTCCGGATTAGCAAGCCCTAGTTATATGGTGGCTTGTGCACTTACAGATGATCGCCGAAATTCATACACTGGTTATCTACAGAGTTTTATATACGGCTGGAAACACATACGTGTAGTAGTCGGTGGTCGACAGGCACTTTAACGGCCTCAGATGGACGCAGAGGTGGTAAAAATCGACAGTTCGAACCACTGCCACATGCAGCAGTCCAAACCGCCGCCACGTACAACGATTCAAAACACGCCCGCGTGCACTAACTAACAAAAATCGCCACGCGCGACACATTGACAACCAATGCGCCGAAAAACGCAAACTTTGCAAAACGTTTTCTTATCGACGAATAGCAAATGCGTGCATTAATCGCACATTAGCTAACTGAAGGACAGGAATATTCGAGCGCAGACTCGGGTCGAGTCTTGCGTTTGATAGGTGACCCCCCTCACTATACCTCTCACCCCTCTGGCCTCTTAGCCTGTCCCTATCCTCCGAGATACCCGCGTCCGGCAGCTGTCCCTAACTCTTCGCGCAGAACCGACGAACGAGCCTCCAAACTAGATACACGAGCGGGACTTAGAGCTGACGGCAGTGGCTGACGTAGAAAAACTAGTCAGCAAGCATCGGAATGCGCAAACACTAATACCTAACGCAGTATGAACTTTTGATCTAAATATACATCAGATTTGCCGTAGAGCGCTTGAAGGAGGTTTTACCCCCACTAAAGTAAAGGGGAGTCCGTCGACACAAACATCGATCCACTCCCAGAGCCTTCTCTTCTCTCACCACCTGAGGAATTCATAACTGCAGAAACACAAGGCCTTCCCTGCAAAGAGGAGCTAACTTAAAAACAATAATCAGGCATTATGCAATGGATATGGTCTACGTGCACTTTTACTACCACCAGCCTCAGTAAAGCAAACGTACTAGACGACAAAGCTCCAAAAGGGCCTTTATTGCTATCACAGGGATCCGACAAAGACGATCACCTTATTGAGCGACTCTCGTCACCTTTCCCCAGGCTACAAGAGACATTGTCACATCTCAAGGAAAAAATACCTATTTTCCTATAGAATCGGGGCATCCTGACAACTTTTACATGGATTTGCAACACTCCAGCTCCAACGCGTGTATTCCACGTAGAGATGATCCCTTACTTCGAATATAATAAAAACGGGTTCTTCACTCAGGCCCTATAGTAGGCAGCGACCAGTCTCTGCAGCTCTCTTCTGACAAGGGGCACCCAGACAGCGGCAGAGGTCACCCCGGTACTGACAGCAAAAGTGGCCGCCCCGGATCACGCTCATAAGGAAGCCCTTAGAGCAAGCCCGCGAGCAATATCCACGCATAACTCTGGAAAGCCGAGTTAAAGGACATACAACAGAAGACACTTACAACGAAAATAACGAAAAGAAACCTGCCTCTGTTTTCGCAGTTGTCGTAAAATCAGAAAACGCGTTCTATGCTGAAGCCCTATGGCTCTTAATCACAACATTAGCCCAGCGATGATTGTAGTAGCCGTTAAATGGGCTTTAAAAACAGCTACAGGCGAAATCCGCTTGATGGTGCGACGTACTACTCTCGTACTGACAAATTCCTCCATAAATAAAGAAAAAGCCATCTTTGGACGAGACAGCCCAAGCGATCTCACACAACAAGGCTGAGACGAAGGTCAAAGGACGAGACAGCCCAAGGAATCTCACACGACAAGGCTAATTCGCGGCCGAAAATAACATAGAATTCTTACTACTTTGTGTGACCCCTCTAAGATAGCTTTCTTAACCTTGACCCCACGCCAGCAACCATCCTACAGTCTTTAGGAAGCAGCTTCTTATCATGGAACCCCCTTTTAGAACAGCCAGCCCGGGCAGATCTGCTACTCATAAAAACTACTGGGTACACCTGCAGCAAGTGAGCACGAATCGCAGAGCAAGGTACTGGCCAGAACTTTCCTCTCTATGCGGAAACACAGAGAAGCACGAAGAACTTACTTAGGGTAATTAAACAGAGCAAAATAGACCACTGGGGCTCATTGTGCGAGAAGGATGAAATCCCTTGATGCGAAAAGTACAAAATCGCGCGTAACATAAGGTGCGACGCATAGTGGCCCATGCTTAGGGCGCTACCAACGCATGTTTATAAACTTACGACGTATCCTACCGTCGTACCGCAAACACCGAGCGTCTACCCACGAAGGCGTGGACCATGTAGTCACAGCCTGGTCCCCCACGGGTCTGTGCTAGGGCCAACCTTGCAGAATATAACTTACGACAAAGTACTTAGTTTCCATAGCAGCCAAACTAGTTTTCTTTAAAATGTCGCAAAATGCAGATTTCCGCGGACTTAAGAGTAAAAAAACAGCTCTGAGATTTTCCTTAATCAACGTCCGGACGGAAGGACTACTAATCAGAAGAACAGATGCCCTCAACAACTTAAGCCAGCAATGGAAAGCAATTCAAGCGGGCTACCCTAGGTAATAATAATTCCATATATACATATGGAAGTTGTTGCATCAATGCAGCCTAGCCTTCGCGTAAGCGTGCTAATACGACCTCGAATCACGGTGATTCGGGTCTGACCCAGTCCTCATTTCTTTGGCCTAGCTTTGCCCCGTAGCAGGTATTTAGGCCGACGGCAGCTCGAACGTGGCACGCTCATAAGTGCGATCCATCGCGAGACGCCCAGCAAGGCTACCGTGCCATATGACGATACTAATTTGGCCCTCGTTGAGAAAAGAAATGGCTCTGTGGGGGTATCGTTTTCGTCAGGAAAGCTGTTAAGTGCAGCCTGTCTTGTACGAAAAACAACAACAACAACAGCAGCAGCGGCAGCAAGAGTGGCCCATGGTGCCGTTAATGTTGTGCTGTGCCGTTACTATTGCTATTCCATTAATGACTCTCCTATTATTAATGTCTCTACTACTAATATGGCAACTGTGACTATTGCTACTGCTGATAGCTGAATTAAATGATTAATAACTAATCGAGTAGCCTAACGGGCACTCGCTGTGCCCACAGCAGAGAAACGGCACTGCAGTTTTAGTTACCTTGCTGAGCTAGGCTAGAGAGTTTCGGATTTTTTTCGGAGTTTTAAGGTTTCGGAAATGCATGGTGCACATGCGGGTTAGAAAGCTATCGTATAACAAATATGCGTGCTCGTAGAATCACGACATATATTTATGACAACAACTGCTTTCCGATTCAATTAGCAGGCATTACGTCATGTTCTTGAGAGCTTATTGTACAATGGAATATTAAATATATCTCATCTAGTAAAGTGGCGGTTACTGTAGAGAGGTCAAGATAACAACCAAGCTAGTAGTTTGGATATCTTAGAGCTTTTTGTTGTAAGATTCGATATAGATTTAGGCAAGTTTGTGCTCCCGCATCCCAACATACTGGTAAAATGTTTATGTGCGTGGTAGTTTGCATCTTTGCTTAGTTAGCCGTTGTGCGTTTAGTTCTCTAGTATGGGAATTCGCTAACGTCAAAAAGGGACCTGGGGAAAATCGAAATATTTGAGACTGCGGGTCGAAAAGTAGCCAGAACACATTGCACCTGGTGCAGCAGCAGGTGTTTCCGCAGATGGCCAAGTTGTTCACGTAGAGTAGGACCCTAACAAGGTTTTTGGGTTTGCAGATACTATCTAGAAGATATTTTCGTAAAACCGACGGGCTCTTGTTTACGACACCACCCCATCTATGTGCACCGCTTCAGGCATTTTACAGTTTCCAGCAAACGTTTTTTGAAATAATTTGTCACGAATACGTCACGGATTTTACACCAGGTTGAAACCTCCCAGCCTCTCACTCCGGTGCGACCGTGGCCATTTCGTTACGTTTGCGAAAAGATGTTATAGGCATTCTAGCTTCGTCAGACCACATCATTTTTAGTGTGTTTTTACCTTTTCACAGTGGACCTTCAGGGGCCTATTAGGAAATGCGCAGCTTCTGCTTTAGGCGATAGGTAACACACCGTCCTGTGTGCAGTCGCAAGCAATCCAGCTAATTTGTTGTGTTTAATTATTGCGGGAGTAACTATGAGTCTCCTTCTAGCGTTGATGTCCGTGGCGCGCGAGTTACGCGGGCTGTGGGTACTTTCACGCGCCACTAATAGAAACTTAGTCAGATGTGTAAACTCCTGATAGTAACATTCCCGAGGTTCCTTTTGTGGGCATGGGAGGCAAGGCATACGACATAGATTATGTGGCAACGAATACTTATTGTCATTATTTCGTGCCCCATTCGAGGGCTGTTAAGGCTATTTACGTACGGGGAAGGTGCCTGCACACCGGAACTGGGCCCATCGGTTAATGCCCCGGGCCTAGTCACTCCGGGATGCCTGCTGCCTTGGCTTAATAGGCAAAACAAGCTAAGAGAGCGAGAAAATATAGCTAGCTGCCAAGGAATCTCCTAGGTTCGTCGCCGGAAGTACGAGGTATCTCTTATCAGACAATTAGTGTAGATTTGAATGCTGATGGTTATTGGCACGAGACATACTTCGGACCTGCACATCAGAAATAAGTCATTGTTTTGCCGCGCAGTGGCGGTAATCTACCGGGAGTCGATACCTCTAGGTATATTGATGTGTATTATAACGATGGAGAAGTGCTTCTGGGGAATTGTACTCTCTCCAAGCAGGTAAGTCTCGTAATATTTGACAGATTTATATACAGTTCAGACACGGTACTCGATATATATATATATATATATATATATATATATATATATATATATATAATATAAGAACAATATTGTACTGCTACTGATTGAGAAAAGGAAATTCCTGTTGCTGCGGTCATCGTTGATACATAGCAACGCTCAGCCGATATTTATATATATATATACATATAAAGGAAGTTTTATTAGCTTAAAGCTAACTCGGCAAACATGGCTAAGACTAATGTCCTGACGACTGAAAGGTCTCCTAGATACCTCTTCTAGAGATGACATAGAAACTATGTGTTGCGGCAAGCTGTCACTGACGTTCCGTCGTAGGGAAAGCGACACGGTAGTCTGCGTAATGAGAAGAGGATGATGATGATGATGTTGGCTCTCCCAGAGGTCTTGACGGACGTGCGCGTACCCTGGTGATCCGGTACTACAGGACCAAGTACGATTGTCCTGGCCATCGATGTGTTGTCCTTTGCTCGCTGACTCGAAGCTGAGAGGAATAACTACACATCATATAGGGAAGATCCAACGGAAAGCGGCGCGCGGGAAAACCGCATCATCTCTAGTCCCAGCAGAGTGCGAAGCCGATTACATCGTTTATTCGGTCAACCAGTCCGATGCGTAAAGGGCTCCACATATACGTTGTACAGTAGAGCGTTGAGCACGGTCCCCTTTTGTGTAGCAACCCCAAAGGTTGCCAGCGCCACATTTCTTTCCGCAGTAATCGGCCATGCTGTCCGGCTTCTGCAAACAACACTCAAAAGGCTCGCCTGTCCCGACAACAGAAGAAACATTTCGCCACTATCAGCGAAAGGATGGAGGTTCTCCAACAACGTTAGCAGCAGAAACCGCTGTATTCGTCAATTTTTTCCACGTTAGTCAGTCCGGTAGTTTGCATACAGTATGCAAACTACCGGACTAAGGAATATGTGAATTTGCACGTCGTGATACATTTGAGCGATTGAGCAAAAATATGACAACAGTGAAATATCTGTGTTGTTCGCTAGCGACCGCACACAGACATCACAGGATCTCGATGTTTGCAAACTGTTCTCAATACGACTATTATTTTCATGCTAGCTAACGTTGAATGTTTTCCACCCTTACTACCGTTCTATTGACCCAAATGTTTTTTTCTTAACAAAAACAGCAACACCCTTGGGTCTGGCCAAATTGGGTTGGAACACCCTGTAGATATATATATATATATATATATAGTTAATTAATTAAATGTAAACACCCGTAACATATATACTTATAAGGAGACGCGGCTATTCTTACGTATTGAATGTTAAGTCTTACTTTGTTAAGCGTCAAATTGATATATGCTTCTACTATTGGCAACCAGTAAGTCGTCTTTATGAGCTAATTTCATGTGACGACGGCTCCTAATTGTTTACGCACGAGTTTCTGGACACTGGCAAAACAAGTCGTTTTCAGGCTGTACCACGAGAGCCTGCAAGGACCCGGATGTTATGTTGATCTTAGAACGAAAGACCTTACATTTGATTATATACATCTATACTTGTTCAGGCGAAAATATGTCCTCGCCAATGCCTGTTCATCAATGGCCGGTTTTCTTTCCATCGGATCGTTGAACTCGTCGATCTAGATACGTGAAACGTTGTCAGCACATGCGCCATGCGTAATTCCTGAATCTATCTACACAACCTCTACCAGGACAACGCAGTTAATATATGAAGAGGAGGCTAACTTATGGAATAAGTGCTAATATTGGGTGAAATCTTCGGTCGATCGGTAGCATCTATACTTGTAAAGAAACGCGGGAATCCTCACGTTCAACTACGACAGCGGACATGTTCTCATCGTGGACCCTGTGCAAGTCGCCATTCTAGGATATGCTATATATAAATATATATATACATGTGCGTATACGTAACGATTTTAATAAATCGCACATACATAGCGTTTTTTGTGAATATGCAGAAAATTTAATACAAATAATAATCCCAGAAGGCAAATGACTTGGACAGAGACTATATATATATATGAAGTACGAAGCTATAAATATATATATATATATATATATATATATATATATATATATATATATATATATATATATATATATATATATATATATATATGAAGTACGATGCCACCGTGCAGACTATTGCATTTTCTTGCAATCTTTATTCATGGATATTTTCTAGTGATTTAGAGGCTGTCTTCAAGATTAGTGCATTCCACATATCATGATGTTATAGGCATTCTAGCTTCGTCAGACCACATCATTTTTAGTGTGTTTTTACCTTTTCACAGTGGACCTTCAGGGGCCTATTAGGAAATGCGCAGCTTCTGCTTTAGGCGATAGGTAACACACCGTCCTGTGTGCAGTCGCAAGCAATCCAGCTAATTTAATGTGTTTAATTATTGCGGGAGTAACTATGAGTCTCCTTCTAGCGTTGATGTCCGTGGCGCGCGAGTTACGCGGGCTGTGGGTACTTTCACGCGCCACTAATAGAAACTTAGTCAGATGTGTAAACTCCTGATAGTAACATTCCCGAGGTTCCTTTTGTGGGCATGGGAGGCAAGGCATACGACATAGATTATGTGGCAACGAATACTTATTGTCATTATTTCGTGCCCCATTCGAGGGCTGTTAAGGCTATTTACGTACGGGGAAGGTGCCTGCACACCGGAACTGGGCCCATCGGTTAATGCCCCGGGCCTAGTCACTCCGGGATGCCTGCTGCCTTGGCTTAATAGGCAAAACAAGCTAAGAGAGCGAGAAAATATAGCTAGCTGCCAAGGAATCTCCTAGGTTCGTCGCCGGAAGTACGAGGTATCTCTTATTAGACAATTAGTGTAGATTTGAATGCTGATGGTTATTGGCACGAGACATACTTCGGACCTGCACATCAGAAATAAGTCATTGTTTTGCCGCGCAGTGGCGGTAATCTACCGGGAGTCGATACCTCTAGGTATATTGATGTGTATTATAACGATGGAGAAGTGCTTCTGGGGAATTGTACTCTCTCCAAGCAGGTAAGTCTCGTAATATTTGACAGATTTATATACAGTTCAGACACGGTACTCGATATATATATATATATATATATATATATATATATATAATATAAGAACAATATTGTACTGCTACTGATTGAGAAAAGGAAATTCCTGTTGCTGCGGTCATCGTTGATACATAGCAACGCTCAGCCGATATTTATATATATATATACATATAAAGGAAGTTTTATTAGCTTAAAGCTAACTCGGCAAACATGGCTAAGACTAATGTCCTGACGACTGAAAGGTCTCCTAGATACCTCTTCTAGAGATGACATAGAAACTATGTGTTGCGGCAAGCTGTCACTGACGTTCCGTCGTAGGGAAAGCGACACGGTAGTCTGCGTAATGAGAAGAGGATGATGATGATGATGTTGGCTCTCCCAGAGGTCTTGACGGACGTGCGCGTACCCTGGTGATCCGGTACTACAGGACCAAGTACGATTGTCCTGGCCATCGATGTGTTGTCCTTTGCTCGCTGACTCGAAGCTGAGAGGAATAACTACACATCATATAGGGAAGATCCAACGGAAAGCGGCGCGCGGGAAAACCGCATCATCTCTAGTCCCAGCAGAGTGCGAAGCCGATTACATCGTTTATTCGGTCAACCAGTCCGATGCGTAAAGGGCTCCACATATACGTTGTACAGTAGAGCGTTGAGCACGGTCCCCTTTTGTGTAGCAACCCCAAAGGTTGCCAGCGCCACATTTCTTTCCGCAGTAATCGGCCATGCTGTCCGGCTTCTGCAAACAACACTCAAAAGGCTCGCCTGTCCCGACAACAGAAGAAACATTTCGCCACTATCAGCGAAAGGATGGAGGTTCTCCAACAACGTTAGCAGCAGAAACCGCTGTATTCGTCAATTTTTTCCACGTTAGTCAGTCCGGTAGTTTGCATACAGTATGCAAACTACCGGACTAAGGAATATGTGAATTTGCACGTCGTGATACATTTGAGCGATTGAGCAAAAATATGACAACAGTGAAATATCTGTGTTGTTCGCTAGCGACCGCACACAGACATCACAGGATCTCGATGTTTGCAAACTGTTCTCAATACGACTATTATTTTCATGCTAGCTAACGTTGAATGTTTTCCACCCTTACTACCGTTCTATTGACCCAAATGTTTTTTTCTTAACAAAAACAGCAACACCCTTGGGTCTGGCCAAATTGGGTTGGAACACCCTGTAGATATATATATATATATATAGTTAATTAATTAAATGTAAACACCCGTAACATATATACTTATAAGGAGACGCGGCTATTCTTACGTATTGAATGTTAAGTCTTACTTTGTTAAGCGTCAAATTGATATATGCTTCTACTATTGGCAACCAGTAAGTCGTCTTTATGAGCTAATTTCATGTGACGACGGCTCCTAATTGTTTACGCACGAGTTTCTGGACACTGGCAAAACAAGTCGTTTTCAGGCTGTACCACGAGAGCCTGCAAGGACCCGGATGTTATGTTGATCTTAGAACGAAAGACCTTACATTTGATTATATACATCTATACTTGTTCAGGCGAAAATATGTCCTCGCCAATGCCTGTTCATCAATGGCCGGTTTTCTTTCCATCGGATCGTTGAACTCGTCGATCTAGATACGTGAAACGTTGTCAGCACATGCGCCATGCGTAATTCCTGAATCTATCTACACAACCTCTACCAGGACAACGCAGTTAATATATGAAGAGGAGGCTAACTTATGGAATAAGTGCTAATATTGGGTGAAATCTTCGGTCGATCGGTAGCATCTATACTTGTAAAGAAACGCGGGAATCCTCACGTTCAACTACGACAGCGGACATGTTCTCATCGTGGACCCTGTGCAAGTCGCCATTCTAGGATATGCTATATATAAATATATATATACATGTGCGTATACGTAACGATTTTAATAAATCGCACATACATAGCGTTTTTTGTGAATATGCAGAAAATTTAATACAAATAATAATCCCAGAAGGCAAATGACTTGGACAGAGACTATATATATATATGAAGTACGAAGCTATAAATATATATATATATATATATATATATATATATATATATGAAGTACGATGCCACCGTGCAGACTATTGCATTTTCTTGCAATCTTTATTCATGGATATTTTCTAGTGATTTAGAGGCTGTCTTCAAGATTAGTGCATTCCACATATCATTTCTGAAATCTGTCGTCGCGAATTTAATAAGGCCGAGATGTCAGTTGGGCTTTAAGAGGTCATCGGGTCAATCCAGTTCCATATAAGCCTTACCGGTTTCGCTTCCCAATAGCTCGATAGCTAGATCGATGGCAATTTTTCACCTGTCTAGACTTCTAAAGAATTCTAAGCATTCGAGTAGATTAAAATTGCGTTTTTTACGAAGATGGCTTACCGGGGTTGCCTAGGTAGATGTCAATCAGAGTATCGTATATATATATATATATGCAGATAAACAATCTGCAAGGTGGCAACCCCAGGTGGAAGTGGTTTTTGTGCGTTTTTGTACTGGTGTGTTTTTGACAACAAAAAAAAACTGACCTCAATCGACGTGCTTTCGGAATCAAATGTGCAAACTGGTTCAAACAACCATATCACTGAAGTGTATATTAGAGGAGATGACACAGTAAGCGTTTTAAAGCATCGATCTCGAAGGTGGTTCGGTACGTCAAAACTCATTAATTGTACGGCACTTGTTATTCTGCGATTGCTGTTTTTTTTCATATGGGAGGTTTGGATAATGCAAGGTCGATATTAGCAACCAATTTTTTTCAGGCTGACCCTCAGCCAACATTTAACATCAAAGAGACTGCTTTCGCATTGCTTTGTGAGACAGACTCCATACATGCAAATGCGCAACGGTCGGGCTCGAACCCGTGCACCTATGTGTCTCCTGCGGTCGCAAGGCGCACGTGAATGCACTGCGTCACCGGGCTCGACGATATTGGTAATCAACAGCATTTTGTGTGAAACTCTTATCCACTACAAAGCTCAGTCCTCGCCCCCTCCCCACGGTTCGGATTTATGTTAGACAATACTTTGAACGTATGAGAGGGGAAGCCTCATGGTCTACCGAATTATAGGAGAAAGTTCATCGAGATTCTTTACCTAAGGGCTGAGTTGCATTGAACCCTTACGAAGCACCCTCGTCTCGACTGTGTGCAGATCGCAGGTGTGCAAGACCCAGATCCTCTAGGCGAACCTTTGACTTCGACGTGGTTCTGAGGCAGTATAATCCGTGCGCCAGGATCGCGCAGCATTACGCGGCGACTGTTAGAGTCGTCTGGTCCGACTAGGGCGCAGACTCTAGACGTGCGTGTCGTAGCGAGCGCCGTGCAGGCCGAGACCGTGTGTTTAGCGTCGTTGACAGTTTCAGAAACGCAGAGCAGGCATATATCAGTGTGTCGATTTGCAAATACAAAGCACGTAAGCTTGGACTTGTCTATGCCCCGTAAAGACCTGCGTGACGTAATAGGCAAGGGGCCATGCGGCTTCCAACTAAAGGTAAAGGTCGGGGATAAGGATGCGTGTCCAGAAAGCCGGGGCCGCTGCCTCGTTTGATCAGAATTTTGACTGCCGTTGAGATGGCAAACGGCACGCTTTCCTTCCAGAAGGTCACAGGTCAACTGTCGTGCTAGTACAAGTAGGACATCCGTGCTCACAGTTAGAGGCGCGGCGGATGCGGAGTGCCACAAAGACCTACTGTTACGCGTCGTCCGGAAAGCTAGGTCACCCCACACTGAACACACATAAAGGGCTATAAAAATTACTACAGAAACTAGGAAGCGCTTGCGTCCCTTAGATGCACTGCCAGTTTGGTGGAGAACTCGGGTCAAGCTGTGGAAACCTTAGCTGTCTTGACAGAGAGACATGGGAAATGTATGCCGCTCCGGTTTGCCCGGTGAGCAGAATCACACCTAAGTAACTAATGCCGCTCAGTACATAAACCTTAGAAGCCTACATAGAATTTAGAGAAATAAGTAACGAGCTTGCTTCGCCACGTGGATCGGATGTCATGCCAGCTTTAGAGCAATAGGCCTCCGTCTTCTGAGGGGCTAGCTGGAGGTGATTCTGCTTCGTCTACCTCTGGAGAAGGGCTAATGTTGTGTTTGATGAAGCTTCCAGTGACGTCTTACGGCGAGCCATCACGAATAAGGCTAAATGCGTAAGTGCCTCAACTCTGTCGGGACGGGAAAGCCGCAGGGCTCCATTATAGGCCAAGTTTCGAACAACAGGGCTCGGCGAAACGGAGCTTTGGGCACTTATCACTGCAAGTCGTGCTTCTGGAAGTTGCTGTTACGTAGCAACTAACAGCGCAAATGTCAGGACCAACTGTGGCAGTTCAACAATCTGCGCTCACTTAGGAAGAAAGCTAAGGTATCAACAAAACCGTCAATAAATTGACCGCCGGCAACAACGGTACCACTAGCACCTCTACCACAACTCCAGCTGTCCACCGGGCCAGCAGAAGCAGTATTATCAAAGGAATTGCATAAATGCAACGGTGCAATCCCTCTGCAAAAAATAAAGAACGAGTTGCCTGCGGCCAATTAAAAAAATAGTGTGAAGCAACTGACCCAACCAACTACCGCGGAGTTGCAATAATTACCGTTGTCTATAAAATTTTAACTTCAGTTGTTGTAGAACACTTTAACGATTCCGTGTGCCCAGATTTACCATACGAACAACATGGATTCCTAAGAGGACACCGTACGTTCGACATCGTTGCCTTTTCTTGAGACCACACAAAGACGGACGCTCTCAGAAATGTGAAGGTGACACAAGCATTTTAAGCCGATGACTTAGTAATTCTCGCAAAGACACGAAACTACCTGCGGTTTTATCTACGGGAGGCCTCAGATTGGTGCCTAGAAAAACACCTGACAATAAACGTCGTTCAAATAACGTACTACGCTTTAGACAGTCGGTGCAATATGATTTACAGAGTAACTAGTGAACTCGTGAATCACTTCTGCTATATAGAAACAACAGCGACGCCCCGGCTGTCATTCAGCAGACATATAGAAGAAATGCGTAGCAACGCAACCGCGGCCATGATTCTAGTAGGAGGCGTTATCGACATAGCCGTATTTTTAAAATATAGATATAAAAAACCTTACAATATTATTCGTAGATTTGTTTTTATTTGTAGATTGCTGTTTATAAACTTCGTGAGGCGCACGTTGGGCGTGTCAAATCAAACGCATTGGTGACGCTTGCACTGGATGGATTATGTCGCGAACGCACATTAGTACAAGAAATTGTACTGGACAAGATGCCGTTCAGTACATAAACCTTAGAAGCCTGCAGAGAATTTAGAGAAATCGCAACATGTAATTTGGAATCGATCTTTATGTTGCGAGGCCTGCTTTTTGCAGTGCTAGTTGGAAATTGTCGGCACAGACAAACTATAATGTTACAAACTGTTATAAAATCGACGAGTGCGTATGTGGCTATAATGGCGAGTGCAATATCGGACGTTACCACGTCAGTCCGATGTCAACAATACTACAGTTAAACGTGAACAATAACAGTAAACTACAAAGTGAACGACTGTACTATACTACCAACAATACGCAACAGAACGCAAAATGTATCGTAGGCAAACTTGAAACAACAATTGCACGCGCACGGGGGTGCATGTGGCGAAGATGCTCAGAATTTCAGTTTCATTTGTACACTATGAGAGAGTGTCGAATTGAGCAATGAGACATGGGAAGCGTATCTCTCATAAGTGTGCAACTTCTAGTTCACTTCTATCTATCTACTTCGTCTTGCAAAGGTGAGTATTGATATGAGAACAAACGACTGAAAAACCGAAACGAGCTTCCCGTTGTGCCTTCTTGCGTGGTCGTTACTGTTGCTGCGATGTTCGTCGTCTGGTATGGCGCAGTCCTTCTCTACCGTCGGCAACCCGTCTCTCCGGTGCGAGAGGGAGTTATGACATTGAACACTGTCTGATGCCGTATGATAGCCTGATATCTGCGTCGTCGTTGGACGAACGTGGTCGTCACAGACACCACTGTTTGTTGAACTACTTCAGTACCTAGCCTAGGGTTCTCCGTGATGATCGAACAACGGGAACCTCACCCTTTTGGCAGACAACCGAACGGCAATCCGCCAAGACGCGGATAGAGCGGACTTGAACTTGGTCGGCCACATTACAAGTAGTAGTAGTAATAGCAGTAGTAGTAGAGAAACGTGGTGCATTCGTCTGAGCCTCGCAACCGGAGGAGACACATAGCAGGCGCGCCGATTCGAGCCCCACCGTTGCACCGATTTGTATTTATGGGGTTCGTCTATGAAGCAATGCAAAAAGCAGTCCCATGGACGTTAAATCTTGGCTGAGAGTCTGCCCAGAAAATATTTTAGTTGTAGAGTAGTACCGCCAGAGGTAGCAGAAGTTACGGCGTAGAAGATATCGTCGTATTCTGGGTTACCAAACGAAAGCTGAATGAGAACCCGGTGAAGGAAGAAATAGACAGATAAATTGATAGATTGACAGCAAGCATTCACAGATAATCTCATTTGGGCAAGCTCATTCTCAGCAACGCCGAGGAATAAGAGGATGGAAAGGAGTAGGATACATAGGAAGATAGGCGGACGCACGGAATAAATACAAACAAGGCAACGAAAACGCAGCGAAGAATAGAATGCTAGGACAGTAAGGACCAGCGGGTCGGTTATTGTCGATCATCGCCTTGTCATCAGCATCATACGTATGATGAGTATGATGATGATGAAGGCTCAATGCTGTTTCGCTTGGCCTCGATAAGTGACATCGCCAAGTGACTTGTCTGTCCTATTCGATAGCTGTCTGCTGGCATCTCATGCGGGCCTGAACCGTTCGACTTCACTGCGAAGCAGTTTCGCCGCGCTATTCGTCCGTGTACAGGAGGTATATATATATATATATATACGAGTATACATATATACAAAAGAGAACATCTACGACGCTTTGGCTTTTCACATAGGTGATTCCACCCAGATGGGTGCTTGTGTATGTGGGTAGTGTAGGTAACCGCACAATCACTGTGGAAAAAGCCCAACAGTCAAGACAGCCTTTGTCGCGTCGAGGTACTATGTCAAGCCCGGTGGCGTGGTGCATTCGCGTGCGCCTCGCAACCGGAGGAAATACATACGTGCACGAGTTCAAGTCCCATCGCTGCCCTATTTGAATTTGTGGCGTCCGTCTTACGAAGCAATGCGAAAGCAGTCCTGTGGACGTTAAATGTTGGCTGAGGGTCAGCCCGAAACGTTCGTTTGAGTAGACGTGCGAAGTAACACAAGAGGAAGCAATCATAGTTGTAGTAGTATTAGATGTTATACTGGTTAGCCCGCCTCGCGCGCGGACTATTCAACAATAGGCCACATTAAGCCCAGCCGGGGAGATCCCCATATTTCCCTGAATTTTCATTTGAGCCCCAACATATGACTCGGCGCCCGATGCCTAGATGTCAAAGTCCGTCAAGCCGCAACCATTTTCAGAGCAGTCTTAACTGCAAAAGAGACCACGATCTTTACGATCACATGTGAGCATGTACCTCCATCTCGCACCAGAATACAACGAAGGTATCCAGCGCCCGAATCACACACCCTCTCAGCTATTAGAAGTATTACAGCAGAAGCTCCCGGTCGAGTGAGAAGTAGGAAGACGGCTGATACTTGAGTGGGATAGAACCCCACAGTACCGGCCCACAATTAACAGCTGAATGGCTGCCAGGGTGTCCGTGTGTGCGTACCGCATTTTTTTATTATTATTACCGCATTTTACATTAAGTTGTCTAGCAAACAAATATAGTATAGTAAACAACAGTCTCGTTTCTCGGGGGAACTGAATGAAAAAAGTTTTTCGACGCGCCTCCTTCTGCTTCATTGCTGCCCGTTTTGTTTTATTTCAGTGCCCTCGCCTGTCTGGACCTGTTGTTCTTTTCTTATATTTCTTATGCGTGCCTTATATACCTGGCGGTCTTAAGCGGTGGACAACAAAGTTATCCTTGTTTTGTCTTGACTCGAGCTAAACAGTCATTCGTCTGCACCCATGCGCGTACTAAATTCTGAACGAAAGCTGCGGCGATGTTTACTTAACTGGTAAACACTGAATCACACAGTCAGTCAATACGATAAATGATACGTTTAAAACGAATACTATCTGAATATCTTTCGTACATCAGAAGATAGCGTCCACGCTAAGGTAGGGTGGCCGTCAGAGTTTTTACTCGAGCTATTTAGAAAACTCTGAATTGCCGCTCAGACTTAATTTTTAGTAATGTTGACTTTATCGGCTGAAGGAACGAGAACTCGAGGCGGCCGATATGTCGACATGTCCGGCATATTTGGATGTGTTTTGCCAAGGGTACGATTGGAGTCATAAGGAGCCATCGAACGCCGTCGAAATTCAAATGCGGGCTGCCGCAGAACCATTCCCCTGAGCCAGTTTTGCCTGTACTGAGATGTTAATTTATCACCGTTTAAGCTAGTCTTTAACGCCGCGCAATGGTTGACGACATTGACGACAGCGTCAAGTGAGGGCACGAACCGACTGAAGTTGTCCCAAATAAATAAACACAGGGGCCTTCCCTTTGCCGTATGCCGATTGATTGTGAGGGCATCTGTTGCAAAATGAGCTAGGGCGGATCACGAGTCCAATTGCTCGTTCGCTGAGCAAATCGGCTTGATCGTGTTGGCCAGATCGGCAGCGACTCCAGACCTCACAGCACGCGGAAGAGATGAGAACATTTTGAGATATTGCCAAAAGCGTATTGCTGACGTCGTGGTCAAGGGCGCCGCCGTGTTGTTCTGCGTCAACGTCGTTGTGCACTCCCACATGTTCAGTTGTCTGTTCTTCATTAGAATCACGAGAAATTACGGTGGCTGAGTATGTGCTTAGATGAACAACGGCGTCACATTAGGAATTGTTATTGGAGCAGCCCGCTGGCCGTGCTGAGGTTGCACCAACGAGCTCGGTTCGAGTGCTGAACGGAGAACAGTTCGAGCTGCGAAAACCGCCTGAAACCACTTTAGACACGCTGCCAGAGCTGCCACCGACGGCGCCATCTAAATTGGTCCGCCGGGAAGAGCAGTCGAAATTGCTGTTTGAATTTCTATCGCAATGTGCGTGATTATGACGCCCATGGTAGTATCTTCTCCGTGATACATTGCCCCACCTTGTCACCTCACCGCTGCTGTTAACTCGAAGTGTGTCGAGGTGACGATCTGTTTTTTTTTCTCTTTGATCCTCGTAGCAGCACGTGGCTGAGCCCGAAAAGCTCGTCGCGGATTCCTTTACCCCATTCTGAATAGCCGCAGAGGAAGAGCATTGCTAACACGTGGCTGGCGGCAGCATGTCGACCGCCGGTGCGCGGAATTTCACTGGCACGCACGACCCCGGGTTCTCTTTATGTATGAGTAGTATTGCCGACTTCTTTAGCTGTTTCATACAGCCAAACCATCTTTATGGCTTCATTTGTATAAGCAACGCTTTGCCAGGCTTGGTGGGAGTCTTTTCGAATATACTCTGGTTGGGGGGGGGGGGGAGGCGTACAGCGTCGGGCCGGGCAACACCAAGGTACCACTCAGGGGCAGTCCCGCTTTATTGATAGTAATGGTGCGGCTCTACTCTGGGCGTTACCGTCGGAAAATCGATTCGACAACAACAAAAGTTGTTGTTGTTATCGAGTCGTGTATGTGGCCCCGCTCTTCGTTCTCCACGGTGTCGATCTCGTCTTCGATGGCTTTTCCCGATGCGGCGGGCTGATAGCTTGCCGTTTAACTGTTTGCTGTTTTCTCCTAACCTTCTTTCCACTTGTTGACACTTCTGCCGTTATCACGGCCGCTGAATCGGCTGCGGCATTTCAAACGTGTCCCAGTGGTTCCGTGACTGCGATAGGAGACGGATCATGGCGTCTGGCAACGTTGTTGTTGCTGTTGTTGCTGTTACTGTTGTTGTTGTTGCTGTCTGGTAAACGTAACAGTCCAATTTAGATGTCACTCCTCTATACGAGTGCTCAATTGATCTTGAAGGTATTGCACAAAAAAACACAAGGGTATGCGTATATTTATTTTTCGTAAAAATACAGTCAAGCTCCTCACACATATATTTTTTTAAGTTTTTAAAATATTGTTGATTTCGTGGCTTGTGTGTGAAGGGTTGGTGGCTGATATGACGTATAATATAATTCAAGAGAAACGCATTGTGGCGCCTCCAAAGAAGTTAGTTTCACGCCGTTTGGTCAGTTAAGGCCTCGGCAATATTTGACATACGTCTGTTCTCATTTAAACTGACATATATATATATATATATATATATATATATAAATATATATATATATATATATATATATATATATATATATATATATATATATATATATATATATATATATATAAATATATATAAATAAATAAATTTGCTATATTAGCACTTTGAAGTGGGCAACTTTCTCCACACGAGCGTATGGTCACGAGTTCTCTAACCCAGGGTTAGCCCAGTTTAACAATGTCCTTCGCACAGACGCTGCATTTTCTTGTTGGATGTCGAGCGAAAGCCCTGTCTGACGCATGACTCGGATGCTCTCGAGTCTCCCGTCGAAAGATGAAGGCTTCTATCTACGCGTTGAATCAGCTTGAGCGTACGGGGCGGGACCTGCCGCTCCTATAGTCTCGAACGCCAACGGACAAGATTTGTGCAGATAATCAAAGCTAGGGTATTTACTGCATTTGTTAGCCTCAGCTAACCTGAAAGCATAACGTGCTTGATCCGCACCTGCACCGACCATCGAAGGGGCTAATGAGTCGATTACAGTTGCCCAAACAAGCATGCAGCCAAGTATATATATATATATATATATATATACGCATCGTTAGTAATGCGCGTCCATATATTTAATTTAAGTTCCAGCACGCGTAATTTGTTAAACGCGAACACTATTCTGTATCATATACACATACAATAGTTTCTAAAGAAGAGAATATTCACTATTGACTTGTCACGTTGTGCGTGAGAGATTTATTTGATAGGTAACCTATCTTCCACGCTGTACAACGGTACGAAGGTTACATTCCTACTCCACATTCGCGTATAGTTTGTAACAAACTCGATGTTACGTAGACACCGGGCTTCGAGTTCTGGGCTCGTAGTTCTCAACTTATTGAGTTGCCACTATGCTGCCTCACAATGGCTTGCAGCGGGGAGACAGATATTGTCCTGTCTGAACAGAGAGCGAACGCGCGCGAGAGAGAGAAAGAGAGAGAGAGAGGTGAAGTTGACAAATAGCAAAGAAAGCGGCAGAGTGAATTAGGAAAAGACAATCAAACGAGAGAGCCATACTTTTCGATAGGCCCACTACACATAGTATCATTTCTCCTTCTTCTTTTCTCCATCTCTTTCTGTCATTCTGTTATTATCAGTGCTTGAATGCGAGCTTGCTTGTGCCGATTGGAGAGTAGTCGCGTTGCCTCGACGCCATAGAGGCAGGCAGTCGCAATGGCTGCTGTCGGACCTTTCAAGCGGCAATCGCTCGCGGCAACGGTAAAATAGGAGCAACGAGCACGCTTTTGGTGACGACAACAACAACAGCAGCAACAACAACAACAACAACAACAACGACATCATCATCATCATCAACAACATCATCAACAACAACAAAAACCAAGATGAACAAGAATGAGAAGAAAGAGATGCAGAAAGGGGAGAAAAAAGAAGACAAAGACGAAGAAGAAAGAATGCACCGGGTTGGAACTTCGCGTCGGTCACCGACGATTGTCGTCGCCGAGGGCTCTTTTTGTCCGCGTATGCACGCGTGCCCGGTGCAGCCCGGTCGGAACGGACGATCCAAGTGTGCGTCCGCTGGGCTCTCCGATTCCTTTCGTCGACGACGACGACTTCGAACGTGCGTTTCTTTCTGTTCGCGAAGCATTATCTATCTTGGACCGACTCACTTCCACCCAGTCTCTCTAGTCAGTCAGCCAGTCACTCACACAGCCACATCGGCGCGCACTCACTGATTGACTAACTGTAGTCAATCAGACTTTGGACGCACCACCATCACCTATCGACGATGCCCCGAAGGCCGACGAGTGTAAGTGTAAGTTCGAGTCCGCACCGTCTAGGTTTCTCCTTTCAGCCCACCAAGCCCCCCTTCGTTCGTACCTCGCCATGCCACCACCACCTCTCTGTCCGTACCCGTTCTCTTTTATTGCGCACACTGGCTGGACTGTTTAAGGCGCCCCGGCAGGAGTGGCAGCCTTCGAGTGGCCGAATCTCGGTGACAGTGACGGCCGAGCCTGTCCGTACTGTGGACAAAGAACGCTGAACGTGTTCAAACGCCGCAACCCGTCCCAGCAGCAGCAGCAGCAAGAACAACAACAATGGCAGTAACTAAGGGCACCGCTGTCGTCTTTGTCGAAGGCAAATTGGACACGTCGTGTGGTCATGCTGATTGCAGAAAATCACCGTCCCTGTACAGCAGTTAAAGTGTGTCAGTATAAGAGCGACTCATATACTCCAGTAAAGGTAGTAGTAGTAGTAACTGAAGTAGTAGTAGTAGTAGTAGAAGCATCGAAGGTCAGATGAAGGTCATTGCCAGCTACGCCAAGGGGGTTGCGTTGTTTGGCCATCATGGTTTATGGCGTGACGAATGGCGTATGACGAAGGCAAGGTGCAAGACCTCGCAACACGCGAGACCTTGCGAAATGTGCACCACTTGCAAACGCGTCACGCTGTTAGGGTTTCACGAGCAGGGATGCGGCAGGATTATATATATATATATATATATATGAATAGACTTCGTCTATATTCGCTCAGGCAAGGGAGAGGAGGCAGGCTTGCCGTGCTTGCTGTGAGGCAAGACGGTCTCTCGCCTAAAGGCCTACGGGCGGGCCACGTTTTCGTTTCGTTGTTGTTATTGCTGCTGCTGCTGTTGTTGTTGTTGTTGCTGTTGGCTTGCGTTCACTCTTGCGAAGGGTGCACATGGTGCCTCAGCGGCAGGTAAGAGTAGTGAGGTGAACTCCACGTCCAGCCGGGCCTAGTATGCAAGCATGCAAGCAAACAACCAAGCAAGCAGGTTCAACAGATAAGCCGTAGTAAAAGTACTCGTAGTAATAGTAGTAGTCGTATTAGCAAGAACGGCGGCGGCGGCTGCGGCAGCAGCAGCATCAGCAGGGCCAGCGCCAAGAGAAGGACTAGCAGCTATATAAGCAGGCGTACGCTATAGTACGCGGCGGCATAAACGTGTGAGTTCGTCTTTTTTCCCGTCCGGCATCATCGTGGTGCGTCGTCATGCGTATTAGGGAAGGAAGTCGAGGCCTCGTTTCTCTCGGAGCCGACGTCTATATCCTTGTTGGTTACTGCTGCTGCTGTTGCTGCCGCCGCAGCAGCAAGGGCAGCAGCTGGAGCAGAAGCAGCACGTGGAACGGCGGTGGCGCTGTCGGCAGCAGCCGAAGCAGCTGGGTCAGCACCGGCAACTCTCACGATAACGAGCGCGCGCGCGCGCGGCTAAGATGACGCGACTTTGCCAAAAAGCCCCGGTTTGCAACACCTGCAATGGTGTTGCTAGCCGACTTGGCAATTTGGTTCGGCTCGCCTCGCAATGCCTGGCTGGCTGCCCTCCTGCCCGACTGCCAGTCGCCGAGTGCGATGCAGCAGCAAACCGGTATCCGCTGGCAAACCGGAACCAAAGTTCACCTGCTTTGAGCTGCGCGTTTCGCCACTAAGAGTCCACGGATGAGGTGGAGGAGGAGGCGGTGGTGGTAGGCGCAGTGGTGGTAGCGGAGATGGTAGGCGCAGTGGCGGGGGTGGTCGCAGCAGCGCCGCTAGCAGCTTCTGATAAAGCTATGAACGTATTCGTATATTCGGCGTAGGGGTGCACAGTTTCGTTTCCGACGAAAATCTAAACCGGCGCATCATCATAGCACATAAGTTTGTATGCAACAAGCGCGTCAGTTTGATTTTGGCCCTGTGCCTCTCTACTGCCTTCACTTCTTCCATCTCTCTCATCCCCCTACCTTTCTCTCTCTCTCTGAGCCTATATGTATCTCTTTCTGTGCGTCTTAATCGATATCTATCTACCGCTGGCTCGTATCCTATAGTTTTGAATTCTCTCTCTCCCTTTCTGGTTTTCGGTTTCTTCACTGGGCGTTATTTTTTGCTACGGGTTGTTTTAGCCCACACCAATCGAGAGGTGAGCGACTGCTCCTAGGTGCTCGAGTGTTTGTTGATAGTTGATGGATTGGCCGCCCTTGCTGACCGAGTGTGCTTTCGCAGCAGAAGCAGACGAAGAAGATGATGAAAAGGGAATTCAACAAGCAGCCACGTACACGAGCCACGTCAGAGAGAAAGGCAAAGTTTATTTGCGGTGGACAAAATGACGTTGAAAATCCGACTATGGGATGATAGTGGCGATGATGGTGACGACGATCAAATCTGGGAATGGGCAAAGTGTATGCAGGAAGTGCATTTGATCAAAGTTTGAACGTCAGCCAGCTTCAGCGGGGAGAGGTCAGTAGAGGGGAGGTCGTGGTGGTGGTGGAGGAGGAGGTGGTGGTGGTGGTGGTGGAAGTCGTCTCGGGGGTGAGCTGATCTGTGTACTAGATTACTAGCACACGACGATGAGCAGGCGTCACGCCATCTACACTTGGTGTCGCCGGTTTACGAATAAGCTACACTCTCGATATGGTGGGTGATTGGGAGGAGGTTGGAACAGCTATCTTGGTTGCTTGCTTGGTCGCTTTTAAGCGAATGCTTGAGATACTTGTGAGTCGGTGCTCGTCAATGATGCACATGCCAATGCTACCACCCGCTGCTCGCTCAGTCGGCTAGAAGTGCGCTGGCGTCTGATAGAAGAGTTGTTGGGCGTGTGCAGCAGATAGCGTGTCTAGCGCGAAGTTTTTTACTATGAGCACATTAGACAACTGTTGCATATATATATATATATATATCTTTGCAATTTTAGGTAGCTGTTACAGAAGCACTACTAGGAGGCTGGTTTGCCATTAAAGGCCAGAAAAGCAGAGGTTAGTGTTAGTAAACGATTCGTTAGTAAAAATGGGCAGCGATGGTGGTAGCCTGGCAGTAAGTACTCGGTTTTAATGCGATTGCAAGCATGTCTGTGCAGATTTGAAATGAGTCGCATGCTTATTTTCCCAAGTTCGCATTTTCTTTGTTTCCAACGCTAAGTTCAATCGCAGATTATCGCGTTTTGAGACCGCGTTATGTTTTTATATACTCACATCGTAGAATGCCCTCCTGTGCCATGTTTAACCATACGTGGCCCGAAAAAAACAACTACTAATTTCTAAGGGCCTATATGAGAACCTGCTTGGGTGAATTTTCGAAGGTACCCGGAAAGGTAATTTTCATGTTCTCACTTTTTTGTTTTTTGGGCTGACCCTCAGCCAACATTTAGTGTCCACGGGACCGCTTTTGCATTGGTTCGTGAGGCGGACCCCATAAATACAAATGTTCAACGTCGTGAATCGAACCCGTGCACCTATGTGTCTCCTCCGATCGCAAGGCGCACGCGAATGCACCACGTCACCGGTTTCCTTTTGAGAGCGATTTTTCTATGGATGTGTCCGGCCCTTTAGAAGCAACCGTTCTAGGGACTTCTAAATCGGGTCAAAATTATTAAGTTGAAAAAACAGGTCCTTAAGTAAACTCTACCAGAAAATACGTCATAGCTCCCTTCTCTCTTTATATGTTAGTTTCTTGCGAACTCCGTACAGGGAACAATTGTCCGCAAGGCTTGGTAGTGATTCGACCGAACGGTGGACGCTTGTTCTATATATATATATATATATATATAATTATCAGTCGACATTGCAACATCAGCTGTATAACGACACGCCTGCATGTGGCAGGGGCGAAAATACAGCTTAGGCTTAGTAGTTTGGAAAAGGAAAGTAATTTGAAATTACTCCCACTAGGATTACGCCATTCACGTGATCTTTCGTCTGAAACAAGGATCCCCTTTTCGTCCATCAATGTACGCGCGTCTGGTAAAAGCTGAAACCGTGTCTTGTGTAGAGAGAAAAGGGACTTCTCATTAAATACGTTAATTGGTATCGGGGGAAACCGGAATAGGCTCTTCTCTGCCATATAGGCATCTAAGCGTGTTCTTTGCCTGTCTGCATGTTTGACTTCGGCTGTCTTATTAGCTCATACGACTGAACACCTCGCTGCCTTCAAGTGAAATGTGTCTGAAATCGACTTTACGGAGAGTCACGTTACGTAGCTTGTGCACGGTAACCCTAAGGGGAAACGTGTATCCGTAATCGCTGCACTATTGCATCCAGCGCATCTCAGTACCCTGCAATAGGATCATTAAGCTATTGAGATTCTTTGTCGTCGTATTTTTTCAAATCTATATTTGAGCGCTAGAGAACCTAAACATGAGATAAAATATGTCACTTGCGTTCAAAAGCCAAGGACGATATTGGTCAATGAGCCGTGAATTACAATGTGACGCTATCTGTTCCTAAGTGTGGAGCACTTCCGTAAGGCAGGCATTATTGCTGGCACTAGCTTAACAGGCAAATAGTACCCGAACTTAGAATAGTAAAGTCTTTAAGTACAATAGTGTCAACTAAATCCAGTAAGCAAATTGCTAATGTCGCAAAATCAGCCTCTCTGTCATTTTAACCGTTTCTATAAATGGTTTTCTTTTTCTTTTTTATCGTAGAGAGCCTCCACATCAATTTGTATCAAGCTCTAAACGTGCTGAAGCTTCTGCCATGTGGTCATCCAGTATTGCCGGTGATGCTATTATACTCGAGATAGTTTGTAGCAGATTAATTAGGCTTGCTAGTAAGCGTTGCCACAGTTCGTGTGATGCCATTGTTTTTACTACCAACTATAATGGTTGCATACGTAGAAAAACTGGCCATCAAGCTGCCAAACAAACCTTGGCTACCAGCGAAGCCGTTTGGCTTTTACCATTGTAAACAATGGGTTACGAGTCATCTCTTTAATACGTGTTAACTGAACATTGCATATATAAGTGCTTAATTACTCTCCTAGAGTTTTGGACGTCAGAAACAACACTGTGTTTTTATAACACAGAAACAACACTATGCTGAGTTGAATTGCATATATTTGATACGTATTGCTTATGCCCTATAGATGAAGATTCGGCGCTTTCGAGATCTAGTGAGAATAATTAATGATGTCAATGAAACGGCATCAAAATATTGCATTTGTTTTAAGAGCTTTACAATTTACAGGCCTGAGATAGGCGATAACCTCATAAGGAATCGAGCGAAATTATAAAAGAATCATAGACGGCACAGTATATACTGTCATGTGCACAAAGAAAGCCTAAAAAATTACCGTAATTTCGAATCTTGTCACGTACGCATTCCGATAATTCCATTTTAATTTCTAGAAACTGCAACGATCGCTGATATAGGTGATTAGTAGAGTTTTACGTTTAGAATTCCAAATGTACACTACCGCAAGCGAAAGCAAAGGAGAAATACCAAGATTGTTACTGGATAACGAGGCAGTGCAGCTAAAACGAGTGCAGCGGGCGTATTTTGTGCTTACAAAACAATTTTAAAGGCCGGTTTAGAGTTTCAGGGTATGCGCTTGAAGACGGCTAGCCCGTGTTTGTAGCGGCGGCATGGACAAGGTTTGAAATAATTGCATGTATACGCAGTCGTAAATATTCTCATTGGATCAATAGCAAAACTGTTGTGTGCACTTTATGCTCTGCAACACGGAAATGACCATTTAGCCACTCACCAGCCAGTACTGAAAAATCAGTTGGAAGGAGACGATTTTCGGGGAACAACACTTTGCATTGAGAAGATAGATGAGCGACGCTTTTGATATTCAAGGAATGATAGCTTCAGAGCCTTAAAGAGCAACGCAGGTAATCGGATAAACATCAAAACTCGTCAAAACGGTTCCCTTTATGTTTGTCGCTTCCACGTGTAAAGTATTGCCGTATGCGCCGAGCAAATAATATAGCAGATCGTCTATCGAGCGATCGAACCACCAAAGCTGCGAAACATCCAAGTGCCAGATTTTACGATCCTTGCAGACACAACAGAAATTTCGCGGGGGCATGCATGCGGTGTTGGAGTGTTCTGAAGACTGGTGCTCACGATGGTACGTTTAATTACTAAAAACGACGGGCTGGTATTGAATGATGGCGACTCTTTTCTCCGTCGTACATGCTACAGGGATGTTGCCAAGGTTGAGCGTGTTTGGAGGAACATTGGGACAATTTGGAGAAACGAACATATTTTGCTTGACTTTCCATTTTCACGCCATACAGTCTGAGTCTGTATTTAGTCCCACCCCACTATTCAGTCTCGAAGATGATCCTCGCTATCCGCTGAACGTGTTCGTTACAGTCTAGCTAAATGGCTCGGAACGAAAGCAGACCTTAAGCGTCCTCCTGAGCCTCGACTGTTTCATCTGGGCAAAATGTCTACCAACATACCCGTGTTAGCAGCCTAACGCCAGTGTCTGGGACGAATACGCAGGGAAAGAACGAGTTAGTATTCTATACATGAAATACAAAACACATCATTGATTGCCGCAATGTCAAACTTATACTGAGGTGGTCAGGCGACTGGCTACTCAGTGCGGAGGAACAACGGGACCAACCAGGACTAGCGAAAGAGCACTTGTTTTCGTGATTAGACATATGCGTCTATTTTCTGCATATGCTTTCACTAAATTCAATCGTGTTGCTTTTTTTACATTTTAGACTTTTATTTTTAAATAATATTATTAGTATGCTATTTGGGTCTAGAGAGGACAGACTGTCGAGCCCGGTGGCGTGGTGGCTTAAGTCTGCGCGTCGCAACCGGAGGAGATACATAGATGCGCGGGTTCGAGCCCCACCGTTGCACATTTGTATTTATTGGGGTCCGTCTATAAACCAATGTGAAAAACAGTTCCGTGAACGTTAAATCTTGGCTGAGAGTCAGCCCGAAAACTTTACTTTAGAGACGACAGACTACGTTTTAGAATTTTCGATTTTTATTTCGTAAGGTTTTTGGATTATATATATATATGCAAGCTTATTTAATAAGCACGATCCGATTCCGTGCTTTGTCGTGGCGTATCATCATGTGGAAGGCCTCGAAGGCCTACACCTCGAACGGTACCCTGTATCGTCGTTAGGTCGCTGTCCTCGAGAAAAGAAGATGCGCGGACGGGTAAGGATGCTGGAAAGGTATAGCCAACATCGTCAAGGCAATGTTGCTTCCTGATTTCCTCTTCCTTGTATCGTATAGTCGTTCGCATGTTCGTTGGCGTGCAATTCAAGTCGATTTCTGCCTGTCGGCACGTCATCACTCTATCACTTCCTCATGCGCAAACCGCGGTCTGAGCCGCATATCAGTCAACAACACCAACAACAGGATCAGCATCATCAACAACAAAATCACCAATAGTAACACCAACAACAGCGTGGTGGTAGTACATCATGCCAAACGGAAGGGAAAACTGGCGATAAAATACAGTGAACGGCCCACGCTATTCACTATCTGTATGACGTAGACAACATCCACATGTGGACGACATGTATACACAGGCAGGACTCTGTCGTGGCGCTGCGTGTGCAGTTGCCCTATTGGCGGTATTGGCTGCCATTGGTTGCGTTGGCTGAGCACATCATGACGCACATGTGTGTACTGATTCCACTGTCTGTTTGCAGAACGTTGTTGCTATGCACGACGCACGATTGCTTCGGCTCACCTGAATGGCCTCAATCATTCGCTCAGTCGTTGGTTTTCCCACTGACTCCCACCTTATCTCACTACAGCCCATATAGGGAGGGCATTGCCTCATATCACGCAACTTGCAGCCTCACCACGAACGAAGGTGGATGTTTTTTCTGTGGAGGAGGGTGAATGCTGTTACGCACTGTTGCTACGAGTGTGGTGTGTTCTCCCTCTCGAGCCGTGTGGGGGGTTTGACCCCAGCGGTTGGATGTTGGTCCGCCAAGGCCCCTATGCACTAAACACACCTCCCCCTTAAGCTTCACTCTCTGATTAGCCCAGATGTCCACAGAACAGTACTATGGGCTCTTAGAAGAAGTGGCGAACGCCTAACGGATCTAGTGTCCAAGACCACCTTTGCCAGGGTTTTCCCCCACCGGTCCGACGTGCTTGTCCCAACACCTGTGAACCTGTTTGATTACAAGCGATGTCATCTGTTGATGTAGCAAGCGCAATTCGTGCTCTTCTGTACCTGCCAAACCTGGCTCTCTTTTTCATTATTGCAGTTGCCTCGCCCAGCTTCCATGCTGTGCTGCATATGTACTCCACAAACATCCTCATGTTATTACGAAGGTGGATACTGCCATGTGAAATCAGCAAGATTTGCCATCAGTATGAAGATGCACTATTAGAGTAGATGGAATAGTAGGGAGGAATTGACTCTATCTAATCTATCAGGGTGCCGGAACTGTTGGGGACGGACTTGTTAAAGGGAAGCCCTAGCATATCTCACCATGTCGAGCCTAGTGGAGTGGTGCAGTCGCGTGCGCCTTGCAACCGAACGAGACACATAGGTGCACGGGTTCAGCCCCCGCCATTTAACATTTGTATTTATGATGCCGGTCTTGACTCCTTCGACGTTAAACGCTGGCTAAGAGTCAGGCCAAAACGTTTTTTGATATCTCAACATGTCTGGCTCTTAGTGCATTAAAAATATATCTCACAGCGATTTCGGCCCGTAGAGGACGGAAGGTCCAGAATTAAAAACAATGCTTGAAAAAGTTTTTAATTCTAGAGAGGAATCGTACAAGTAGTTTTTAAGTAGGCGCAACAGTGCGATAAAGATGTACTGCAATTCGATATAATGCCGACACGACACGTAATACTTAACTATGCTACCACCGCAATTCTATATAAAGGTAGACTTCTTTAAGTAGCAATAGTAGTAGTTGAAGTAATGCCAATTTGCGAACGAGGACCGTAATCACAACGAGCGGACACTTGTGAACTATAGCGTGATGGCGATATGCGTGCGTGGCTAAGCTAAGAGGCGGCTGTATTAAACTAGGGTTTGTGCGCAGTGGGCTTGCGTAATGGTTTGTGCATAAAATCTGAATTGCTCGTCGAATAGCTGTGACCTCAATATTGTATACCTAAACATTGTGTGTTGTTTGAACAAGTTGAAGTGCTTGTGGTCATCGTGCTCGGGGTTCGGTGGGCGACTGGGGCTGCATGTTGGTTCGGTGCAATTTGAATGCGATTTTAAAGTGCTTTTGATGAGCTGAGAAGGTGGAACGCATCTTACTGCTTATTGATTGTGCTTGCCGTGCTGAGGTTAGTGCGAGACATCGACCATAATCGGCCGCGATCGGGCAAAAACGGTGAGCGTACGTGTATGTAAATAAGATGGTGCATTATTATTATTGTTAATATTTCTATTAAAAAGTATACATATGTATATATATATACAGATAAACAATGGTAATTTCAAATATTTTTGACAACATTTGAAAATATACAACACAATTACTTGAAGTGCAGCCGTGTGCAGAAATCGAAATAACTTCAGCTCCATGTCCTATCTATCTAAAGTTTGCTCGTTGTGTTCGTTTACTTGTATTTTTATAGGCTCCTGAACCCATCTAGACGACAATCTTCTGCTGCTGCTGCTGCGTGTTGTATCACACAGGCCTTATAGTTAAAAGATGGCTGTTGCCGGCGAGGAGACAACGTTTTCCCGCCGGGTCGGCAGTGCCCTTGACCGTGGGAGCAAACTTCTCCCAGCCGTGAGCCCCCCGATGTGACCCTATATTGTTAATGGGCAGCAAGGACACCGCAAGGTCTCTTCCGTGCTCCTTGCTCTTCCTCGCGTTTCTCAGGCACGGCGGCAAAGCTTTTAAGTCTAATAGCATGGACGACCGATGGATTCTTTGTATCCCATTTAGCCGCGGCGCTACGCGAAGAACTTTGTAGCCAGGCGGCGGTATTCCTTGAGCGCGCTACTGACCCTCCACGGGTGGGGCGTCGTCCGACGAACGCGAAGACCTTGAGGCCACAGCAACAGCCAAGTCTAGGCATTTCGACGAAAGCCGCCCTATACGAGAGGTGGAGGCCGCAGCCAAACGTCAACAAGTTCAGTCGCTAATATTTCGGCTACTATGCCGCCAACAAAGAACTCTTGTGTGGAAGCCAAATCTGGCCCCTATTTTCCTTGCCGCTTTAGAGGCAAGCGTGTGTTTGCTAGTCTGGCTTGCTCGGGTAAATTTGCAGCGAAACCTACGGCCTTATAATATATATATATATATATATATATATATACATACATATGGATATATATATATATATATATATATATACATACATACATATGGAAATTAGTTGAAAAGGAAAGTTTTAAGAAGCAAATGAGGGGACAAATAAGACCGACTGCCATTGTTGGAGACGAATACTTTTCTCCTGCCGACGAAATGCATATCTTTATAGAACATGCATGAACGCGACGTAACTAATTAACAAATCTTCACCGTTGTCCACTTAACTTGCTTGTATGCGGCGTCTATTACCGCCCGGAGTATGGTGTCGGTCTGGCATTATTCATACGTGCAGTTTGGCTAGCTAGATGGAACAAACCCGAAGCATTACATATAGCGCTACCTATATACAACTACTACTACTGACTCGAAGCAGTATACCGTATTTACTAGGTAACTTCGCGCGTTGGTAATGTTTGTAGCTGTTTTGTTCACATAAACATTCGCGCACATATATATATATATATATATATATATATATATATATATATATAGGCCTATTTGTATTTTTGCGCGTATATGTATAATATATATATATATATATATATATATATATATATATATATATATATAAAAATAATTTAGACAAGACAAAGAGACGCAAATATGTGCTCGCAACAGCTCTGATTGGCTATACATTTAAATTGCCAGGGAACCTTTATGCTCGGGAGACGGGCATAGAGGCGGCCCAAACTCAATCAGGACTTAATACGAGTGGTAGGTTGCATTTAGCCGAATTAAGCCAAATCAACAAATCTCTCTGCGCTTTCGAAACTTTCCTTGGGCGTTGAATCATGTGGAATGTGAACAACAGCAACAACACCTGCTATTGTTGCGGCGTTGTACAAAGCACGGTAAACGAACAGCGATATCGTCGTCGCCGCAAGTTCCAAACGGCACACCAAACCCTCGTAGGGAACTTGATGACACATACACAAATTCGAAAAAGGGTGGCAATTGTCCTGTAATTGTCAACCAGTTAATTGGTATAGGTGTTGATGACAAACTTGGCGAAAAATTCGTCAAACCCGTTATCATTGTTGTTGGTGTTGTTGTTGTTGCTGTCCACACGACGACCGCAGGAGGCAGGTGCCAGCTTGGTAGTTCGTTTGGTCATGAAATATTAGCACAAAGCCCAAGTCTTGGTCTATTTGCCTCTCCCTTTTTCTCTCTCTCTCTCTCTCTTTCTCTCTCTCTCTCTCGCTCTCTCTGTATCATCTCTCCTCTAATGAAACTTTAAACGCCGTGTGTCTCCAGAGCGTACGCAATTTACGTGTCATTTGGCTACAGTTGCCGGCAACACTCGCTGATGTTCCGGTCTGAGGTTTCCAGACGCTGCCGCTGTAGCCGCTATTAAGAGTGCGCCCGCTCTGGCCGCTCACTTACCACGTACATGAATGTGCGCTTGAATATTGCCCATTATACAAACCACAATGCCGTCTACGGACAGGCTTTGTCGCTGTCTGACATATGTACATAGATATGTATTCTCGGCAGTCCGACCAACTGGTTCACTGCCGCGCTAAGGCAACTTACGATATATATATATATATATATATATATATATATATATAAATATAAGAAGATATATATATATATATATATAAATGCCTGCGTTATCATGTAAGATAAACAACTAGTCAATTTAGGGCTATGCACTTTGTAAGGTAGATATATATATATATATATATATATATATATATATATATTTAAAAAAAATTATTCTTACTCCGTGTTCACTCCGAGGTAAGTAAAAACATACAATTCAATACAAATATGCTAAGATGTCTCTGCCAGAGTACTGTTAGCGAGGTAACTGTGCGGCACGCACGATCATCCTATCTTCGCAGCACACGCCCTGTTACAATATTCACGAAGGCATGTGTCACTTGGCTGTGGTGGAAGCTCTCAGTCTTCGTCAGACCGAGGAGCGTATGGTGATGAAATCCATCGGCTGCGAATCGTGTCACTACCATGCACGCCTATGCATCCTGCCGTATTACCACACTCTACACTGAGTTTAGCATTGCTACTGCGGCGCCGTAGTAAACTCCGGATCAATATCAGACATTTTTCTCTCCTACGGCTCAATAATTTAGAGCTACGCCGGGGTCTCTCTTGCGAGGCGAGTGCGAACGGCTTGTTGACTGATCTGTTCCCTACGAATGGTGTTGTCAACGGAACCGGGGTGGAGGTAGGGTGGCACTGGCTAGCAACGGAACAAAAACAAGACGATTATGTGCTGACGTTTGTAAGCTATATAAATACCCGTTTCAGAAGCGCGTTTTAGAAGGGCAGGTTACGTTTTGCGCGCCAAAGTACCGCTACACTCAGGTATTTAGTCCTGCCTCTGGAAGCGGAGTGCCGTAGAGAAGTAACGAGGTACAATTCTCATATCAAAATAGGTTAGCGCTCCCTTGAGTGAAAGCGTGTCTGCGGGTGTCGTTGATGCAACAACCTTTTTGTGCCCTCATTCCCAATGCGATGTCGGTGTAAGTAGTTTATCTATTTACAAACTTTAGCTCCTGCCCGCGTAGTCACCTCTAACTGGCCGGCCCGGTCCGCCCGCGTGTCAAAATTTCAGCCGAACTAGCTAGCGTCTGCTGAATCTGCTGCCGCTGCAGAGCACTAGATCGTCCGCGTACATGAGGGTCGTTATACTGTTGTCTATATATATATATATATATATACAACGGCTCCTTAATATTGCGGACCCCCTTTTGAAATCCCGAGACCTTGAAATTAATACTAATAAAAGCTTTACTATCTCCCACTTATTTCATATGAAGGAGGGTAAAGGTTTTATTAATACCGTACCAGAATTTAACGTTGGAGATCGGCAATTGCCAGCTAAAGGTATGAGCGATCGATGGAGATATCTTGGAGTCGACTTTGACAGCAATGGCAGAGTTGACTCCATCAAGGATATACTCCTTAATTTACTCAACAGACTCACGATAGCTCCCCTTAAACCCCACTAAAGACTCATATTTTTGAAAGACTTTCTCATTCCCCGCCTCCTATATAAACTGGTCTCCGGTCCCAGACCATCTCATGCACTCCTTAGCGACCTAGATAAAGAGATCAGAAAGGTTGTTAAGTCGAAATGGCTTAAGCTCGAAAACTCGGTACCGAACGCCTACCTGTACACGCACACGGCGATCTGGACATCCCCTGCCTCCAAACAATTATCCCCAGACTTCGCCTCTCTCGTCTGACAGCACTACAACACTCCACGCACTCTGGGGACCAATGGATGCTAACCACCGAGCACTTCAAAAAAGACCTTGCGGAAACAAGACTTCTTTGCGAGTGCTTGGGAACCTCCATTGAGACCGCTACACAAGAGACCGATTACTGGTCTCAACAACTACACAACACGTTCGATGGGGCACATTTTAAAAAAGCACATGAAACGCCGTTTGTACATTACTGGATTAAGGGTATGCCCTACCTATCTGGTAAGGAGTATTTAAACCTACTAAAGCTCAGGATCAACGCACTACCAACGCGTGCCAGATTGGCCAGGGGACGCCCGGGCTACAACAAACGTTGTAGGCACGAGTGCCATGCGCCTGAGACGTTGGCTCATGTCGCTCAGATGTGCGATACAATGCACAAACAAACTATAAAAAGACATGACGACGTCTGTGATCGCGTGGCGCGTCTTCTCCGCGAGAGGGGTCATCAGGTGGTTCGTGAGCGAGTATTCCATCGACCGGGCGCACCGGGTCTAAGGCCCGACCTCGTCATAAAAACACCAACCGAGGTCTGGGTTTTAGATGCCGAGGTTTGCGGCCCGAACAGTGACCTCGCAAAAGCGCGGCAGGACAAGATAACCAAATATGACGTCGAGTTCCTAAGAGCGGCTCTCCCCGACCCGCAAAAACCTCGCAGATTCGGATCCATCACTATCTCTATGAGTTTTGTATGGGACTCTGAATCTGCGAGTACGCTCTTGGGGCTCGGCGTCACGAAGAGGAATCTTATGGATCTTACCGTTTTAACGTTGCAAGGAACCTTGAGGATATACCGCTCGCACCGGGTCCATAAGAGCGGGGGCTACCATCAAGCAAGAACACGGACAGCTGATTCTTAACCTCACGTGACGCCTTTTTACCACAATTTTTATTAAGGCGAGCACTGCCGAGTGTGCAAACGTATTGTAAATGATTAATAAATCATCACAACATGTATATATATATATATATGCATTGTTAGGCCAAAGTATAGACGCTTGGTTTACCGCCCAAATAGAACGATTCACGGCATATATATGTATATATAAATATATATATATATATATATATATATATATATATATATATATATATATATATATATATATGTATATATATATGTATATATATATATATTTAACATTTTATTAACACTCTGTCACCGACATAAATGACTAGGCTGTATGTGTGTGTAATATCGTGTATGTATATTAGCATATATAATTTTAAGGTAAGACAGACTCCATACATATAAATGTGTAACGAGGAGTAACGAAGTCTAGCGAATGTTGTCAAGTAGGATTTGAGTTTTACAGGACATGTGCGGACTCCCACGATTGTGTGTGAACATTGCAGGTATATATATATATATATATATATATAGGTTTAACGACAGTACCATAGCGTGTTGACGCATATTTGTCCGGAACAAACTTAAATAAGAAGTGACAAATGTTTTTTTTTGTATGCTTTTATGCGAGCTTTTATGAAAAAACGTTATGACCAGTTTTGTCCATGGCGCATCTAAAATATTTCTGTTGCACTTATACTTTGCAGCGTAGGAAGCCGACTTAGATTTTACTACGTCGTTATCTGTTCCTTAAGTAAATAAACGGATACCCGACGTTTACAGCACATCGTAAGTTAAATAATCTGTTCCCGCCTATTATTGGACAATAAAAGTCTAAAAATTTGACAGTAAATGTCCAATTTCACTACAATTTCACTGTCGGGGGTACGTCAAGCATTGACCCAAACAGGTAAACGGAAATTTGTAGCTGCTTCTAAGCCGGATAAGAGTGCGCAGGTGGTCCTGACTCCTCGTTCGGACTACGCGATAATTACCGCGATGATTTCTAAGCATTTACATCATTCAGTTAAGTTTTGTCTCTCGCATATTGTTTGTAAATGTCATTGTCGTAATCTGTTCAGCTAGACTCTTACATCCATACGCCGGCTCCGTTCATCGCGCCCAAAGTGGAAGCCGCGTTATTATTTTTATTACTTTTGGTACGATAGATGTTTATAGAGCACACAAACGCCTATGCCATAGAAGAAGAGATTTTACTATGAATAATAAAACGACAAGACTAAACATGAAACCCACTTTTTTTTAAAGATTTCTTGTAAGGCAATTGCCCGTGTACGTATTTTTCATGTCATGGCTAAGTTCTACTCCACTCCGGCATTTACCTTGTCTAAATTGGAAACCATGCAAACCAATTTAAGAGTGGCCGGTATGGGTCTCGAACCCAAACCTCCCGAATGCAAGGCAAAGGCTTTGCCACTAAGCCATTTTGCTCGGTTACCTTACCCCCTAAAGCCCGGGTTCGTGCCAACAGCAGCTCTCAGGCTTGGAATTGCCTTGCATGACTTCGACATCTGCTTGAGATCTAATCGCGTTCTATCCTACGTTTTTATTTCAGGTGAGGCCAGCTGATTCAACCTCGTTCGTCGTACGAGACAACCAAGAAATAGCCACACGCACGCACACACACACACACAGAAAGAGCAGTACGCGGTGCATCTATGGCAGGCAGGCGTTGATGTCATGTTGTTGAGACTGCACAGACCACACAGGGTAGGACAACGAACACACTTACTGCCTCTCGTCTGACGACTTTGACGCCTGGCGAGCTGGCCGGGCGTTGGATCCAACGCCCGGCGGGTGGAGTCGGTTTTTGGGGCCGCTAACGCTCTCTGCACCTCGGTTCGGAGCGGGAGGTCCCACGCGACGACAATGTGACTCGACGGCGAAAAGTCCTTCTACTACCGGGCACTCAGCACTGCAGCAATTGTCGTGCTGATGACGTGCCTAGTGCGTTTGGCGACGGTGGCAGCGGCGGCATGCTCATATTTTGCCGTGTTAGCATCTTAGCGCCGCAATGCCACTGTAATGAGGCGTCGAGATCGGTGCAGCATTCGTTGTTCCCCGCCGTTGTCCCACAGACCAATTATGTCGGCTGTACATAACTCTATTATTGTTTCGCCCCACTTCCCCACTCGTCAACCGTCAACTCCCACGCCCCCCCCCCCCCCCCCCCGACCCCAACAACCAAAACAAAATTGCCCCAAGCTTGGCAATAGTTCTTCTTCTTCTTGTTCGAAGCGTCCACACATTCGCTTGCTCTGTCTCAGCTACCGCAAAGGCAAGTTGGCCGAGTGGTTTCTCCAAACCAGTGGCGTTTAGCGGACGGTACCAATTGCTTGGCTTCGTCATTTTGTTTTTCTGTTTCTCTGTTCAGAACTACACATGTTTTTTTTTTTATTAGATCGATAGCTCGCTGCTGAAAGAGATGTGTCTATGTTTTGCGTGTTTAACCATTGGGCCACTGTGATGATAACGATATGATCGAAAAAAAGAGACGCCGGACGGCCCCGGGCATACAAGCTTGTCGCCTCGCGCTGTTGTGAACATTGTGCTTATATTTATTTGTGGTACGTCATCGTACTTCATCTTGCGGTATAACGTAAGCCTAGCACATAATCATGCTAAACGTACGTTATACCATCCGGTTGTGCTCTGCGCTCTCTTTCTCATGCGCATGCGCATCTGTCTCGAGACGAGCCGAACTTACCGCTCTTGCTTAGCTTAACGGTGGCTTAGACGGCTAACGGCCACCGTTCGAAACGGGGCGTTGCCATGGCAACCGCGGTTAGCAAAGCATCGCTAGTTCGAGCCCTGGCCGTGCTAGTTGAATTTGTTGGACGTGGTTGTCATTGCCTTGCTGTTACATACCTCTGCTGGAGAAAGCCTATATAATTCCAGTACGAGAACGCAATGACGATAGATGCATTTAGACGATATCGTGCCACAAGCAACTTAGCTTATTTACGAGCGTCTAAAATGTGGCTGTCAAAGCGTTAAAAAAAAAGCGAAAAACACAAGCTAAGGTAATATACCATGAAAATATCAAATCTCTAGAACGAGAGGCGAAAGACCACACTGATTAGTCACACCGAAACAAAGTGAAGTGCCGACTCGCGGTAAATACGACTATATATATATATATATATATATATATATATATATATATGCCTGTGTACCGAGTTATCCTGTCATGCATGTACATTCTTTCAACTGGTGCCAGTCGGACAAAAAGAAGTAAGAAGAAACAAAAGTGCCAATCATCTGCCTATTAGTGAGAAAAATATCGCGGCGCCGATTATTGGCTACAGCCTGTTAGAGTTCAAACTTTGCCGGAACGTCATGATTACGACGTTGCGTTTCTTCAGAACCGATATTTCCCGCTAATCTTCACCGCTATGCTGCAGTGCCTTCGGTAATCGGTCGCAGACTTCGAGAGGCCACTATAGGTAGAAAGTATCGGCAATGCTTCTCGCCGCAAAAGTCTAATCGAGCTCATTCTAACTTAAGGCTTAAGGCACTCATGCCTTCGTTTTGTTTAAACTGCCAACAAGTTTAACACTGCCGACCGGCGTCAGTGTCGACAACGAAGCTTATCTCTTTCTGTCTACGAGGATCGAGTGTGCAGCCAGCCACGTCGTCGTCATTGTGTGGCAAGCTTTATCACTAGCAGAGCAGACGTGAAAAGATAGACATGTATGTTTTTTCGCATATATACCATATACCACTATACACTAGTATATTTCAGAACGGGATATATATATATATATATATATATATATATATATATATCATCTTCTATCTGTGTTTCTCTCTTTCTGAAATATATGTACTTGTGTCTAGTAATCAAAATTCTCAACGGCTATTTACATGCATGTATGCATACCATATATATATATATATATATATATATATATATATATATATATATCATCTTCTATCTGTGTTTCTCTCGTTCTGCAATATACTTGTGTCTAGTAATCAAAATTCTCAACGGCTATTGCATGTATGCATACCATATACATATATATACAGGGTGCGTCAGCTAAATCAACACACATTTTGGCGGGCTACCCAGCAAAGACGGAATGCGTTAATTCAGATCGGTTTGCGTTAGCAGACAGCCCATTCACAATAGAACAAGAACACATTGTCATCATGGACGGCCGCCGCAACATGGGTCCAGAATATGACCGAAGAGCAACCGTTATCCAATTGCTTCGTGCCGGACATCGGCCAGCCGAGATCATCAACATTACTGGATTTAAAAGAGCAACGGTCTACGACATTGCCCGACGCTACAGAGATGCAGAAGAGACAGGGCTAGATGGTGCAACACCTGGAAGGAAGATTCACAACCGCCGACGAGAAGTGAGGACACCAAACGTGATCAAAATGGTGCAAACCTGCGTTTTTACGAATCCAAGTCTATCGATGCGCCGTTTAGCGATCAAATTCAATAGGAGTGATTGTTCTATGCGTCGGATTATCAACGAAGAACTGCGCTACAAGTCTTACACGTTTAAAGGCAGATAGATGTTGTCTCAGGCCGCGAAAAATAAGAGGATGACTTGCTGCCATCTCATCCTCACGTTTTTGAGACACGAAATGGCGGGACATCTTCGATTCTTCTCCGACGAAAATATCTTAACCATTGGCCAAAAACATAACCCGAAAAATGACCGGTGGCTCGCAAAGAACCCTGAGGATGTACCAATCGTGCATAGAACCAAACATCCTGCCAGTGTGCACGGCCTAAGTGTTGTGTCGAATGAAGGAGACGTGATGCCCCCACACTTTTTTGACAGACACGAAACCGTATCAAAGGAAGTGTATTTACGTGTTCTGCGAAGCGTGGTAAAACCATGGATTGATAGAGTGTCCAATGGAAGACAATATGTCTTTCAACAAGACGGCGCTCCCGCCCACACCAGTAATCTCGTCCAGGATTGGCTACGGGGCAACATGACGGCGTTCTGGGACAAAACGATATGGCCCCCTAGCAGTCCAGACTTGAATCCCCTGCACTTCTATGTATGGGGCGTTTTTGAGAAAGAGGCTAACAAGTCTCTACATGCAAACACAGAAGCGCTACGCAGAGCCATTGTCGAGTCGTTCAAGAATCTCAATCCGCTAACTTTGAAGAAGGCCTGCGGGCGCTTTCGCGCCAGAATTAAAAGTGTAATTGCTGCTGATGGTGGCTACATTAAATAAAATGTTCCTCAAGAGTGTACCTAACGGCACGTAAAAAAAAATTGACGGAAATATTCGTTTTCATTTAGATACAAATTGCGAAACGGGCGATGACGTTTAGTCTCGATTTAGCTGACGCACCCTGTATATATACGAACGAACACCTCATAATACTAACTCTCCAACTCTTGTCAGAGAATCTAAGTCCAGTGAGAAAACGGCAGCGGTGCTTGAGTGAATGAAGAAGAAAGTGGATCAAGTTGTCGTAGAGAGAGCAGCTATGATGATAACGGGAACGAACAGTGATAACTATAGCAATTGGAAATCATTAAGAATAGCCAAATATAATCAAGAGCACAACACCAGCGATAATAAGTTGGTTCACAAGAGTGACAACCACAGTAACATTAGCAGCAACAACAATAACAACAGCACCATAACGGCATTATTATTGACAGTAGCAATTGGAACAGCAGCAGCAAGAACCACAACAGCAACAGCAACAAAAACAACAACAACAACAACAACAACAACGACGAGAATGCCAACACTAAATGCAATGATAGCCAACTAGTGTGCTAATCAAGCAGAACCGGTGAGAGCACTAAGAACGACAACAAAAATAACAATACCAACAGCAACAACAACAAGTGTACCAAAATATTGGTTACAAATGATTTGACAGTTGTAGAGAGGGGCACTGATGTTTGGCCCATCCACTCCGTAGGCTGCCATAACATTACCGCCGACAACAATCCCTGCCGTAACAACAACGACACGAACGACAATAGCAACAATCATAAACATCAGCAATAGCACCGTTTGGGTTGCGGTTAAACCTGTCGATTGCATCGCAGCAAAAGCCCGAGCAGATACGACTTTACGTTCGAATTCCCGCTTGACATTCCTACCCACCTTCCTCTGTCTTTCTGCAGATTTTCACTTTTTCGTGTATTGCTACCACGGCGTACTCTCTCTCTCTCTCTCGCTCTCTCCATCTTTCTCCACCCCTATCTAATACAATATGTAAATGCCTATGTCATAGACATGCACACTCTTATTTCGCTGCCTTCTCTAGGCTTACCTCTCATCCAGCCAGCCCACGCCGGCTGTCACCGTCTTGGCCCCGTCATTGGTATTGTCTCTACCACGCTTGCTATACCTTTTCCTATGACTCTGCCCGATTTTTCCTCTATAGCCCGCGTCTGACAAAAATGCAGAACTAACGGCGCACTCATGTCGCTTATATTCAGCCCTCTTCAAGCTTGCAGTTTCCATGCCGCCCACATTAGTACACCAAGAGACCCGGAGAAGCATGCGCAAAGCTGCAGAAACATAGACTATATATATATATATATATATATATATATATATATATATATATATATATATATATATATATATATGTATATATATATATATTCACGTGTGCATCACTAGCAACAACATCAACGGCAATACGCTCAGCATTGTTGCGTCACCGTGCCACTCGCATGGCATGCCACGAGTGAGCGAGCCTCAGAATGTGAATTTGCCTCGTTGTGAAATATTCACAAGCGTAGACTCTAATTCAATTTGGCAATGGGGTTTTCGTAGTGACGCTATTCCTTATTCTCATTTGTTGTTGCGGCCGTCGTCGTTGTCGTCGTCGTCTTCGCTCTTATCGGCAGCCGCAGCAGGGGTTCCATTCATACGGGTCTAAGTCACAAAGGGAGGGGCGCTCTCGACTAGCGCAAAGGTGGAAGGCGCAGACGCTCCAGCTCCATAGTGTACCTACCACCTGTGTACGACCTGGACGCGACAGAAGGAAACGCTAAACGCGTCCTCAGAATTTCGTCCTGTTGATGATGAACGACGAGTGGGGCGTGGCGAGTTCGATTTGAGAACATGCCGGGCAACAGAACAGCAACTGAGTCAGCTGCAGTTGTAACAGCCCCCAGCAGCAATTGCCAGAAGGCCCAGGTAGGACAGTCAGGATGAATGATCATATGAATCATGTCCTATTAACGCTTACCGTGTAGGCCGAATTCTGCCTTTATCAGTGACGATAAAGAAGATGGACGAAAGAAATTCTGCCCTTATCAGTGATCATAAAGAAAAGATCCGCTGATAACGGCGGTCGGGACAGCAACAGTACGCCTGCTACGACTGGTTGTTACCGCTGCTGTAACTGCTTGATAATGGCGATGGGACGAGAGCAGATAAGTTGGCTCGCTTCCACGAATCATTTTGTGGAAAGCGTAGCCTATGTGAGAAAAGTGGCACTTCGTTAGAGCAGCCTATGTTGTAAGGTTAAGTCAAGAGGTCAAGGGTAACAACGGGTCACCACGGGAGCGACAGTTTCAAGGCTGGTGGCGTGGTGTATTCGCGTGGTGTATTTATGAGGTTCGTCTTACGAAGCAACGCGAAAGCATCCCCGTGAACGTCAAATGCTGGCTAAAGGTCAGCCAGACAGCCCAATAAAAAAAAATTCAAAAGTCTCGCGGCATTCCTTGATCTCTATGCTGCGCTCAATTCTTTGTGACCTTCGCCCTACGTGACTTATATGCCATGTGAGCGATGGGCCGATGGATAAATTTAATATTAGATAATTAACGAACTTAGCAGTCAACTAACTAGTTATCATAATAGCTGTTTAAAGGAATTATGTAGTGCAACTAGAATTATTCTAGTTAACGATACTAAAACGATCGTATAAGAATATTATCGTGCCTTTGCACTGCTGACTTGTGAGCTTAGCATCCGAAATTATCAAACGAGTAAATGCGGAGATCGTCGAATATACAACAACGTAAATAATAATAATAATAATAATAATAATAATAATAATAAGTGAACTGCCAGGGACCTCACCGGGCGGGATCCGGCCTATGCCCGCGGCTGGCTTACCTGCGCGTGAAAAGCAGAATTATGCTGTCAGGTCGCATGCTCCAGCAGGTCAGAGCGGACTGCCCTGAGGCGGTCATCAATGAAGCTGTGCGTTGTCCCCCGGCTTCCGTTCAAGAGGGCCCGTCCTCCCCAGTCCAGGGCGCCACCTACGCTACCGTGGTTAGGGGGATTTTCCCAGCAACGGGGGTCGTTTTACCCAAGCCAAGACCTATACCGAAGATTCAGAAGGAGAAGCGCAGCCAGAACCCGTCGCTCCCACCGCCCGAAAAAGGCCCCAAAAACAAGTAAGGCCCGTCAGAGCGCCGACACCGGTTTGTCACTCTCCGTCCTGGCGGATGTTCTACAGGTAATCATACCAGAGTCATCCGCCGTATTGAGGTCTCTAGAGAAAGCGTTGCCGCCTCTGATGGGACTGCTTTCCATTTTGGGCAAGTTAAAAGGTCTTGCCTTGTAATGACATGGCAAAAACAAGTCAGTGCAGTCGGACCCTAACAGGGCTCCCTGTCCAACTTAATGGCTTTTGTTTACACAAAGAGATCTGCGTCGACACATAACAATCGAGCACAGAGGGGTTGCTCATAACATTGACTTATTATCGTCCGAAAAAACCTTCGTGAATTTACTTCATCAGCCCACAGCTCTTACATGCCTCCGCGCTAGGGGCTGCCGCTGACCGGCATGCGGCTACCTTGGCCAAAGTCGTCGATCTTGTTCGCTGGGGCTCGCCTCTTTCCGATTGGCGACCAATCATCTTTGGGGCCTAACGTTTTCTCCTTAAGAAAACTATGGCTACGTGAGGCCTAGCGCATGTCTATCCGCAATCCGGGAGTTTGCGGCAAAGGTCGGCATCTTTGAGAACAAGTCAGACGTCTCATGTGCTATTGGTGGTCATCAACTCGGGTTTGCGAGAATGCAAGGCCGCGGTGCATTCAACTCGGTCATTTCTAGGGTCACGCTCTGGAGCTTCCTTTGTGGTCAAGCTTGACTTTAAGAACGCCTTTAATAGCATTTGGAGGGACCACCCATTGAGTGCGGTTAAAGCTTGGGCCCCGAGTATGTTTCACTAGATGAAATTAGTTTATTAGGAACCATCCTGCTTTCCTCTGCCGCATGATATTATAATGTGGCAAACTGGTTCGAGTTTGCCGAGCGAAGTGGCTTGGCTCTAAACTTTACAAAGTATGAGGTCCGTTTTGTCCGTAAAGTAGTTGTCCTGTGCTCTACGATACATAACCCCGTTCGAGAGCGGATGAATGATGGTTTTGGACGCGACAGTGACTGACTCATTAGCCCCTCCAACGGTCAGTGCTGGCGCGGCCCGATATGGTTATGCTTAGGCTCTTGCCGAGGCAGGCAAAGTTAGAAAGTACCACAACATTGGGTACCCATACGGGTTTTACCCGCTTGCCTTCGAGACCCTTGGCGGGCCGGGCCTGTTCACTCGCAGTTTGCTACAGAAGGTCAGGAAGCGGCTGATTCTAGCCAGCGGCGATAGGCGAGTTTTGCTTGAGTATCAGTGACCACTTAATATCATCTTGGCGTTGCCTCTCACTAGGCCCAATGACACTCTCTGTCGGAGGAACGCGGTCGATCTTGGCTCCGATGTGGCCTTAAAGAGCTTCTTCCCAAGCTCTTTTGTACGTTTCAGTGCATTCTTGCCCCAAACGCTAGAGGACTCAAGACCGGACGCCATTACAACGTGGTCCTCAAGAAGATGCGCGTATAGGCGCCGTTTGCGCATCCCGTTGGTGAATAACGTGGCCGACGCCCGCGCTGGCTAGTGCACGACAACCGAGAGCGTACGTGTCGGAGACAGCGACATCTCCGAGCGATCGTAGTGGCCGATTGTGGTCCCAGCCTCGGCTGGTAAGGCCGTCTGGTCGACGCCTGTGGTCCCTTTACAATCCACCAGGCTCCAGCATGGCTTCTCTGCGTTTGTAAGTCCGGCCAGCTTCACGCAGCTAAGCCGATGCAGGCCGCGTTCATCCACCGTTCTACCAGATGGGCATTTCTTCTTCTCAAACATGACAATGTCCAGTCTGATGCTACCGGCGGCGCGGAACTGGTCATTGGCCAGCTTACTGCGGACAAGCTCGGACGCAACCACGCCGAGCCACGCTCCACCGGCGTCGGATGAAACCGCTTTGAGTTTAATGCCGTCGTTACTCGGCAACTAACGTATCGCAGCACCATTACGTTGGGACGAAAATGATGGGCACTAAGCGCAAATGTTTGCTCGTAATGGCAAAATTATACGGTTCTGCACGTGAAAGCTTCAACTTACGACATAACAACATATCGACTTTTTAAGACGTTGCTTAACCTGGCTATTTGCCTTTTGGTAGTTTCCGTCTGGTGTCATTAAGACTATGCAGAATTTTCCGCCGAACACGTTGGTATGACTGGTTCCCCTGCAAACGTTGGACGTAGAGGGTATAGTTAAAGTTTTACCAAACCTTAAAATAAGTGCAGACGGTTATGGAAGACCCTGCATATATATATATATATATATATATATATATATATATATGCATATGTATATGCATATATATATATATATATATATATATATATGACAGTCTCGAGTAAATCGGGAAATCAATACTCAAGCGGCACTCGCCTATATATATATAACGTGTAAATATGCATAATCCTACCACTAGCTCATTTGAATACATTTGATTTCTGCCTCTTCTATATAGCGTTCGCATGTTTTCTCCTACCCTCACTTTCTACCATGAGATATGCGAGCATTGTTTGTTTGTATTTGCTTAGTACGCATCATTCGTAGGATGCATGAACGGTAGTTCGGAGGCTAACCAACGCTGGCATCTATTCGTACGCCACAGGATTTCGCAACCTGGTTGCTCGTTTGTCCTGTACATACAGTATGAATGCACACACGCACATTCGTGTGTATTCGTATTGTTATTAACCTAAATGGAGCAGGTTCTCTCTATCAGACTGCAGCAACAGTCTGTCGACGTGGTCTGCAACAACGTGAGGTGCCGCGCGTGTGCGAGGAGGGAAATCGGGCGCAATCGAATGAGGACACCGTACGCCGCATTTAGCTTGTGTAATGTATACACGGACACAATGTACGTCACTTGTTTTGTTGCTGCTGCGGCTGTGGCTGTTGCTGAAGTCGATGTCATCGCTTGACTGCTATGTGGGCCAGTCCGGCAGACCAGGGTCACGGCGCGGAACTGACGTTACTGATTTGTTTCGTCTCGCAACCTGGCGCAGCCCTGGTACGCTGGTAGGATATCGGCGCACAGTTCCCTTCCTCGACCTCATCCCGACACAACCCGATCCGCAACGATCACGAACCCGATCACGAACATGCTGAACACGGCCCGGAGTACAGTAAACCGCTTGCCGCGAACAGCCACGCTTAGCAGTTACTACTGGCATAGCCTCACGCATAGTTTAGCATAACATCAGGCCGCCGATATACGCAGATCAATAGAGACAGGAAATACGCAGGATTTTTTGCTATCTGCTGATCTCTCGATTCAATCCAGTCTCCGGCGGGCTCCAGCTCACCCGATAGAGAGAATATACCACGAATACTTATAAACACCTATCTACGTTAAGACGCACAAGATAAATATGTGATGTGTGAATGTGTCATATCTTAATCAATCATGTCTTATGTATTAACCTGCCTACTCTAGAATGTTTGGTAATCGTTTTGGTACGTCCGGTGCCAGAACAGATTTGCGTGCTTTTGTTGACGCAATTGAACAATGTCTGCCCTGTAATCGATTCGTATAAGCACAAAGGGAAGGATGCATACTCTGCGTGCAGTAAATTCCACAGATAAACTTACTGACTGACTAACATCCTTCCTTTCGGGCGATGCACGTCAAACTAGTGGTCAATGGGCACCTAAAATCTGACTTCGCAAAGATCAAACGGCGTCACGAGTCACGTTGCTAAGTTCGGTTCGACCTCTAGTGTTCCGCTCGAGCAGTGTGCAAGCATGAATCCACTCTAACGTTGAAATTTCACGTATACTTTTACAGTTACAGAGGCAGAGGTCAGAAACACATCACCGCCAAATTCTTTTATATGTATGCGGGTTGTCATAGCTACGACTTAATAGATATAAATAGCGGTAGATGTTAACCGCCAAAATTATATAACTAATATATATATATATATATATATATATATGTATATATATATATATATATATGAGTTACTGCCCTCGGGCCATTGCACCAAACATAACCTTAAACAACATGAAAGAGATAGACAAAGTAAAAGCAAATTTTGTGAAGTATATAATCGGACTGCTGTATAAAAACACAATAACGCTGGAACTATGCAAAAATCGAAGCGTTGTGGAAGACTTTATCCAGGACAAATACGATTTCATCGCGCCTATAGAGAAAAGCGTAATTTGAACTTTGCCATAAAGAGGTTCACCGACGGTTCTGCATTCACGACAGACTATTGGATGTAGAAAATGCAAGCAAGCAGACGCATACTATGTATATTTACCTTCCATGAGTACAGCAAATATATATGCCTAAAAGGGTATTGTCTAAAAAAAGCAGTCTGTGCTTGTAAATATTGTGGCACGTGTAATATGACCGATACGACATACTGCAATGCAATAGACTAGAAGCTGGTTCGATGCATGCTGTGGTGAAAGATGCTATCAGCCGACATTAATTTTAGGTGGTATTATCTACCAATTTTAGGTGAAATAAACTTTATATATATATATATATATATATATATATATATATATATATATATATATATATATATATATTTATACTTTTTTCGGTGCCGCCGTTCGACGACATATGACAAAGCTAGATAAGGCCAGCTATGTTGAATCTTCACTTCTTCGATAGCTGCGGCGGCTGCTGATGTTGCTTCTGATATCGTTACTGATGTGTCTTGCGAGCACCATTCGAACGATAATGTACAGCCAAAAAGATTGGATAACTCCCGCCTCCACCACGACCGCCTCCGGCGTCGTCTTTGTCACCACTGCGAAGTGGAAAAAGACAAAGAATCCTGAATGTGACGAGGCTTCGCCTGCATTTGCGCCTTCCGCCTTCTGTCAAATTTCTGCGAGTTTGTCAAATGTCTGTCTGCCTTGTGTCAACGACGTCACGACGAGATATAACGACAAAACCAAGATGATGAAACGAAATAAAGTGTTGAAGCGCCACCGGGTGGAGGGCAAATGTATTCGAGCGTAAAATCTGCGGGTGAAGGGCAAATGCTGGATATAAAGGATGAAGGTCATGAAACGGCGGTCATGGCACGTTGCGGTCGCTGATGATGTTGTTGACGTGATCCCTTGACGATAATAACAACAACAACAAGGACAACGAGACCACGAACACGACCGCGCTTAGCAACTAGACTAAACGGCTCATTACAAGAATGAAGGAGAGAAACGTCTACGGTTTTGCGGTTGTTACTGCTGATTATGATGATGGTGACTCTTGTTGTTGGTGTTATTGTTGTTTTTGCTTCAGCTAGAGTTAATGCTGGCGTGGCGTTGTTGTCAGTGCTATCTTTATACATCAGTGGATCGGAACGTGTGTATACTCTCAATGGCTGTAACAGGACGAATATCGTGTTCGCGTAGTGGAGGCCGCAAACTGCGATTAACAACACTTTTACATCGGCGTTCCAGTCCGCTGGCTTGGCTTGCGTACGCGAATCCGTAGACTTGGTCCACACGAATAGGCACGAGAGCCCGATGGGATAACTCTCTCTTCTCTCCCATTCGAGAAGAGCCCGACATGCTGGACTGGAATGGCATTCGCTCTGCGCACATTTAACCTCCCACGGTATGTATTGGTGCTTTTCGCCCTGGTCATCTAGTTGCCCAGGCCTAACGGGCAAAGCTGCACAAGTCTGCGCTCACCTCCACGCCAGATACCCTCTAGCGTTTGGGACGATAACGGGAAAAGGTTTTTGTATAGAGAAGTAACTGGACAATGCGGTTCGCACACACGGACACCATCGCTGGCAGCTCGTCCGCAAATGTGGGCCGTATTTACCTCCCCATCCCCCCATCAAACGAGAGCTGCTTATGTAAATACGTCAAATAATCGGGGGAGGTGCGAGTCGGCTCGTGGCTAGCTTTCCCCGGAGGGGTGCGCATAGTGCGGCGGCTATTTGCCATCGATTTTGACGTAAGTGGTTTTTTAAAAACCTTTGGCGTTTTTTTGCCACTGAAGCAGATACTCTTGCCTTAACGTAGGGGGTAACGCTGGGTAGATCCACCCTAATCGTGTTCGTTTTTGAGGTGTTGGACACCTCAGATCATGTGTTTTAGGGTATTTTTGAGTCCATAGCCGCAGTTAACACACGTGGGGCTGGAAACCCTGATGATTCAAAACTGGTGTGACTGGAAATCCCCTGGTGGTGTGGAAGATTAGTTTTCCCCAATTTAGTTCGTCTTTGACGTTTGGTATGAGCTTACGGAGACTGCCGCCTGGCGCACCCTGCTGCAGTTCGTCTCATTCTTCTTGCTATCCCCTCTTTGCTGCCATCGGGGTGTGCTACGCCGCCGTTTGTCATCAGTAGCTTGGCTGCAGAAACGGAAATGGCGTTTAGGCCCGGCGCCATTCCCGGCTTGAAACGTTCCGATGCTTCGTATACCTCTTGCAGTCTTACTGCCGAAGGTTGCCCTCCTCCAGGTTTCGCAGGTAGGGACCGCGGTCAAGCGGAAGGTCCGATGGAAATAGCGCTGAAATGTGTGGGTGTCAGATTCCCCCTTCTCTTTAGGGCGGGGCACACCGTTCACCCTTTTATGAGCGACTTATAGATTGTCCTCCAGCTTTTCGAGCAAGGCTTTCAAGAAGCGCTCTATGGTCCTGAATATTTCCCTGCAATGAAGAGAGCGCAGCCTTTTGTGCTTCGTCTTGTGGTGCATAGCCGCCTTCCCATAGGTGTGGACCGCTGGACCCTGTTAAAGAGGCGTCGCTCCTGAATGCAGTCCCTCCTGAGGCGGTCAATTATAATTGTCCATCAATTTATAGGTGTGACTGGTGGGGGGGGGGGCTTTCGGCAGGTTATTTGACTCGATGGTGCTCTGCACGCCGTCTTCCGCAGCTTCGATAAGCTTCCCCAGCGACCTCCAAAACTCATCAGCTCCCCGGAAGATAAGTCACTTATAAAATGGTTTGGAGCGTTGAGTGAACTGTTGGAGCGGCAGTAGCATGAATAGAAATGCCCAGTGTTAGCCACGGATTCAGATAAAACCGTGCTCGTTGCTGTGTCTAGTGTCAACGCGGCAGAGGCTATCAAGTACGATAATAATCATCGGAGCGGCAATACCACTGGGGTACTCGGGACTCTACCGAGCGAGTCTCAGAAGCGTCCTCGCCTGCTACCGAAGTGAATATAGGATTCTGTCAAAAAAGCACGACCACCACTATAAATCACTAGATTTGGCAATCGCTTACCTGTGAAACTCCTTTTATATGAATTTAGGCTTGCACTAACCTAAACCTCTTTGAGCGTGGTTCATGCGAGGGTGCTACGGCAGCATCTTCGCAGATAAAAAAAAATTGACAACAATTGTTACCTCGTCGCCATCGGATTGTGTGCACACATGTCATGCCTGGACTTACCTGGTGTGCAATAAATTAGGAGAGTGTATATGATTATAAGACTCTAGGATCAATATGTCGTTGTGCCTAAATTTGTCAAGGTTAGAATTAGCATTGTAAAAATGTGTTGATTAGATACACAGAGGTTATTACTATTGACGTTGTTATCGTTGTTGCTGCTGCTATTTTGGTGATGAGGATTAGTAGTATTATTGTTTTTGTTCCTGGATTAATCAGCCAAATATTTACCTTGAACAAGCAATGTAAATTCGGGACACGGATCTCTCTACAAGGACTTTGTTGTTGAATACCAATAAATTAAAATTGAAATTTGAAATTACAAAGAAGATTAGTGCACGTTTAATTAGAGACAACTGCCAAATCTGTTTTAACCGACACTAAATGACAACGATGATAACTCGTAATAACTGGTGTCGGCAGACTGCAGAGAAGCCAACGAAGGAGCTCGGAGCAAGCAATGACAACGCGAGAATGCAAAAGCGCTCTCCTGTCTAGGCTCTTCTCACGGCAGATGCTTTTAGCGTATGCCGCAAAGATTTTATTCCTTAGGAACGCAGCGTTTCCGAGCAGTCTGCCTCATGGGTGAGTACAATAAAGAAACTAAAGTTGTAATTCGCAATGATAACCTCGTCTCAGCTGATTCAACCGATTCCTGATTGCCCGTGTTGACCACATTGTGCTTGTTTTTCATTGGCCTTACATTGCAGCCTTAGCGTGTACGCATAAAGACAAATGTGTGCACGCGCCTTCACTTGCATTCCAAACCCCGCACAGTCTCCGAGCATGAGGTCCGGTTGCGAGCTTTGCAGATGCCTCGCGCACAACGTGAGGGGCGTAAGGAATTCGCTGTCGGATCACTGCATAACAAAGTGCCCGTCGAAGAGTACTAATCTTCTTCGGAAGAGCGGAAGCCACAGCTGAAGATTAGACGACGACCCGTGTCCATGTTGTCCACTAAAACAGAAACGACACCCGTTCGAGCACCAGCAGCAACAACAACAATATACAATATAAGCGCTACCCACTATTGCAAAGAAAACAACTCCAGCAATAACAACAACAGCAACAATAACAACCACAACAAAGTGGATACGTCGTCGTGACGGTGGTCGCCAGTAGCGTAAGATCACTACAAGCGGCACAGAGTATCGGTAGCTCAATGGCCACTTTACCCTCTGTTCGGGGGTACTTGTGTACTGAGTCGATATCTGAACGATGCCCTCTGAAAGCTATACAAGGGCTACGCCCGCATGCACTACACGCGCACGCGATTGTTGGCCTGGCCGCTTGAAGCTGCATTGCCAATGTCTACTGGGGTCAATAGTCAGCTGCCGAATTGTCACCTCTTCCACTCGGGCAACCACGATGGGTACGATAGTATAGTATATGTAGGCAGCAATCGGAGGGGGTGTGCACAATATCCGCCAGAGACACTTTGACGGTGTGCTTCGCCGCCACCAAAAGCTCTCTCTCCTGCCCTCTAGTCAATGCAGTCCTTTACTGTACAAATTTACACCAGCAGATGTGAACGTTCAGAGGTATGAGTAACGGCAAACAGCAGGTGTACGAACGAGTCTAGCCCGGTGGTGGCCCGGTGCAATGGCCTGCGCCTCGCGACCGGAGGAGATACGGGATAGGTACGCGGTTCAAGCCCCACCGATGCACATTGTATTTACGGGGGTCCGTTTATGAACCACTGAACCAATGCAAAAAGCAGTCCCGTAGACGTTAAATCTTGTCTTTAAAGATTGAGGTGCACGAACGAGGCGGCGACGGCGGGCACAAAGGCTATTAGCCTGGCGCAATCGAATTGAGCTGACAACTTCGTCGCCATTGGCCACATTGGTCCATCAAGTCGTTGTTCCGAGAGTCCGGAACTCTAAAAGCCAACATACGTGTCCAATAATACCGAGGTAACGAGGTTATAGTAGGTGGGAGGCATTTGTCGTCGTTCGAAGGCGTGCGACCGTGCGACGGCAAAGAAGCCCAAGTTTGATAACGTACGTGCGTAGCTGCCCCGAGTGTGAATTATTATTAAAATAAGTGTGGATGGGTTCCAGAACACGCAGATTTGAATAAGCGACTAAAGTATAACAATACTAGTAATACTAGTGTGGTACTTGGGTAAGTCTACGCTACGAATCAGCTCATTTGGTTGCAACAGATAGTTTATGTTCTAAGTTCTACAATTTAAATAAGAAGATAGTTTAGCGCTAAATGCAACGTTATAAAGCGCTATCAGCAGTTTTTCCCGAAATCGAATAATTACGGACACACGCCCAGTGCCGATAGATTCAAATGATTCAAAATAAATTAAAAAACTTAGAGGCTCTATGCGCACCTGCGGAATGGTATACAAGTATTATCAGAAATGGAGACGCTCTTCTAAAAATCCGGCTAAGGAAACAAATATATAGTAATAACGACGAAAGAGCTACGAAGTTCTAAACATCAGCTTGCAAGGGAACATCTGTATAAGAGCCCTCCCTGGGTTCCGACTCCTGACTCCGCTTAAGTAATCTAATTAGACTTTCTTACAAAATCACTGGTTGAGGAAGGTAGGCGATTGGAAGGCACGAATGAGATAACCAGAGCAGATCATGTTTTCAGAGACGTGCTTGATCCGGTGTTCTAAAATAATATCCCCATCAAAAATGCGCGGCGTAAAATGCGCGCTGAGAATAGGTGCGACGGCCTACAAGTAATTCTAATGCAAACTATGCGGAGCGGTCGTGGATACTCTGAGGCATATCAGTAGGAATGTTTCCTCAAAATATTGCTAAACGCTTAGAGCGCACAGAATATCTACGCTAGTGCGGTTTTTGAGGCAAGTGTCGTTGGCTCTTGCAGGTGAGAGCGCCGTCTGTGCGCCGTGGTAGCTTGCAAAAATAAAGTCAATGAGCTTTCGCACTCACATATACAAGTGATACGATTTACAATAACTTGCATATGGATTTTTTGGGAAATATTATTATATTAATTATTACTGCCTAAGAATTGCCGCCGTTGAATGCAGTTATTGAAATCGTATACTTACTTTATAGATGTCGTTTACGCGAGGCACACCGCCTGTCCGAAGGCTCTGACGAGAAGATGATTTACGGCTGTGTGGCGTGCCTGCTTTATGGGTGCCGCCTCCTTGCAGCTCAGCTTATGGTGACCCCTTGCAGCTCAGCTATGTTTGAGCCACGGGTAAAGAGCCATGGGTAGAGAGCGAGAACAAGACCTAGGCAGACGTTGCACACCGTCCTGAAGTCCGGGTTTGACCGTACGGCGGCAAGCCTGTCATCTAAGCGTGCGTTCAGCCAAATACTGCTCCCCGGTCTCGGTGTGTATGCGAAACAGACCGAGTCCATCAGGCTTGCGGCTAGGGAACATTCGAGGCGCGACTTGGCTTGCGGCAAGAAAATTTTATGTAACGCCGGGTGCTTGCTTTATCTTCCTGTTCTGGGCCTGAGTCGCCGTTTAGGAGTAAGCTGCCACTCCTGAATGGCTTCCAATAATAATAATAATAATAATGAGCTTCGTGCCCGTTGCTTTGAAGACATTGGGGCTTCCAGTTACCGCGGGGTACTGCAAAGCCTTTGAGCGATATGGCGAAACGACATAGGATATCACGCAAAAAGATGTTTTCGACGCAGATGTCGTTATATGCTGTCTGTATAGGGGATGCGGTTTCTAATAATAATAACAGCAGTTGTCTGTTAGCGGTTGCCGAGGTGTCACGTTTGGATCGAGGTCTCGACAATTGTGCGATTCTTTATAGAAATACGGTGTTGTAATTACTGTAGTGTGTTCGGAAGAACACACTACACTAATCACATCACACTTCTGCACACAGTGATGGCAACCATAAGCCTGTTGAGGTTTTGGTTAGTGCAAACAAGTCCAAGTCAGACTTATCGAATAACCATAAGCCTGACTTGGAAAGTCAATACCTAATTTTGCTACACAGCGTAATCTAGCTTATCGTAGACACGCTTTCAATTGACGAAAAGATAAGTGTCTCAGATTCGACATGACGCAATAGCAGGTTTGGCTATCTGCTCTGGTGACGTGGTACATGCACAGTTACATGTAATTGTACCTGGTAGTAGTGTAATACCTGGCAATCGACGCTTGTCTAGGATCGCCTTGCTCTCGCTTGCGCCGTTTTGATCAACATCACCAGCGATTCCAGCACCAGAACAGATTGGATTTCTCTCCGCAGTAAACCCGCCCGTCTCCCACCGACTCTGTGCTACTACAGAGCCAGCAGACGAAGGACAAGGGTGCTCTCCTACAAGTGCTCTGCTAACTCTGTCACATTACCAATATAGTCTCACGAGGATTGGTAGCGGCGGTTAGAGATAGCCAACACACAGAAGCACGACCAGCGTGAATGGTCGAAACAGCGATGCAGAACAACCTTGTGGACGGAAAGAGTCGCCCAATGTAGGAGGTAGAGACGTCAGGCAGACCCGTATGAAGGAGAAACGTGCGAAATCGTACCCGCTGGTTTGTCCAACAACGTCAACAAAGAAGGCAGCTGGACCCCCCCCATCCGCCTCAGCCCACACAAACGATAAGGCAGTAAGAGAAGCTTAAATGAAAGGAGACAACGGGACCGCCCTAACAGCTGAACAACAGCGTTCTCGATAACATGTCCATCGAAGGATGATCCATTTGAATTCATTTTCCAATGCCCGGAATGCACTAGAATCTATGAGTGTACTATAAATATCTTAGGAGATTCAACCATGCTTTTTGGGATTAAATGCACATTTCGCAACACACGGGAAGCTAGCCGCTGTTATACAATATGAGCTCCAAATGGTTGCAGTGGTAAAGCTGATTACCATTCATAGAGGGAATGTAGTACATTCCCCAGATATATCCGCGTTCTGGGGCGGATCCAAAGATCTAGACGTTAACCTGCAGTGCGCAGAAGACTGCTCAGCTGACTGCTTAAAAGACCAACATTAATGATTACAATTCAAACTGTAACAACGAGAATGGTGAAGTCAAGGTAATAAAAGAACTGCCAAGAGTGCGCCTTTTTGTGGGGACTCAAATTCGAGATACAACGGGACCTAACATTGATAGCGACCGAGCCATATTTTGCTAAAAAATAACAAACGAGCTAGCCATACAATAGTTATAAAGGCGTTCAGTAAGCCTAGAATGGCTTATTGGCTATATGATGGGGTTTCACATACACTGTGTGACGCCGACAACTGCGTCAATCAATACGTTTTGCTAGACGAAAGCCCTGTCGTTGTTAGGCTTCGTTTTTCAAGCGTTGTCAGCTCTTTTTCGACTTCACTACCAGGCAGCGCGTCAAAACGCGAAATCAAAAAGCTCTATATTGATTGCTGACAAGCGAAACAAAAAAAACGCATGCCGTAATGCTATTCCACAGTGATTATAAGGTAAACCCTCGCACGTCGTCATAAATCCTAGTGTTAGCTTTGAAAAAATACCAGAAAATCGTTGGCCAAATATGGAGGCCATATCAAATATATTGTGAGCCGTGTGGCTGCTAACGAATTGGCCTCTCGCGCGTTATTGGCTGACCTTAACAGCGCTAAAAAGACCGACGCACGTCCGTCGCGCCACCAGACGCGGAGGAGTTTAGGGCGGCCTCAGCGCTGAAACAACAATCATGCTTGGGCGTGCTGGTCACGTTCCGCGATGACGTGACAACTGTCTGTGCACATATGCCGCATTACCATAAAATACATAGTTCGACACTTTGTTCGTATCTTTTTTGCTACCTCTGTGACTGTATATATATATATATATATTTACAAATTCATATGTATATATAAATGTCTACATAAATATATACATTGTAATCACGACATGCATGCACGAACGTTTGTAACGACGTGTATGCATACAAAGTTGTAACGACATGTCCACATACATAAAAGGCACGTAAATCTTCCTCGCTCTACGTACACTACGACCCACACAAGGCATGCAGCAGGGCAACGCGTCGATTTACCCGTGCACGTAGAGGACGTGCACGAAGCGTCGCTGCTTCCACACTGTTCCCTCTGTCAGACGTTGTTTGCTTTCTCGTCGCCGCTAAGTCTATTGCGTTGCGGGAGCTGTTCGTTCATCCTGCTGCGGTCTTTAATTACCTATACTTGCGTGGCGAGTAGCCGTAGGTAAGTATTACCTGCTGCGGAGGCTTTCTCACAGATCACAGACTCCGGCGATTACATATACGAGACACCTGGCATGCACACGCCAGTCGACCTCAGCTCCTCTCATCACGATCCCTCTCAGCGCCGAACATCTTCCTGCCTCATCTCGGGATCAGTTCCGGCCGACCACGCTTCGAGCGGGGCCACTTGCACGACATGCCAATGATCCCCAGAGCCATTGTGGCTTGACCCGTTAAATGTTTGTTTTGCGTTTTATGGATATAGCAAGTATCCCTGGAAAGTGACTATGACGACTAAATGAGGCAGCTAGGGAAATAGAAATGGCGAAAGATTTAAAAGAGATAGAGAGAGCGGGATAGAAAGAAATGTTGACTTCAACTCGTTGAATCATATGATTAATGATGCTTGCCTACGAGCACACGCACCTCTGACCGGTCTTAAATAAGAATCCTTGAGGACGGAATTTTTCTTACTTAAATTAGATGACACGAGAGTCGTAGATTTATCTAAGATGAAAGGAACGCTCACCCCAAAGATCATTCACTGGTCGGATTACTGATCTACGATGTGCAGCTAGGAAGCTAGGAACTTTAAGACTTGAATCCTGCCTCTATCGATCCCACTTCTTGCAATATTTGTGAATATATGAAATATCATACCGTTGTAAGTGTGTGTATACAAATTTGTGTAGTGAGAGTGAAATTGCCTTTATGCACACCCCGATCTGACGGTATCGATCTACTCGATGCCTTTAATGTTGGCATCATACATACTTATATGAGTTCACCCGCGGACCATCTAAGTACGGACAGAAGTCTTGTTTCGGAGTGAGAGTGATATTACTAGATCTCGTGACAGTGGTGTTGTTGCCCGACATAGGAGCGTAAATGTGCAATTGCGAGACAGCCAGACCTCCTAAACAGAAACATGAGCACCTCGTCGTGTTCGTGAGAAAATTCTGCTTTTTTTAATGGACATCTAACGCCGGCCAGGAAATGAAGCATGGTCGTTTAGAAGAGAATTCGTACACAATGAAGTTCTTTTATTAGCTTTCACGTCCAATACTCTGAAAGTATAACCATACGATAACTCACAACGCTCAAAACGAACACATTCAGCAAATGCGCATTTCATGACGATTATTTCGGTACCAACTCTATGGCATTGCAAGTCGCGATTGTGGAGTAATCGAAATTGGGTGCATGCATAAATGACCTACTCCATTAAATAAATCACTCTAGGTCATTTATGCATGCACTCAATCTCTATATGCTCGCCGGAAAAAAATTGTTGTTGTCTCCGCAAGCGCTGTTTATGGTCGTAGGATTATGATTTTGAGATATTTGGCGGAAAGGCTAATAAATAAGTCATTTTTTTGCAAATTATCTTCTAAACGACCATGTCGCATCTTCTGGCCGGCGTTATAAGTCATCCAGAGAAAGCAGAACTTTCTTACAAACACGGCGGTGTGCTTAGTTTCTGTATAGGACTGGTTGTTTCGCAATGGCACATTTTATGCGTCTATGCTGGGCAACAACACCAGTGTCACAAATTGTAGTAGTCTTACTCTCACTCCAAAACAAGACTTTTCAAAGACCATGTTCCATTTGAAAACATATTTGCTTTAATGAGCTCTACAATTCTTATTAACGATCTTCAAACTGTCCTACAACAGCCTATATATATAGCGCAAACTGGCGTATACATAAACACATCTATATATGTATACATACATACGTATACACGTATGGGCGGCGTGTGTATGAGTGTTTTAGTGGGCTTAGTATTGAGCCATCGTGAGGATGATAACCTTGTGCCTCGTTTAATGGAATAAGCACCTGCTAGACGAGCGAACGAAAAGCGACTGTGTTGTGGGACGGGCTTACCCGGACGGCCAGCTAGGTCCTCTAAATAAGAGCACCTATAGAAGTGCATGTGTGCAGGCCCGCTTTTCAGGATGAGCTGAAGAGCAATGGGGATGGTTTTTCGCCCGTCAGGCGATTTTTTTCCCCTCTCCGTCTCCTAAAAGCGGTTCGCTTGCAAGTTTGGCGCAATATTCAAATGCAAACACACTTAGCCAGGCATTAGTGAGTAGCACTCACTGCTGCACGTGGTCACGTGGCGGGACCGCCCCGCCATGAGTCGTAAGTCGCAGCCACACACGAAAATTCTAAAGAGCTTCCCTGCAGCTCGCCCGACCCGTAGCCAGTGCGGCGATCACCTGCCCATCGGGTCCCTACTCCACACAGAGGTCCGAGAGGACCTACTTCCACTCATGGACAGAAAGAAAGGTAGATATATAGATATATATATATAGATAATACTACAATTCGATCTCGAATCGAGCTTTAACTATGTTGGCCAGCGCCCCGTAGGCGCCAGGGAACGGCATGACAGGGAAGAAATGTCTTTGCTAAAGCTTTACTCGTCCTGCCTTGCCTTGCTGTGCCGGCAGGCAAGCTCTGAAAATTTGAGGACGAACACAATTCCTGCCCCCCCCCACTACGACGCAATACGGGCAGATCGAAGACGATTGAGACAGACGCAATGGCGGGACGCACGTGCGCGTCGTCCTCGAGTTCGTGAGACAGTCTCCGAGCGTCTCTTTCTCTCTTTCTTCTATCTCACTCCCGAGCACCCGTGAGTCGCACCGAAGCCGTGCGACAATAAATGGATCCTTGTGTAGCTTAGAGGTCGTATCGTCGAAGTATTATTGTTATTATTGCTATTATTACTGGCAGCACCAATATTAGCAGCATTACTTCTAGAATGTCGCCGTCGTCGTCGTCGTTGTTGTCGAAACGAGACTATAAGGACAAAGTTCATTTTATGGCCATATCCGTGAGAGCAGTCGTACATATTACATTTCGGTACGGCAACTCTGTCTGTTTCGTTCTTCCGCTCGATTTGGTCGCAATGCGCATTGCGTAGACGTTGAAGCACGCCCGCTTGCTCGCAGAAGGCACCCTGCGAAGTCTTCTGCGACTAGAACGAACGACAAAGGTCAGAAATCACTGTATTAAGTCGTATTGGCTCTTACCACCTGACGGACGATTCGTTGTGATTGAAGCAGATCGAATATATCATGCTTATAAATGCATGATAATCAACAAAGAAATATCTATGTCGTTGACGTTGCTGTAATTCCTGTTGTTGCCGCTGTGAGAACGGCAGCTCACCAGAGGTGGCAGCGAGAATATCAGGCAAGATCATCGCCATTTAGGTTATCAGTCTCTCATCACCAAATTACATGGCCTCGCTTGAGCCGAGCACGCGGGTCGAAGAAAATCGTAGCGGCATCCTAATCAGCACTGTTTGCTCCTGTTGCTGATTAATGGTTGCGATCATTCCCGTATTTCGTTACCTGAGCTTTTCACTGATCAATGATACAATACATCACGTGCCCTCTGCAATCTTATAGAGGATGCCTTCACGAGGCACGCTTTTGTCATTTCTTCAATGATTGTACGCCATTTAGCTCCTGCTATCAAACAGACCGAGGTGAGTATAGTGTCACTTAGTCAGTCTAGTGTTTTGTTATCTGACATCCTGGAACCGAAGCTCCTGGGAATGCATGATCGCATGGAAAGCTGGCTCTATCGGTAGGCCCCCGTGAACGCAATGGCGGTCAGTCGGTGTTGTTGTTAGAGGTCGTAGTACAACAACAATGTGTTGTTGTTGTCGTTGCTAGACGTCGTAGTACAACAACAAGTTGTTGTTGTTTTTGTTAGAGGTCGCAGTACAACAAATTGTTGTTGTTGTTATTAGAGGTCGTAGTACAACAACTTGTTGTTGTTGTTGTTGTTAGAGGTCGTAGTACAACAACAAGTTGTTGTTGTTGTCATCGTTTTTATTATTGCTGCTGTTATTGCTGTTGTTGTCGTCGTCGTCGTCGATGCTGTGATGGTGATGGCAGTGGTGACGATAGTTGTGGAGGTGGGCGGCAGGCCAACAAGTTTACTTTTCGTTTACAGCTCCGGACTTCTTTTTTTCCAGCGAGAGGAAAAACGCTTCACGAAGTACACAGGTACAGGTAGGGGAGGGAAAGAGGGGGAGACGAGAGAAACCACTTACCTGCGACACTTTAGCTGGTCGGGGCCAGCCGTTTGCGGCAGCCGTCGTCGATGTGAAGACTTCGAGACAAACAGATACCAAATGGCAACCAATTGCCAACAGCCCGGCTAGCGATGCTGGGATAACAGGCCGAGAAGAACAACGTGGCGGTCATAGGAACACGCAAACGGGGTGTTTATACAAAGAAACAGAGAGCACATATACGATATATGTATATATATATATATATATATATATATATATATATAGAGTGAGAGAGAGAGAGAGCGGAAGGGAACGAAAGTAACGTTGTTTACAACAGCGTAAACCAAGACCGAAAGGTCCAATTAACACCACATAAAAGCGAAAGGACAGTTGTGAACGCTTGTGTTTAGATACATAACTTCCTCTTACTCATACTCGCCAAGCCAGTAGAGCAAAACATATATATTTATATATATTCGCTGTATTACTGTATGTCACCATCCTCTGTGTCGTTCCACTGCAGAATTGCTTATAACACAATCTATTGATCGAACATGCGTTATTCTTGACTATAATTTATATATATATATATATATATATATATATATATATATAGCGTCCCTACGCCTGTAGGTAATATTGTTGCTTTTGTAAGATAACCACAGGTGTTTTTAGCATGCAATATAACAAATGAATGAGCCACGAAATCGGCCAGCCTTCCACCGAGCCGCATTACGTTGTTTCATAATAGGGGTGGGCAATATCCATTGCCGCTGAACTGCCGAATTTCCAATGTGGTTGTAGATACTATTTTGAGTTCTCGCTAAACTCGCTTAGCCCGCCCGGTCTTCGGTCGTCTGTTGCCAATCGCGTGACCTTGGCGCACCACGTGAATAATTCTGACCATTGAATCGAATTGGGCAAACCGCACACTCGACATACACTGCAAACCAGGACTCGATTAACAAGCAGGTCTTATCTCGCAGGCGTTTGCGGTTTATAGGCTATACTCTAGCCTCTTCTTTTTTGTCCTGAGCTGGAGCAGTTCGGCAGCTTTTGTTTGGTTTTATTCTCGACAAATTCCATAATACATTTCATATGCATATGATATCCACTCTAGTTAGATATATATATATATACCCCTCGGAACTGTTAAAAATAGAGTATCAATAGGAAGCACGAAGTGCAGCATGTCCCGGCACATTGGTTGTGTAGCGGAATGCAATATGTACTAAATGACGCATGATTGTACAGTTTGGGGCCGTTATGTTCTATTGAGCTGCTTTACTTCTCTTTGTTCGCTTGTGCGTCAGAGACTCGTAATGCGCCTCTTCAATCCTAGTAGAATATCTACATTTACAGCGATGAAACAGCGATCAACAGTGTCTCGCCTCGACCATGACCTTGGCCAAGTGGCGTTGTTGTAGACGATCAAGTTCTCATCACCACTTCATAGACACGCGACTCAGAAAAGGGTACTTTTAGCCCGTTTGAAAGAGGAACCTATGCGGCACTTATATATCGTTCTGCTTGTCCGCGGCTAGTTAAGTGCAAATGAACTGATCCAAGCAATGCGTCCACCATGTGTGCGATCTCATGGACTGTCAAACGTGTGTTGTTGAAATCTTTCAAGGGTACCAGTTCACCCGTCCATAGTCGAATTAAACCCGCTGACAGGACAAATCGCGCTTACATACCGTACAGGTCCGCAGACAGCACAAATCGCTTTCCGGCTTAGAAGGGTCGCATTCAGTCCTTCGTGATAGTCGAAAGCCATCACTATATGCCAGTAGCCTTTCCTACGTGACAACAACTTGCTTGCTACAGCAATAGCAGGCAACTCTCTCTCTCTCTCTCAGAACGCACGCCTGCATCCACCAATTTCTGCTGAACTTCACAGTAGAAGGCTTGGGAACTTGCACAGCTTTCTGACTGAAACCCTCACCCTTCCACTTGCTACTGTTGATGAGTTACAATTACAATTAGTTCCAATAAGGAAGTGTTCACTCGTGTGACAACTAGTTGATGCGGGTGCGGTGCGCTCACCTGTATGTAGTAGTGGTTCGGTGGTAGTAAAACTAAGGGTTCTACTAGCACTGCTTCGGCTAAATCAACTATTGAATTATGCTGCTACCACCACCACCACTACTAGCAAGGAGGAGCAGGGGGAATAGGAGGAGAAAAAAGACGAGACTCGTTTGGACTCACCTCAACCGCCATTGGTTTGACAGGCACATCCACAAGTGATCCAGCTCTCTTCTTCTGCTTCTGCTGCTTCTGCTGCTGCTGTTTCTTCTTCCGCTTCCTTTTCCTCTTCTTCTGCTTGTTATCTCGAGTCGGCACTCCACAATCCACCTCTATTCACCTTAGAACAATGATACCATCTACCCGGGCTGCCGGTACTGTTACCGCCAGCCCTGCTAGCTCTGCAGTTGCTGTTGACACTGGAAGCAAAGAAAAAGAGTCGACTGCGGTCGAGAGAACGGATAGAGGCGACGACAGAAGGGCCATTCATTCATTCATTCAGTGTACACACGCCGCGACCTATCGCGTTTGGCCCAGCCACCGTTGGCTGCTGCGCTAGCTGCTCGTGTGCGCTGCTATACAGGGCTGCTATACACACACACCTAATACACGTTACTACGTACTGCTTGAATGCGAATAGCAACTGTACCACCCCCCACAGAAGCAGCAGCAACAGCAACGAATAGGCCGGCTGCGAGCCTTGCTGCTGAAGTGGGCAACACCAGCAGGCAATAGCGTCGAGAGCTGCACTCGTTCGACAGACTCGTAAACACACATGTTATATATTTATATATATATATATATATATATATATATATAAGGTATATCATACAAAGTAGCGACAACAGAAGTTCGCGATTTTTGCGATCTTACTCAATAGGGCTACATTTCAGTCGCTAGCATTCGTGTCGCGGCAACACGAATGACTGTATTTTAGTGGGTATGTGAGTTTCGTGAGTTTAACAATTATGACGCGTGTGCATCATGCATTTTGCCTGCTAATCTCTTTCTACCCTATGTCAGGGTGTCACTGGGAGAATGGGTCACATTTGAAGGGGAACGCGAAGAACGCGTTAGAACAACTACGTGTTATACAAATGTAACATTTCATCTTCAAACGTTCAATTATGTCGCCGGCTGTGCGACTTGTGGCACAATGTGGTTGTTACTCTTAGTTCATTCGTTAGCTAAATCTTAGCATCAGCTAAGCCTATACATATGGATCTCTCATCAGCGAAGCCTATACATATGGATACGTCGCTAGGTACGACCTCAAAATACGCCAAGCTGAGGTGCGTGAATGGCTCAGATGTTAAGCACGTCGCCAAACCTAGGTTTCCGCAATAGGTTTGGCTACATTGTCGGCCGCATAGGCAACATTTTCAGCCGAACGAGCAAACTCCACGAACTTCCACTGCTTGGCATTGAGTCTGTTCTGTGAAGCTTTTGCATAAGCTCACGAGTGTGAGGTGTTCTGACACGACCTTTTATCGCGACCGTATGGCAGAATGCCGTACAGAGTTTTCCCCTTCAACAAGATGTTCACAATTTCGACACGTTCTGTCGTTGAATAACGTTCCGTATTAGCTTTGGTCGTCTTGCCTTATTCTGTTTACAAGGAAAGGGCGGCGCTGAGCGCGGGAACCGATTATTTGGGATATATATATATATATATATATATATATATATATATATATATATATATATATATTAAGTATTTATATATAAAGCTATGAGCGTACATCGCGGTTTTTCATAACTCCTAATGAATTTCTATGTATTCAAATAATTTGTATTTTTAAGTACAAATTATTTAACACTAACATCGCGATAAATTTTGAAATAAAAACTCGATTTAATAATTATAAAAGCAATATCAGTTGTAACTACACGATTGCTTGACGAGCGAACCGTCGTATCGAACGCAGTCGTTAGGTGCACAGTATTGGAGCAAAAAGCCAAAAAATCAACAATCGGATTAGTAAGCCGACGACCTTCTTACATCTGAACGCCTGAGTGCTCAAGTCGTATTGCTGCGCAGTTAGATTTAGTGGGCCCACTAGCATCGGCCCTGAGCTTTTTGTTCGTGTCAAATGTTGGGGAGTGGAAATTCAAAATTCGTGTTCAAAAGTGGAAATTCGTGAGCTTTTCTTGTCGTCTGTTGGTAGTTCTGCTGGTCCGTTAATACTTGCTGATGCCGTACTGCGCACGCAAGCACAGTGTGTCTTTCGTGTGACACTTTTGGGCAGACACGTTGGAATATCGGTTGATCGATGTTTATGTCAGCGGGTAGTAATACTGCGACGAAATCACCCAAACTGTAGCAATACGTCTTCTGGACAGATGGAGACATACGGGGAAAGTCGGAAAGACGTAACTAGTAGTTGATTAGCAGTAGCATCATTAGAATTATATATATATATATATATATATAACAGCTCACGCAGTGTTATGCAAGGGAACTAAATAATCCCCTGTCACACCACATGGACACGCTGAAGACCCCCTTATGCACCAAGAATTATCTGTATTTACGTGTGTCGTAGTCTGTTATGTCACCACCGGCTATCGGCAATCGAAGAACGGCGCATCGACGTACCTAGAGAGCAATTTCGCAATTCCCCTACGAGTACTGTTGTTGAAGTCGTTGTGCATTATTATTATTATTATTATTATTGTTTTCTTCTATAAAGCAATGCGCGCTGGTTTGTGATGGACGCTGCCAATGGCCAAAACGAACAAACCGCTGCGCACAATCTCGAGTTTTCTTCCGTGTTTTTAAAATTGGCGCCCCTCTCTCTCTCTCTCTCTCTCTCGCGTGATTTGCTTCGTAGCGCGTAGTGAACACAGGAAACGGGTTAGAACAGGTAGGATCGGGGGAAGAAAAAGAGGAATTAAAAGGGCTATTGATACTAGAGGGCTATTTTTGTAGATGCAATCCCTCAATCTTTCGTGGGGCTGATCGACGGAACGCGCGGAATCGAAAAATGCGGCCTTAACCACATCATTTATCGTAGCTGCTGAATATCTCTAGTTGCTGCTGACCTTGTCGACTACGGACCGAAAACGAAAACCCGAAAACACCCAATACTAATTGGCCGCGACCACCGGAACCGGGTGTGCTACCGCCGTGGCAGATCTGCAGCCTCGGATCTCTGCGATGCCGATCCATCACCTTAAGCAGCAGCCGCCGTTTTCAATACCCGTAGCAACAGGAGTAGTAGTAGTAATAGTCCGTGGAAGAGGTCTGCCCTGGCCTTTATAGGAACACCAGAAGCACCCCTCATTGATCTCAGCAGCGAGATACGAACGTACCACCCAATATGTATTTGGGTACCCTGGGCAAAGCATTCGAAACGGTCATCAATATGAGACTAACGGCGGAAACACTGGGAGAAAAGAAGCCCTCTCGGACAAGCAATTTAGCTTCCGTACAACGCTGTTGACAAAAAAGAAGAACCAATAGTAGTTCAGATAGCTCTGCACGGTCGTCCCTGTGGACGTCCGCAACGCATTAAGTCACTCAAGACGTAGTAGCTCAGAAGGGAATCTTTCTGTACGATCAAAAAGCCCTCTACCTCAGCAGCAGGAGAGTCATCTACGGGAACACAGAGTTCACTATGACTGCCGGCCTCAGGTCATTAATATGGCATACGACAATGTACTGAGACTTTGCAGCTCGCGGCGTTCACATAATCGCATACGAGGGCGACCCAGCCACCCTGGTTACAGCGCGTGGGGTGGATACAAGAAAGCACACAAGGTGATTGTGATCGCTTGGAGAATGGCACGCAAAGTAGACCAAAAAAAAATACTTCTCGGGTTGACTCCCGGCCAAAATTTTATGTCCACGGGACTGCTTTCGCATTGCTTCGTGAAATGGACCCCCATAAATTCAAATATGCAACAGTGGGGCTCGAACCCGCGCACCTATGTGTCTCCTCCGGTCGCGAGGCGCAGGCGGAATGCACCACGTCACCGGCCTCGACACGCAAGGTAGACAGGACACGGGCAGACGTACCAGGGGCCTGGACCCGTCCAGTCATTTCCGACCTTGAGAAATGGTTTAACGGAGAGCATGGAGCCGTCACCTTTTGGCTGACGCAGGGCACGGGTACTTCCAAAAATACCTGCAAGGCTCCGGTGGTCAAGTGTGTTTTGCGCGAGAAACACACAAGGAGGATGACGTGACCCACACAATCCATCTCCTTCTTTCACAACGCTTCGAGACGTTCGACGGGACTCTCCGGCAGTGACGTATCAGTGGACAGGTGGGGGACACAATGAGAAGGATCAACGCTCTAGAGAAGCAACGAGCCGACAACGAGCTGGAATGGCGGCAGAAGGCCAACATTCGAAGGGAACAATCGTAAGCGGAGGGCATAGAAGAAGCTCAACTCTGACCGAAGCAAAACGGAAGTGGTTCCGAGGGAAAGGGTTGCGACATTTAATTAAAACAAGCATGTAGTGGTATTAAATTAGAAACATACGTAGTCATATTAGCAGTAGAAGTCTTGACCCCGCCATCCTCCTGTACGTATACATCTAATGCCGCATGTAGGCCTCCAGCCTCTACGTATATATACCTAATGCCGCTTGGAGGCCTCCAGCCTGTACTCATATGCCTATTGCAGCCTGCGTGGCTGTTTGTGAGTCATAGTATGGTAGCTATGCGCAACGTCTCATATGAGATAAGATTACAATATTACGAGTGAGAGCCATTTGACCGCCACATCGTCCCCGTCGTCGTCGTCGTCGGCGTTCACTTGTCGCGTTACTCAAATAGGGCCATGTTCGTCGTCGTCGTCGGACGCGGCTCGTGACCACGCAGTGACGTGGCGAATATACGTCGAGTTATTCAGTCGGCTGCAGTACAGATAGCAGCAACAGCAGCAGCGGCGGCTTCGGCAGCGACACGTGCAATCGGCCCTTACTCACAGACAGAGCTCCGCCCTCATATATAGGGTGGCAACGTGGCGGTGACAACCCCAAGCGAACTCGGCAGCAAGCGAACGCATGAGAGAGACTATTGTCGTCGCTGAGCGATTGTGCTACTGCGAGGAGACCACCAGTACGCCCTCCCGGCTTTCACAAGCGACTCTAGTGGCTTTAGTATGTGCACGAAAAGACGCTTGAGATTAAGGTACAGCCTGGCTTTAGACGACTGACGACGGGTGATCTGAATGATCATTATTAGTAAGTTTAATAACTTGTCGGACGAGTGCGTCTGGCACCATCTGTACATTTCTTGAAAGTTATCAGGGCTCATTTCGTTAATCATGATCAACACTATCATCATCACCATCATCATCATCATCATCATCACCATAATCATGTGTTCTATGGACTGCGACTCTTCTACGCCAGCCTAACCTAAGCCAGCGGGCTACGATCAAACATGCATGGGGGGGGGAAGCCACCCAATCTCTATACCTCTGATCGATCAGTTGTTGTTGTGAAGCGCATGAGCGGCAGCGCGTACAACGTAGCACTTTTTCTAAGCCTATGCATGGGGTGATATGGGGGGGGGGGTGATGGGACGGAGCGCACCGCTTATGTCCATCCTCCCCACTAGCTACAACCTTTCGCTTCGGGGGTAGCCGGATCACTACCGTATCTATCACCCGTCGACCCCGCTAGTACACCGTCAAGTACGTGAAATCGGTCTCGGCCTCGGCCTCGTCGTCGTCTCCGGCTGCGGCTGCTGTTCCTTCTCTGCTAATGGAAACGCAAAGCAGCGTAGCAGCCCGCTGATTTAGCGGGCTACAATGCCATGATGATGATGGTGGTGGTGGTGGTGGTGGACGTGGCGATGATGGTGGCGATGGTTGTGGTGATGCTGATCATAGCGATGCTGATTATAGCGATGTTGATCATAGCCGGGCTGATGTGAGTGCTGATGATGAGGCGACCATTGCGATGATTGCGACGGGTCGTGATGGTGGCGGCGGCGAATGAAGCGGTTATGAAGTTGAGTCGAGCCACTCGATGAGTCGACGTTTCGACGTTACGTGGCTAGGCGCGCGGCAGCCGACAAACGCAGAGCGTTGGATTCATTCAGTTGGCGTTTTTGTGCCACAATCGCGCAAATTGTGCGCGCTGCTCGCGCGCGGCTAGCGATGCGAAGCAGACAAGGCTGAACAGGCCCGACGCTGGGTGCAAGTTGCTCATCAGCTGTGGTCGTCCTGTACACGGCCAGTCCAGGCGGAACGACAATACGGCGAAAGCGGGCCAGGCCTCTTTATTCTAACCCGTAATCGATAGATCGACGCCATCATCCACATCATCGACGACAATAGCAGTAACAACAACAAAGCGCAACAACAAAGCACAACCATGCGCACCATAAACAGCGGACCGGGACCGCTCGCATCACGATGAATAACAAGCAACACTACAACCTAACATTTATTGGTTGAAACAGATAGCAACTGCTTTTAGAGGATGTATTTAACTAACAGCTGATGGCTCTAACAGGACATTGTGCCTTCGAGTCGGGCATTGTGCTCCAATATCAAACGCGTGTCACTTGAACGAAAATGAAACGACGGGCATCTAAGCGAATATTACGAGCAACGGTGGGGCTCGAACCCGCGCAATGGACGACGCGACCGGGCTCGATAAGTGTGGTTGTCAGAGCATATACGTATACAGGGTCATTCGTATCCAAATGTACTTCTTTTGAGGTTTGATAGAACTCGGCAAGAAAATAATTTTTCCCTATGGAGGGAGGACGCGGAAACGTTTTGTTTAGGAGTGAGGATAAAATTGATATAAGTCGTTATTCTGCCTTATTTTCTTCTACATAGTTGTACAACATCTACGTCTGCGGGAGAACCCGTCAACGCATCAAGCAACCGATTATACCGGCGTGTTCGGAGGAAAAAGACACTTCACTAGCTTGCGTAGCGAACAGCGAATAGTCAGATTGAGGAAAGTCATAAAAAGCCGATATGTTACGTTTTATATATATATATATATATTTATATTTATACACATATATATATATATATATATATATATATATATATATATATATATATATATATATATTGCCACGTACAAATCACATTTGTGGAGGCTGTTGTCAATGTCGACATGACCGTCGACAATACACTAAATCTTTAAATTTGCAATTTACTTGGCGGAAGCAAGCAAGCCACTTGTTGCTACTTCTGCTACTGCAGTTGTTGTTGTTGTTGTTGTTGTTGTAGTTGCCGGTGTTGATTCTGCTTGTGCAACCGTCGCTATTAGATGAACTGACCGGAAGTGGTCGCTTTGGCCGCAATGGCCAAATCTCGCTCATCTAGAGCTCGAGCAAGCACTTGTTAGCGGCCTGTACCGTCGCCTGTTGCCTCTGCTGGCGCCGCCGATCTCTCACCTGTCGGATAGGCGGCCACCCTTATTCCGGTTCAATTAGTCGGGGAAAATCCTTGGGGAAAATCGAAGACCCAAAGACTTAGGCCGAGGAGGATTTGTGGCTGGCTAGGAAGAAGGCTGAGCAGCTAAGCCCCTAGCCACTACTACTACTACGACTACTACTACTAAGCTCTTAGCTAACACACCCGCCCCTGACCGTATACACAGCCCATTCACCCATCCATAGGTGCACATACATGCGAGTACATACATACATACCTATGGATACATACACAGCTACATACACATGTATACGCATACACACCTATCCTAGCCACAAGCCACCTATATGCTATAAGCGTTGTGCCGGTGAAGGAATAAAGCGGCCGGCCAGTAAATAAACCTAAAAGGCACAAATCCGCCGTCAATAGACTCGGTAGGCAGGCTCGCCATCACCTCTGCAAAGGCAAGGAAAGGAGGCCTAACCGTTGTGGTCGTGGTGGTGGTAGTGGCATACTGCCCCTCTAGTTTAGGGCTTCTTTTCGGACGGGTTCAGGTAGGACACTAGGTCGAAATACTGGCTGCAGTAGTAATAGTAGTAGTAGTAGAAGGGTCGTCGAGCCCGGTGGCGTGGTGGGTGCATTGGTTTGCGCCTCGCGACCGGAGGAGACACTAGATAGGTGCGCGGGTTCGAGCCCCACCGCTGCAGCACATTTACATTTATGGGGGTCCGTCTATGAAGCAATGCGAAAAGCAGTCGCATGTACGTTAAATCTTGGCTGAGAGTCAGTCCAGAAAGTATTTATTTAATAATAGTAGTAGTAGTAGTAGTAGTAGTAGCAACAGCAGCAGCAGCGTCGTTATTGTAGCATCCTGCACTCAGACTCCTACATTCATGTTTGCATTCGCTAAGCAAACGAGCGAGCAAACCTCTTTCTCTTTTCGCTGCGTTATCATTGTGTGGGCAAAGCACTTGCTTCTGTTGTTGTCATTGTGGTTGTTGGTGTTGTGGCTGTCGTTGTTGTTGTGGCTGTGCTTGTTGTTGCGGTGGTTGTTGTTGTTGATGTTGTTGTTGCGGTTGTTGTTTTTGTTGCTATAGCTACCACTGCACACTAGATGAACTGAGTATTCAGGCGTTGGCGTCAACGCCTCTACAAACTCAACGTCACAACAAGCTCGGCGTAAACAATGCGACGTGTGTGGTAGAACTGCGTCCTGTCATGCACGCCCACACTAAACAAGCACGACGCTTTCAAAACGAAGCCCAAATATGAAATCGACCAGCCGACAGGTCGTGCAACCAATGACGATTATTGCAACAAGAGCATCCTGCCCATGTCACGTCATACTGCGTCGGTATCGTAACAATAGACGTGTTATAACGCAGTGTGTTAATACATTTAGCAGAGTGATACATATATATTATGCATATGTATTATTCTGCTCTTAGGGCGTCATATATATATATATATACATACATATATATATATATATACATACATATATATGCATATATATATATATATATATACATACATATATATATATATATATATACATACATATATATGCATATATATATATATATATATATATATATATATATATATATATATTGCAGTAGAATATAGCAAACAAATCAAGCTGTTATCCCAACAAGTAACGACCGGCGCGGCGACTAGTTTGGGCTCATCAGAGAGGCCGGCGAGAATCGATTTCGACCATTTGCCATACGCCGACGGCCTGCCTTATGCAGCGGCGCAGGAGCTGGGAGCTGGCAGCCGGAGGCAGGGGCTCGTTCACTCTTAACGTTCAAGACGACGACGATCGAGACGACGCGCCTCAATTTAACGAATTCGCGCGGAATGCCTTCTCTCGTCCCGATCAGAGCTTCTCAGAGTCGCATTGGGCGGCCGGGCAATCGATGAAACTCGAAGGGGTTGTCAGAACCCGAGCACTCGACCAGCTGGCAGGGCGGCCCACAGACAGACAGACAGACTGAAAAGGCTGCGAAAGGCGTTCCTCGAGGCGCAGCAGCAGCAGCAGCAACAGCAGCAGCTTAGCGGAGTTAGGAGTAGCTTAACGTTACTACAACAACCACTACCACTCCTACCACTGCTGCTATTTTAACTGGTCCAATAAGGACGACGACGACGACTACGACGACGATAAAAATGGCGACCGCTCCCACAACCGCACTGCTCTCGTGCAGCCGGTGTTAGCCGGTGAAGCCGCACAGTAGCAGCAGCAGCAGCAGGCCTTGGGAGCAGACGTCAGTGTCGTTCCGTCTTCACGAGCGGAAGTTCCGCTCGCCGAAGTTCCCCTCGATTGGATTGAGGGCTTGACTCGAGAGCACGAACGAGGAGCAGGATCAGCGAGTTGCCCACCCATCCCAGGGATTTCAATGCTGGCTTCTGCTGCGGCAGCCAAACTTGCAGCCGACCTCAACGACGTCCGTTGTCGACTAGGACTAGAAGAAGGGCGGCTGCTGGCCTGCCGCTTTGCTGACTGGCGGTGACTGAAGTCGTCAATTTAAACTTGGCGCTGCTCTCGTTCATTACGTTTGTGCTGCCGCTGCTGCTGCTGTAATCTTTTCCAAAGAGCATTCAGACGCTGATCATTGCTGATATTCGCTCCGTTCCGCCCGCGAGCTTCTGAACGAGCTGCTGGCAATAGCCGACGCTGTACGATGAACGCGGGGTTCGTGCATGCGGGGGGGGGGGGGGGTGCATGCACAGCCCGGCTTCATCATCGTCACAGTCACAATCAACATTCATCCTAAAGAAAAGGCTACTAACGGCTTTATTGTTGCTGCCCGTTTAGTACTGAAAGCACCCCCCTCTTCCTCCCGCGGTGGTATATGAGCACTATTAAATGAACTTATTCTAGTTCATTTAGTTCTGTTCGTTGCTCATAACAACTGACGTGGAAACAACAAAGTGAGCTGTCCTCTGCACTCTTCTTATCCTTGATGTTTCGATGTTCAATAAAGTAGATCTTAGCTGCGCTTGTTCACCACTGGAGAGCTAGAGGGGGATATAATTTGAAAAAATGTGCAATAATGGCGCCCAGAAAGGCGTTCCGTGCATTATGCGAGTTCTCTACCTATACGGGCTCACCAAAATCAAAAACAACAACAACAGCAGCAATAAAATTCACGAGACCTGAATACATTTTTCCAGGAGCTAAATAATGACAAGGGCAGTAAGTAAAGCCGACTTCGACTATATGTTAGATACAAAATAGAATCGATGTCATTCTGAAACACATCTGTATCGTAGGAAACCACATATAGAAGACAGATGAAAACAGCACTTAGAAGACACATGGAAATAACACAGGAAAGACTCACTATTAAATAGAATCGCTCAAATGATTTTACTGAACATAATAGTTCCAATTGGTTATAAAAGACTTATTGCCAATACAATCATGTTTACTCTAAGACGTGCGGCCTAGCCTGTATTCTCCTAAACATGTCTCTAAGCAAGGCATAATTACCAGTGTTTAATGACAGAGATATAGATCTCTATCGCATTTGAACAACATCGGGATAAGTGTTCTCTTCTTTTTCGTTATTTACTAGGACAGTTTAGCTTAGAGTGCTATTTTTACTTTGTAGCACACGCTATTTTGTGTTTGGAGTAGGATATGGCGGAAACGTCAGGGAGCAATACTAGTTAGCTAGGAAGCGTTTTAATATTAGCTGTCGTGACAATGACGACCTGAATTTGACTAGGTACACACGTACTCACAGCGCTTATAATCGCTGAGTGTTGATGGCCGTCTTTTTCTGCGTTTGGGCTGTGTTTCAGGTGAGTGAACGTGACGCTGGTTGTACGTGACAGATCGTACCGTACGCGTCCAGGGCGTCGTGAGGACGATATCCTTCATATCGCCTACCAGTGGTATTTATACTGCTAACTGGATATCCGCAGCAAGATCAATCGAGTTGGCCAAAAACGTATTGCATATCAACAAACAAATATATACCTTTAAAGTTACCAATTTATCCATTTAATTATATAATATAAACGATGTACAGTACATAAACGGCCATACGCATACAGGTCAATATTCAATGAGCTAAACTACAAAATATCTATTGCATCTACAACGACGAATGTAGATATACTCGTGCATGATATAATAAAGTAAAAGTAATCACCAGAGGCCTTAGCACAACTATTCCCTTGTTTGAGAATCCGAAGGATACCCTGTTCTCAGAATCCAGGCGGCTGTGATAAGAGCCAGTCCTCCACTATGTCCTCCAGTTTGCCTTGTTCCAAGTTGAAGCGTTTTCCTTTGAATTTTTTAAGAGAAAGTGACGACGCATGCTTTCAATTTAGAATTGGAGGGATTGTGAAGAGTTTAGAAACGCTCTTGTCGTTATAATGCTATGATATTTAATTACTAATATATGCGGATGACCTAGTAGTGGCCCACCGGGACCGCGGGGCCATTCGTCGAATTGTAGGCGACGGAGAAAATTGCCGTTACCGTAAGGGACTGCAAATAAACTTGCGTGTTCTTTGCTTGCCGCGGACGGCAAAAAACGGATTCGTGTACCTGCTAGCGGGTTGCGGATCGGCAGTGGAAACAATCAGAGTCGGCCCCAGGTCACCTATTACAGGACTACTTTAGCCGTTTTTGCTGAAGTGGCAGGGAAAGTGGCGTGGCCAAGGCCTCGGCAGAGGTAGGGCAGTTAGATATATGTATATGTACATCGCCAGGGAGCCTGGGATGGAATAGCATACACTATTAGGCAAGTGTACGCAAGGTACATTGTGCATGGTTACCATCACTTGGTATGTTCGACCCAAAGATTTCACCAAGTTGGCGATCAATGTCGTTGCCAGTTCTGCTTGCAGATGTGCGCTGAATACCACCCAGTGAGCTGCCAGACGCGTCGGCGGTCTTTGCACCTTTCGCCCGGTCGGTGAAGTGTTCAGATTGTATATAAAGACGACTGTAGTGTAATTATGTACCATCTTGCAATGCAAAGTTGTTGCGAAATAAGCATTATGTAATATGTTATTTTATCTATCTATCTATTGGATATATATAAATACATATATATATATATATATATATATCCGGGTTCCTGCTTAGCCAGGTTCCGATCGGATATATATATATATATCCGATCCGGGTTCCTGCTTAGTCAGGTTCCGATCGGACGCGGCCCACAAGAGTCGGGACAAAGAGACGTGTGTATAGACAGTAACACCGAAATGTCACCGCGATTACAACACGGTCGACTAGTCATTGTCGAGAAGGTCACCATTGATGAAGGTCTGCTCTTGTAATAGGCAGATCAGGCCACTGACAGAGCAGCGGGTTCGTGTGCAAATGCAATAGACGCCCACCGTCGCCGCGCTAACCTGCGGCACGAGAATACGCTGTTGCCTCTAATGTCGTATCAAATTAGTTGCACTAGTCGAAGTCGTAATGAATCGAATAGTTGTAGTTGTTGTTGTCGTCTCGCACAGGTGGGCAGTATGATAATCCATGGGGAGCGGCAGTTCGAGTTAGCTCAATTTCTGCAGGTCGATTCCAGTTGTCGGGTGCAAGCACGGGTACAAATAGTCGTCAGTAGATGTTTTGCTAAAATCCTAGTATTGTATTCGATGCTCAATGCGCGATGACGTACGCTAGTTCTGTGGGCCGTATTTTGCTTTCCGGAAAAGGAAAAACGCCACTGTCTCCGACCGCGCAAGTCCCCGACCGCGCAAGTCCCCGACCGCGCAAGTCGCCGACAACGCATAGTCGCTATTACGAGCTAGTTGGGGGAGTTACGTAGCCTGACCTTGGCCATGGGCGTGCTTGAACCGTAATAGGTAACGACGCAAGCTTTATCTGTAAGGAATGAAAACCAGCTGATATAGCTGTTTGTGGTTACACGTAGTCATCTTCTATTTGAATGTCAAAATGTCATGTACCCGAATGTTTTAGTCGTTTTAGTAAATATTTCTAGTCCTAACACTACGTGTACAAGCAAACCCATAAATTGCTGCGTAGGCAAGTAAACAACTAGACTTAATATATTAGATGTGAACATTTAAATTAACCTGTTTAACAAGTTAATGTATAATAATCGTATAGATATCACCATTATTATAAAGGACGCAGTCTTTGTACATATCAAAAGGCCACCAGCACAGATTGTATGTCCTAGGCGGATGACTGTAGACAAGTTAGAGAACGGTAATTTTACCGTAACAATACTTATCACATGACATTTGAAGCTACAGCTGCAAATACAGTATAGGTGTTTATGTACCTATAATATAGGTTTAGACTTATACCTACAGTATAGGTCTAGTGAATGCTTTCGACGGCACGTTCTTGATAGGCTACTATAAAGAGGCACATCTTTTATGCGCAGTTGTGCAGCCCGAGTTAGTCCGACGATGCAGCAAAAATTGAGAGCGATATTAAGCTAGTCGGGACCACCTTGGAACACTTTCAGAACCAATAACAATATATTTACCGAGAATGTCTTCTATCATGATTATTCGATCAGCAACAAGTAACGTAGGGTCAAGACAAGTGTCCTCACGGTGCCTCATATCACTTGTCATATCAGCAGGCCGTTGGACTCTCAGATAATAGATTCGAGTCGTTATATGAAGCTGCAGTGTTTCGTTAAATCTCCCTGTCTCTCTAGTTTTTTTCGTTCTCGGTTTACAATAAGAAAAAGAGATTCTATGAATCACTAGTGCGTGCTCAAGGTAGGGTTGGTTCGCTGTTCTCTTCTACAGTCACACGTTTGGTATGATTTACTGGGGCATGTATTGTAGTTGAACAGAACGTAAACTAAGGACGCGTCGATAGCAAAGAGCATGGATATTTTTGAGTACCTCCTCCCCAAATACCCCTTTGTCGTGTTCATCGACTTGTGTGCTTGGCTCGAGTTTAGCAGAGATGGGCAGACCAATATCAATCAAGGTGGTTTTAGCGTTGAAAATTACCTGTGCGTTACTGGAAACCGAGCGTTATCGATCCTGCCAGGTGTTTTCCAAGCTCCACGCCGAAAATTGTTACCGGTAGCGTCCTCGGTGAGGAAACCGATACGGCGAGTGTTGTTGCCCTTCTGAAGGACCACTTCGAAATCGGTTCATAAGACCGGTGGCAGGGCACTGATTTGTGGACAGCGTTGGTCCTCTGTGCTTCCGGCTGCCGCCCGGCTTACCCCGATCTCCCTCAAGCCATCCTATGTCACACGTTTGATGAGGATTTTTATGTGTCTACAGCGTATGGGAAAGCCGTCCCTTCGTTCGGTGCGTATGCGGAAGGCGTCCGACCCTCAGTATTTGCATTAGTTATGTTACAGTCATTACAGGGAAACCTTGCATTGGGGCACACTTTGCAGGTAGGCTTGCACACACGCACAACCTTTGTGCGGTAACCACCTGCCTACAACCTCGTGTGGTGGCGCTGCCAGAAAGTCACGGCGATAGATGATGATACTATAGCAGCGCAGCGGCGGAGCAAGCCAACTGTCGCCAAGCTTCAACGATGCGAACAACTGTCTACCTTCTAGCAGGTCGGGGACTTACTTGTTGGCGCATGCGTCTGTGAATCCACACAACACGATCGGCTGGATGACTCAGCATGAGTAGCACGTGAATAGGGAAGAATTGATCATCAATACGTCGAAGTCACTAGTACACCTATACCTAATTACATTCTCAAAGATAATTGTGCTGGGGGTAGTAGTAGTAGGCCCATCAGCGTACACTGTACAGGAAAATTCGTACTGCTGTCTACGTAAATAAACAACTACACTCACCGTCTTAGATGTGTCCACTTAAATTCGTATGAAGGACAGTCATCTGTGCAAAAGTAGGCCAACGTGCTATAAAATATAACACTAGCTTTATATATATATATATATATATATATAATCTAGCCGATGCAAGGAAGCTCGCAAAATACGCCTCAATAGGTTTCCGACATGAGTTTCAACCGCTAGCGTTCGAAACCTTGGGCTGTCCTAGCAAATTGACTCGCAAGCTCCTCCACAGAGTCGGTGAGCAGCTAAACCTCGCAACTGGAGACAAATAATCTGCGGCTTTCTTGAGACAGCGCCTCGACCTTGACGTCCAACGCGGGAACGCGGCATCAGTCCGGGGCACGCTGCTGAAGTGGTCCCAGCCCACTCTGTACGAGATAGAGTAATATTGCCTGTGCACACGTTTTCGGGAGACAATTGTAGCTCCATTTTTATTCCTTAATAAATGAAGATGTATATATATTTATATAACTTTGCGGCCAGATTGTTTAAGCTATTGCATACGCCACAGTGCAGGCAACCTAATTGGCCAATCGAAGTTATTATTTGTATCTTGTCTACTGTCTTCCTATTAAGCTTATTGTATAACATATGGGCATTTAAAAGATCCCCATAGAGGAACTGACTAATTATTTCTCAGTACTAGTGGTACGAGTAATAATAATTTACCCTTGAGCGGTCTACGCGAGAACACACCCTCGGCCCTGCACATTTGGCCTTTTGTACATACGCTGAAAAGTTTCCGCGAACAACTTCCTCACTCATTTAGCCCGCAACAAATATGGCACAATTTTGTAGCCAGCCAAATACGCGCACGGTCATTTTATGGAGATCTTACAGTCAGAGTTGTTAAGACTAGCCGATGCTACTTGAACTACTGCTACAGACATCCGTGTAAGTTTCTCTGGTGTCAAATCCCTCTGTCATACTGACCACTAAAGGTATCGGCACATGTTTGTATAAATACAGCAGCAACACAAAGCACCGGTGTCCCCCATGTGTGATAATCTTAGTTCCCTGGTGTTGTCGGTGCTGGTGAGCAATCTTCCTGGAGAGATACAAGGTCGGCACTGGCAAGTGGACGCCTTTATGTGCGCTGATGACTTAGTGCTATACTCCTGAAGCCAGTTTCACTTGCAGCAGTCCCTTGCGGCTTTGCAGCACTACGTCGACCGGAAAAAGTTGAAGATCATATGAGTAAGACAAAGGCAATGAAATGAAAGCGACAGACTTTGTTTGGATTCAAATCTTTTTCACACTTCCCCTAGCTGGAAGTCATGTTCTCATCTCAAAGTGCAAACTTTTCAAGCAGCAAGAGGAAATCATACGAAAAAGACTACTCCTTTCAAAATCATAAGGTACGAATGGCGTAAGGTAAAATGAATAACCAAAGTTGTAGTGATGGTTGACCGTGAGTCTTTTCAATTTGAAAATCGCGTCAATTGCATCATACGTACTTACGCATATACTTCGATAGTCTTACCTATCGAAGTTAAGCTTTATGGCGCTTGAGCAAATTAAAAACCCGTTTTCTGCAGAGGGCGGTAAGTATTCGCCGCACAAATCTTAGTAGGTTAGTCTTTTTACTGGGATTGTCTCCGCTATTTTGGAAGGTCTACATAATTAACACGCTTGGCCAAAGACGGTAGCTTTTAATGAACACATGTCTGAATAGAAGAATAAGCAGTTTCGCTGTTTTACAAAACCCAGGCAATGACGCCTAGTTTGTGAAAGCGCTGAAATTATGAGAATGGATATCTGATAGCACGATTTTCTTTACATGGCTTCCGTACGAAGATTTGCCTTCAAGAGACATTTTATAAAATAACTTCGGTATGCTTGTGCAAACTCTGTGAGCAAATGTGTGATTTTTATCACCTCCAAGTAGGCTATGGAGAAGTCCCGCTGACTCTACTATGGGAGCCGTGTTGAATTCACACATATGTAAACGTATGTTTTCCTTCTAAGTACTACTATTGCAATATATATATATATATATATATATATATATATATATATATATATTTTGCAAGTAAATTTGTTTAAACAAAGGGCTTCTAAAGTAGTCTAAGATCTTTAAAGTTACCCGAAAATGCTGAACTAATTTAAAGGACGCAGTAGACTAGGAGGAGTCAAATGACCGTATCCAGCAGAAGGTCAATGACCGCAACAACAATAACAAAGGTCATTGGCAAGGGCAGGATCGACGACGGACACCAGCAGCACATGTGAATTACGGAGAAATTTAAAAGTCAAACTCATTGTGATAATGACATAGCTAGCCGTCTGATCCCGGGCCAGGCGTCACGCCGGTCGCGCTTTAGCTTACACTGACTTGGCGGCGACATTGTCTCGTCCGTCGTCGTCGTCAAGTCGCGCCGAAATCGCGACTTTGCACTTGAGTTCCTTTTGGCCCGCAAGCCACCAGCGGGCCAAAGGGCATTTCAACAGAAACACAATAATCCCTTTGACCCCGCTCTCTTTCTCGCTCGCCGACTCTCTCGTACACTCCCCCTCCTCTCTCTCTCTCTGTAGCCCTTTCCGAAGGTTCTTCTCGTTGACGGCACCAGGTGCACGCCATAGCCAACCCTTTCCGAATTGTCCGAGAAGTCAAATTTCTATCGGTCGTCGGTTCTGCGAAAACGCTCATCCAATTGGCTACCAACTCAATTGTGCCACACGTTTAGAGATAGCTCATAATCACACATACCTGCATATAACTGCATATACCCACATATGAACATATGTATATTTAGGGTTGGTTAGACAGTAAATGGAACTTTGAAATGTCTCGATCGAATTGTTACCTGCGACAAAGTTCAGATGTTTTACGGCAATGTAAAACGCAACAATGCAAGATTTTGATCTGTGCTTGTGGTGGGGTAAGCATGGCATCATTCACTACAAAGGTATTTCTAGTGGCCAAAGGATAGACACGGCAAGTCAGCTGTGATCAGGTCGACCGAGTTTTTCTCCGAATCCCAAGAGACACAGTCTCGTGAACATGAAAGGCGTTTTCTTCCACCAAGACAACCTCCAGGCTGCATGTGAGTTTATCGAGCCTCCGCAAGATAACAATCTTCGATTGGGAAAAGTTTGTCACATCTACTTTACTCGTCGAACACCGCACCGCCGAAGTTCAACCTATTCAAATGTCTGGACGGCTATTTACATTTACAGGGAAAGAAGCACACAATTCATGAGCAGCAGCAGTATAACACACACTTGGAGACATTTCTTGAGATACTAAAACCAGAATTATTTAACATAGGAATTGATAGTGTGGCCCAGGGATGGGAGAAAGGTTAACAGTGGAGAGATAACGTCTCAGTTCTTCGCCAAAACACGCGCACGCGTTCGAAGGCCCGTCCGAAAAAAATGCTGTCGCCGTTAGACAACCGATCATACCGTGAGGACGGCGTTTCAATCAGTCACCTTGGCCGAGGGTGCGGACTTTTCCGGTGCGTAAAAACCTGCTGAGCAGCGCAAGGTCTTCGCCGACGCAAGGCTCGGATCCGACTGCCGGCTATATAGAGCTATGAAGGCATGTGCGTCAAAATAGTTCTAGTTCATGATGCAAAAGTCACTCGGGCGAAACAGGTGTCGACTCAGCGGTAGCCATCTTGTACTGCTGATCCACGACGATAAATGAGGACAGAGACCGGAAGGGAAATGTAATTCGTTTTTTTTTCGGCTTTGGCCGGACTGTTAGATGCTAACGTGTGGCCACTGCCTAACGCGTGGGTGACCGGCTTGACTTTGCATCATCAAATCTATATCCACATGCCGAGGCAAACGAGTTCCGAGATTGCTGTTTTCATATATATATACAAGGCTTGCTCAAATTAAAACTGGACACGCGTGACAGCGTAATAGTTGACATCCAGCAAATGCAACGCCATCATCTAGAGCTGTAACGTGACGAAGCGTTCGAGCAATGGGTGTATCGCAGTTTGCGTGTGGCCAATTGACTTGTCTGTGTGAGAGCATTTTAAGTGCATTTAACGCGTGTTAAAAACGCACCCGTCCAGGGCGGATCAGTAGACGCACTGTAGCACTGTTTAAGACGAACAGCTTTGAACAAGGAGTGTAAGAGATTTAATAAAGTACGTCTAAATGAAAAAAAACAAGGCAAGTATCCACCAACGTAGAGCTATTTTTTTAAAATTTCTAGAAGAAGTATTACTTTTACGCGTTGAGCATCACAAACAAGCAACACCGCTGGGTGCCAGCCTGCATCGATTTGCTACTAGAGGAGAAAAAAATTGTGCATTAAAAAACAAAAACAAATATATATATATATATATATATATATATATATATATATATATATATATATATATATATATATATATACGGTTTTTGTCTTTTTTTAAACGAGAATACTAGTGACGCATAAGAGGACAATATATGCTCGTAGAGTTTTATGTACAGTTCCGGTCGTTTTAAAGCAAATGTGCGCATAAGCCAGTTTGCTCGTCGTAAAGCGCGGGCCACTAAGTCAGTCTCATAGTCACTGTGTCTCGTAGCGTCTTAGATATTAAAATACCTAGGTCCTGTATTATGGTTACAGTGTTAACAGGTTCCCCATTGAGGGTGTTCGTGTGAGAAATTCAAGGCTCAAGCAATTGTGTGTGCACAGCTTTAAATGCAAATTCCTTGTCCGCTCCGTTCTAGTCGTTCAACACATCTTGAAGTGAAACGAATTCTATGCGGTCTCCATTGAGACTGGCGTACATTTAGTTCTGCCTGTGAGGGCAACCGGAGGCCGACCGTTAATTGAAGGGGGTATAATAAACTTAAAGAACTTTGCGTTAGGGGACCTAGAATCGTTTTTCGTGAACAGCTGGATGTGACGCGCGAGCATGATGAGCCCAATGCATCTCTGACCCGAAGGCAGAGCGTTTTGCTTCGTGTAGGAAAAGACGCAATCCGTTCAACAGTACGGGCTCCTAAGCTCATGTAAGCATAAGATCTACTATACGCAATATGGAACATTGTCCACCAATCGTTTTTGGTCTCTTGTTCTCGTTTTTGGTCTCTAGCAGCTGAACGGTTGTGTAGTATCCAACCGATCGAGCTAGTGTTGTTTCTCGAAAATCGAACCTTGTTGGTTTGCGTGGCTGATGCAGATATCCGTCCGAAGTCACACTTTCGAATATTTTACACGGAGCACGTATGCATTGCATGGCGGCAGATATCGGGTACCATTTTCTCGTCATGGGAGCGGCGGATAATGATCGATCGCGGCACGCAAATCGATGAATCACACGTTCTGTGCACGTAGACGAATATTCCCTCTGGTGTCTCGCCGTTACTTGCCAGACGCCTTACCAGATGAAGAAACACATTTTCTGGAGATACGCCGGCATCATTTATCAGACGGAAATCGGTTGGTGCTGGTCGAACGGAAAGCGGCCGCGTTTATCTTTCGCCGAGCTCCCCTCATCAATTGGATCGGTTTTCGCAGAAGAGGCACGCAGGATCTTGGCTTTTTCGTTCGTTGTTCTCGGTCGGGGCGGAACCAGGCGTTGCATTTTAGCGATGCGAGGCTGTCTCTGACTCTTAAGCAGCGTCGCGACGGTACGCTTGTGAATATCGGAACCGTCGCCCATATCCGTGATATTTAGCTCCTCCTCCATTACTCTTCTCCGTCGTAACAGTTCGACTAGGTAGCCTGATGGTGCTTTTCGTCGTTTCCACCGACGGTCGGTCGCAATTTCTCTGGTCTGTGTCGCTTCATATTCGCCCAGTATTGATACCGTTGCATACGCGGGCCAGTTTTGCAGGTATGGCGACATCGTGCACAGGATGTACTGTATTATATAATTCGAAGTCTAAGTTCCGCATTCGTAACTTGCAAGTTCCTTCAAGTCAGGTTGTGGCTGGTTGAAGTCAACGCCCAATATAGTAGTAGTTCTGTCCGCTTCTAGCAGACGTTTAAGACCGTTAATTGCCTGTTAATTGTAATGAAGACCCGGTTAAGCTAAAATGGGCGCAAATCAATCAGGCTGGGTTTGAGATGTGCACGTTCACTGCCATAAGTTCGGACGAAGATACTTACATTTCCGTACCCATATCGATGCTTCTGTCCCTTCTGAACACGTGATACTCTCTACTGCAGGATAGTTCTACAAACTAACTATTTACTAGACTAAACTTTTATTTGTCAACCGTGTCTCACTTATACATGCCACATCTATTTGTTCATCCTCCATGAGTGTCATTAGGCAATCCAGCGCGCCGCATTTTTCGCAACTGATCTCGATTTTAAAAGAACGTACTTGAGACTAGATATGTTTGCATGTACCGTCATTTTCCGTTTGATATTCATTATTTTTACTCAATTGCACCAAAAAGGCTAGGTAATACCGGTATCGTCCACGTCAATATCACGCCAAATCTGTCAGAAAATGCCTTGATAATTGCCCAGTGCTCCAGATGCTCTGATTAAAGATACTGCCAGTGCCAGTATCCGGTAAGTGAGCTATAGTGTGTAGTACTTTATAATTTCTTGTAGTTTCTTCTTGCGTGGCGGCGTTATCTACCGGGGTGTCGCTGGTTTTATCCCTGTTGTTGATCGAATTTACTTTGAGCGACGCTTATTGGTAATAGATGACAAACCATACTGCTAAGAGTCAGTTGCCGTGTTTCCACACGGACTGCTGGAAAAACTCTATATACCTTAACATGTCCGGCTCCCGGTGCATTGAAGATATGCCTCTGGATGAGTTCCAAGCTCCTAGGGGACGGAGGGCCAAAAAAACTAGAATTAAAACAAATATACTTGATTGAAAATAACCTTCTTAAAAATGTTTTCATTCTAGCTTGCCTTCTGCTGTTGGATCTATTCAATTAGTAGACAATGTGCATACAGCTTTGTGGCAGACCACAAATACGCTCCTAATTTGCAGGCGGAGCGAGGCAGCTAGCAAAGATGACAGGCCTTATTTCTCTCTACTCGTCGCTGCAAGAACTCGGCAATATGGCTTGCATGAATAGCTTTGTCCGGTACCTCTAAGCTTGTGTGACAGAGTATAGAAATGTGTGGCTCGAGAATTTCCGATCCACACCCAAAAGCTTCGTGGTCCACGCGGGCAAGGCAAGCCACGCTACGAGTTTAAGTGCTGAGCTAACGCCATTAGTAGAATAAATCCTTGGTCCCGTCACCATCGATTGGTTGGCAGCAGCAGGACTAGCTCCACCTGATGGGCCTTTCGACAAAAGGGGTTCTCTGTGAAAGTAAAGCTGCAGCCTCAACGGAATAGCACCTGCTGGGGAACAAACCCCGCTCTTCACCGGCTCAACCGGCCATGCTAACGCCTTCCCGTAATCTACACACATTGATCTGATGCCGCGGCATCTATAATCTACTCTATCATTATTAAACTAAATTTTGTCTAACCAACCACAGTCGGACTTCCCGCGATCTATGTGTTACTGCGTGCTTCCCCGGAGTGAAAAGATTTTGATTCGGATTTTGCCTATACAGGAAGGACCTTTCGAGCTATTTTATTCCTGGATCCAATAGGCCTCACTCGAGCTTCTGTCATCTGGCTTTACACGAAAATGTTCCTATGCTTTTATATGTATTTTTTACCACCAAAATTAACACAAAAAAACGCTGTCACAATCTTGTGACAGCGTAAAATGACCACAGCACAAGTGCACCACTAAAGTATCACCTTTTCGTCAATGCGTTACAAATACACTCCCGACATGTTCGAATACAAAAAATCGATACGAATCTTGATCTCGAATTTGCGATCCAGCACGCCCGATGCCAGTGAAGTATTGCGTACGATTCGCGCGAGACCACGCAGCTACAATCTGTGGTATCGCAGCTGCGATCTATCTGGGCCGATTATGTTCATCCGTGCCGTTTATCGATTCGCAAACCCTTAGGTGTATGAAAGTGCATAACGGTGTACGTGACGCAAGACTGGCAGAGGACCTGGCAATACGTATTGTTGAACTGATAGTTGGCCCCATCAGTCGCCTTAACTAAGGTTTCTAGTATATTTCTTGTCCAACTTGCTCTGCAACATCGTTTGTGATTGTAGTTTACACGCAACACTACAACTATGTTTCGGAAAACTTCAAAGTATACTTTCAAACTTCAAAGTATGCCTTCTAACTCGAAATTTAACACACAACTCTGTTTAGAAAAGAAATGTGCTCGCAGCGGTGGACAGGCAAGTCTGGATGGTTTTGAAAGCAGTTTTTTTCGTTTAATTTGCTTCCTGTATGACCACCATATCATTTATGTGGATGAATAACAGTGCAAGGCCGTCAACAATAGCCAATTAATTAAGGAGCTACAGATCAACGTGCAAACATTTTAATCATTAATTGCCTATTCCTAATTGTAGTTGCTGTAAATATGACCTTCAACTTTCTGATATTGCAAACCATATTTTTCTATCTATGTAAATATAGGCGTTTGTGGGTTATGGATAGTAGATATTTAAACTATTTGCGTTATAACTGACTCTGTATTATAGCGAGACCAATAGATCAGATTATTACAGAAGTCGCAATCTAAATGTGTGGTCCTAGCCGTGCAATTGGTGGCCACAATTTAAGTAAAACAAACGCACTCCGGTATATACAAGGGTTTGCTCCTTACCAGGCTTACCCGGTCGCTAGCTAGAAGCTTTGGAATCATTTACTTAAAAGGTTTGCGCAATATAACTATTGGCAATACAGCTGCTACGACTTTAGAATATGAGTCACGCACCACTAGGTTCTACCATGTGATGATCGCAAACGAACATCATAGGCTCTCAGAGGCCTTCGCCAAACAGAGGACCTCTAATACTGATTATGTACCGAAGGAAGGATCTTTTGTTTTTGTGTGCAATAATTCGTTGCTACGCAATTAAATGTTTATATACTTACTTCTAATACGAATGATTATGTCGCATGCACGGCGATCAAGACCGGAAAAATCGTAGTACAATATAATAAACTAAATGAGAATGCAATGAAGTAAACTAATGATCAGGACTATTTTTTTAGGAGACCGTCTTCTTCGGGCGGCAAATTGATTCAAATTCAGTAATTCCTCATTGAGCTTGAAATTTCCATAATTACATAATTCTAGCAATTGTAACGATTTGGGGCAGAAAAGGCTATTGCCGTCTCTGAGGTTTATCGAATGGTATAAATATAAAAGGTCAGTGGCCCGAAACATAACCAATTTTTTTTCGAGCCTACGATTATTAAAAATAGACGTATTATTACCTCGATTGCCTACAATGTTTTTTCTAGTGTGTTCAACGGTAGTGTTACGACTTCGGTAAAGAGGTCAGCCACGACAACACTTTTAACCCACTTCAAAGTCCCTACAAACGCCCTGTGTGCTGACGCTCGGACCAGACGAATTTAGCACATGTATGGGTATACTAAAACCAATATGGAGACTTTTGCACAGTTTAACGCATGCAAACGTGCACCGAATCGGCACTAAACTACCCCTCCCCCCCCGCGATCCCTCTTCCTCCCATTGCCCTTCTACATTTCGTTAGCGTAGATGACGGAGCTCTGACTGAGGCTCTGCCCGTATGATGAAGGTGGCTTGCTTGATAGAGCTAATGTTTGCTCCACTCTCAATGAAGACCTTCGGTCAACACGATCGGCGAGGCAGCCACAGAAGCGATGGTGGCGATGACGTCCAAGAACGGACACGAACACGGTCCACGACAGTCGGAGGGGAACGTTTGGGCGTTTCTATCTTTGGCTTCAACTGCTGCTTCTCAGTAATGGTGGACATCCCGCCATTCTGTCAGTTAGTCGCAGCGACAGTAGCAGCAGCAGCAGCCGCACATCAACGAAAAAAACATTGTATTTGTTTTTATCCGTACCGCATTTGCTGCGGACAACAGGCGTGTATAAATAGCCGCGCTGCCGTTATGAACAAGACAATCGATGGTTCTTCTCTTCTTTTGTGCAGTTTTTTTGTTCTATTTCTCTAGTCGCCGGTCATATTTCGGCATGCCCTGATCGTCCTATGCGGTCCTAGGTCGAGCCTATTGAGGGCGAAGCCTCCGCGAACAAGGCCGTCGTCGCCAGTCTCGTTCGGCCACAAGCCAATAATGTATTCTCGCCATGTCGAGATGCCACGCTGTCTACCACGCTGTCGGGCGCCATATATGGAGCCAGCTCAGAGGGGTGTGATGCTAACGCGTATTAGGTTTCGCCAACAATTAGGAGGAAGCTTACAGACTATATATATATATATTTTTTTTTTTATAGAGGTAACTGGTGAAATGCGTTATGCACACCGGGCGACGTTGTTAAAGCCTCGGTAGTGTGGGACTCGCACCCACTAAAATCCAGTCGTCCTCTTTGCCCCTTGACGGGGGGTGACGGGGGACATATATATATATATATATATATATATGTATACATATGTATATATATGTATATATATAGCACAAAACGACGCATATATCATATGCAATATGTTCCAAAGCAGAACTTTTGATATGAGCGCTAGGGGCGGTAGTCGAATATGAGGAACGGGACGCTAGTAGAGTGGAAGAAGCAGATTTACCGCAACAGGCAAAAGTTCAGTACTAGCAACAGCAGCAACAAAAATCAAGTAAGAGCGATTGACAACGTTAAGCTGATCAGCCGCAGTAGCGACGACGTCGACGACAATAACAACGGCGGACAAGAACAGCAGCAGCAGCACACGTGGATGTCGAAAAAATTTTAAAGTCAAATTCGTTGTGATACCTACGTGGCTAGCCGTCTGATCTCCGGGTTTAGGCTTCACGCCAGCCGCGCTATAGCTTACACTGACTTGGCGGAGGCGTCGACGCTGTCTTGTTCGTCGTCGTCATCGTCAACTCGCATCAAACTCGAGACTTTGTACTCGCGTTCTCTCTGACCGGCTAGCGGCCAACGGACCAAAAGCTATTCCAACGATATCAACTATTTATTTCCGCGTCCTTTGTTCCTTTCTTAGACACCCCCCCCCCCTCTCGAAGCTTCCTGTCGGCACTGGATGCACGCCATAGCCATATTATTTGAAGAATACACAGAAGTCGAATTTCGATTGGTTGTCGGTTTTGCGAAAATAAATTCATTTAATTGGGTAATTTGACTTAGTTGCGGCTCACGTTAGGAGCTAGGTCGTAACCACACATAACTATATGCATGTATATATATATATATATATATATATATATATATATATAAAATTGTAAAACTCGTTAAAGCAAATATTTTCCCTATGAAACATGGTCCAGGAAAAGCCTTGTGTCGGGGTGAAAGTGATTTTCACTGGTGCTATTGCATAGCATAGAAGCACAACGGTGCGTTTGCGACATAACCAGTCCTTCTGTAAAGAAACTAAGCACACAGTCGTATTCGTGAAAATTCTGCCTCCTCTGAAAGACATACGACGCTAGCTAGAAGATGCGACTATATGTAAAGCAAAACATATAATAATTTGCAAACAAGAAAACTCTATTGCTAGCTTTCACATGCAATACCTTAAAATCACAACTCAACGACCAATCACAGCGCTCAAAATTAACAAATGTATGCGCAGTTCACGAAGATCATATTTGGTCATAGTATTTTCCGGCCAATAATTGTCGGCCGGTAAATAAGGTACTCCGCCAGATAAGTTACGAAAACATGTTCCATTGAAATAAAATATTTGCTTTGGCGAACTCTACAATTTCCTATATTGCTCTTCACATATTTTCATATCACCTAAGAAAAGTCATGACCTAAGGTGTGCTTTCATGTTTGTATAGCGGCTTGACGTTTTCCTTTGAACGGAGCTGCATGTTTTGATAAAGCATACGGAGCGAGTATACGGAAGTTACTTAAACTTGCACAACAAGGAGGTTTTGGGGGCGTCCTTGCCCACCTAGCTTTCCTTCTTACCCTTTATTCGGTAAATAAAGGCGTTTTCTATTCTATTTCTATTCTATTCTATTCTAACTGCGGCTGCGCTTCGTCAAACAGTTCCTATAGCAAGGTTCAACCATATTGTTAATTTAGCTACCACTAGCAACCTGTTGGAAGCTTTCTAGCTATGGACTAAATGTCAGTAATAAAGTACGGTTACAAACGACATACGGGCTGTGATATGTCGTGTGTGATGCCCACTGCGTGAAACACTGCTACGTTGTTTCACAACGTAATGCTACGTTGCGAAACATCAAAGGCATTGTGTTCAGTTGATTTTTGTCATAACACAGAGGTAGGATCTCTAGGAACCTGAGGTCTATTGAGCCGGGTTTAGCACGAGTGATCATCAATAGGTAGTAACAAAAAGTCCACGGAATGTAACCTATAACTTGATGTCTTTCCTTAAGTGACGATTATTTTCTTGCTTACTGTGAGCGGGTGTATTACATTTTTGAAGACATTCGGGATTTGTCAGAATACTGCGGTAAGAGTCATATGTGGGCAGGAAACTAGTCCTACTATGGACTTCATCGTACTTATTGTTACTGACATTACTTTTAATAATAATATACGATTTTTTTTCTCGTTAATATAGATATTGCGATATACATTATACATTGATGTACAATTTAATATAATAATAATAATAATAATAATAATAATTGCCCGACGCGGTCATAACGGCAGGACCTGCAATCGTGTCGTCACTGACCCAGGCTGCGGAGAGGGTTAGGGCATTATTGGATAACGATGGGTGGGAAGCTTATAGCGTAGAACTACAAGAGTTGACCGACCAATTGTCGTCTTTATTCGACTCCCCTCCCGTTGAAAAGAATAAGCAGAACAGTTGGACAGCCCCCTTGCAAGAAAAGCGATTAGCAAGCCTGATCGATAGAGCCCCCACCTTGGCTGACAAAGCCAGGCTCCGAGCCGTAAGTAGTGAAGGGGCTGGAGCTTGGTTGCATGCCCTACCCTGTCCACGAATAGGGACTCTTTTGGATGACGAGACGACACGCATTAGCACAGGACTGCGGCTTGGTGTCGACCTAGTCGTTCCTCACCGATGTCGTTGTGGTTACCTTGTGGACGCGTTGGCCCATCATGGCTTGTCATGCGCCTTAAGCGCAGGCCGAAGAGCACGCCACTCGGCTCTAAATGATACTTTCAGTCGAGCATTGAGGTCTGCCGGCTTTCCGTGTATACTAGAACCTCCGGGCCTATCCAGAGACGACGGAAAAAGGCCTGACGGCCTTACTTTAACCCCCTTTGAGCGTGGCCGCATGCTTGTTTGGGACGCAACTGTAACCGACTCATTAGCCCCTTCGATGGTCGGTGCAGGGGCGGACCAGGCAGGTCATGCGTCCAGGTTAGCAGAGGCTAACAAATGTAGAAAATACTCTGGCGTTGGCTATCCGCACCAATTTTGTCCGTTGGCTTTTGAAACAATGGGAGGCCCAGGACCGCTTACACTGAAGTTGATTCAGCGCGTGGGCAGAAACCTTAACCTTTCCACGGGAGACTCGAGAGCATCGGAGTTTTTGCGTCAGAGACTGTCTCTCGACATTCAACGAGGAAACGCAGCATCTGTTCGGGGCACTTTGTTGAACTGGGCTAACCCTGGGTTAGAAAACCCGTGACTACACGTTCGCGCGGAGACAATTGTTCACTCCAAAGTGCTAACATAAAAAAGTTATATAACTAGATCAATCAAATAAATTCAGGACATAATTAGTTTTGCTATAATAATAATAATAATAATAATAATAATAATAATAATAATAATAATAATTATTATTATTATTATTGAGATTTTGTCCATATTTGTTACCATACTTTTTTGCCATAATTTAAGATACCACAACGATGGGCTAGCCGTATCCGCTTAGGAATTTATTCAAAAAATGTGTGCGACATTATACGAAACGGAAACGTGTGGACAAAGGTGTGTCACATGAAAACCAGAAGGCCGAACTGGCGCCGCCCGGACGGCTTTACGGGATTGGGGCCGGAACATGATCTTGGGCTGAGACGTCACGCAGCTACATGCACGTACGCCGGTGGCTGCCGTAGATGGGTAACTGTGGGCGTTCATTCACCAGCTAGAGATCCACCAGCTGGACACCAGCAGACATACGTCAACAGCGTTTACACGTGCATCTCAAGCAGTACTACGCCTTCGTGGCGTTAGCCTTGAATCATCAGAATGGCCTGAACGGCAAGAACGCGCTCAAACTTCCCAAAGGGATTGGCAAGAAGCCCTTCGGAGCCACTTCGAAGCCGCTTCGCTCTACCGCAGTCCTTCGACAACGGGGGTCACAGAAACTTTAACGCGGAACCGTTAGGTTGATGCTGGCATCCCTCTCACAAAGAATATTCGTAGTAATATCATGAATCAGGTATAAATCATATATTTATAACTGTGATTTATACGGCAACAACCGCCCCGGCTATAGAGCGTCTCCTGTTGCGGTACGAAATCGAGAGATCGAAAGCCAAACGCAAGAAACAGAGTCGAGATATGACCGTTGTCATTATCCTTCCTTACTTCCGTCCGTTCGTCTGCTGAAGCGAGAGCGGGCAGAATGAGCGCGGGCAACGTAAGTGCGTGCTGTTGGAGAGATACGGACTTGCGAGTTTCGCGGATGATCGGATCGTCGTCGTCGGCGTCGTTGTTGTCGTCGTCGTCGTCGTCGTGGCGACGCTTGCCGATAAGCTGCTAGGCTATTCTTAGATAGATCGGTTTGCCCCCATGTTCTCTCACGCTGTCGATGTCTGCCGAACTGCTAGATTGACTGACCCTTCTTCGTTTTCTTGGTGCATTCGCCTGACTACGCCGAGTTTCAATAACTGGCGGCCCCCACGTCTTCGCTCTCTCTCACACACACATTATCTTTGTCATCACTATTCCCGTCTGCCCCATTCTCTCTCTCTCTCTCTCTCCACCTATTTCTTGCTCTATCTCGCCCTAGCACTCATAATAAGTGATTAATTCTCCCTCTGCGGTCGAGGCGCACGAGGCGGCGGCGGCTGCTGCTGTTGTTGTTGTTGTTGTTGTTGAGAACGAAGAGGAAGACGAAAACAAGGGGACGAAGAACACGAGAACGCGATCAGAACCCGCGCCTGCTTCAGCGCCCCCAGCTTCAACGCCCCCAGCTTCTGCTCTCAGAGGACACGCAAAGTTCAGGCACGCCAGAAGTCTCTGTGGTGGTTGGAGGCGTCCGCTTGTCCTTCAGCGATTCGATCACCCGGCTATCGGCCCAAACCGCAGAGAGCAGCAAACACGCAGAGCCGCCATCCATGCAAGTCTCGAAAAAACAGCGGCAGTGGCGGCGACGGCACCGTCGTTATTACATCACCACCATCTGTTTTTCTACTATTAGCTACTACACGCGCAAATGGACCACTGGTTTTCTTGCCCCCGGTTGTCTTGCTTTTCTTTTCCTACGTCTATTCTAAAACCGAGCCGATCAGGACTGACTAAACCTCATCGAGCCGGTGCACAAAGAATTGTGTGTGTGCCGATTGCATTTCTTATGCATTGCGTTGTGGTTTCAGGCGGCCATTGTGGTTTGCCCTCACCGTCACCGCGAGTGTAGCTACAGCGACCTTCAGATTAGCCATATATATATATATATATATATATGTATATGTAGATATATATATATATATATATATATATATATATATATGTAGATATACATATATATGTATATAAGGGTATGACTGAACGAATTTTATAGCGATACATAAAATTGTAGAGCTCGTTAAAACGAATATTTTTTCCAATGGAACATGTGCTCTGAGAAGTCTTGTTTCGGAGTTACAGTGAAATTACTACAATTTGTGACACTGGTGTTTTTGCCCGACATAGGAGCACAAAATGTGCTGTTGCGAGACAACCAGTCTTCCTAGACAGAAACTAAGCACACCGTCGTGTTCGTGATAAAATTCTGCTCCATCTGATGAATATGCAAGGCCGGTCAGAAGACGCGACATGGTCGCTTAGAAGAAAATTCGCCAAAAATGAAGTTTTTCATTAGCGTTCACGCCAAATACTTTAGAATCATAACCCTACAACCACTCACAGCGCTCAAAGCGGACACATTCAGCCAATGCGCAATTCATGGCGATCATTTTGGTACCAAACATATGTCAATGCGAGCTGTGGTTGCGGAGTAATTACGAGTTTTCGGCGGGATGTCCAGATTAAGTGCATGAAAAATGACGCGCTGCGGCTGTCGCGCGACACGTCGGCGGTAGTGAACGTCGTTACACAGTCATTTTTCATGCACTTAATCTGGACATCCCGCCGAAAACTCGTAATTACTCCGCAACCACAGCTCGCATTGACATATGTTTGGTACCAAAATGATCGCATTGGCTGAATATGTCCGCTTTGAGCGCTGTGAGTGGTTGTAGGGTTATGATTCTAAAGTATTTGGCGTGAACGCTAATGAAGAACTTCATTTTTGGCGAATTTTCTTCTAAGCGACCATGTCGCGTCTTCTGATCGGCCTTGCATATTCATCAGATGGAGCAGAATTTTATCACGAACACGACGGTGTGCTTAGTTTCTGTCTAGGAAGACTGGTTGTCTCGCAACAGCATATTTTGTGCTCCTATGTCGGGCAAAAACACCAGTGTCACAAATTGTAGTAATTTCACTGTAACTCCGAAACAAGACTTCTCAGAGCACATGTTCCATTGGAAAAAATATTCGTTTTAACGAGCTCTACAATTTTATGTATCGCTATAAAATTCGTTCAGTCACACCCTGTATATGCATATATAAATATATATATATATATATATATATTTAGATTATAGGACCGCCCTCAACCGGCGGTAAATTTTGTATACCAAATAATTCATAATGAAGCTTAGGATTTCCAGAATAAAAAGTTTACAACAATTGTAGGTATTTGGTAGAAAATGCCGTCCTCATTCTCTGCGCGCTTTTGTGAGTGAGCCAGCATCCTGCATGGTATATACCGGTGCTCCTTTGACTCTTAGTTCTTTTTTAATTACAATGAGGAATTAATATAAATACACATACTTTTCGTAAGTTTACCGAGATGAAGCCAAATTGTTGATTTGGTTTGCATTATTTATCAGGTAATTCTAAAACATAATTAAACAGGTAAGGAAGTCCTGCAATTATGTTTGACAGGCGAAAAGTTAGCATCGAATATTTCTACACGAACCTCATATATGTGGGTGCGTTGCAGCATTCTCTGGTATCATCACCGCACGTCTGGTAAGGTAACCTCTATTAGAAGTTGTGGAGTACGGTTCTTGCTATAATGTGTCGGAACGTGATATTTGGATATCCCATAAAAACGCAATATTTTTGCATATGTTCTTAGCAGTTGCCCTGTGGGCTAATCCGAATACATTTTGTACGCACCTTTCCTAAAGCGTATTGGTTACATATACACACGCGTATATACGTATATACTCGTATATATATATATATATATATATATATATATATATATATATATATATATTCCGTTTTTTTTATTAAGAATGTAAGTGGAGCGACAATTGTCTCCTAGGAACGTGTGCACGGGAAATATTACTCCATCTCGAGTAGAGTGGGCTACAACCACTTCAACAGCGTACCCCGGATAGATGCCGCGTTCCCACGTTGGACGTCGAGATCGAAACGCTGTCCTCCTGTGGAGAAGCTTGCAAGTGACGTCGCCTGGCCCGCCCAAGGTCTCGATTTATTAAATACTTATAATGGAGAGTGAACAATTGTTCGCCGCGAACAAAGGATACGACATCAGCCCTAAATCCATACCTGACCATAAACACCTCGACAAGATGCCAAGCACCGCCGTGGCATTACCGCCTTGTATATCCAATGAAATTATTTAGAATAAATTTGTGGGTCCCCCTTGACCAATTTTAGACACTTGCATATCTTACCAATAACTTTCTCAATACATTTACCTGCACCCCCTAGGGTATCGAAGGTAATGGGTCGAATATCCCTGTCCATACAGTCCCCAGTAAATGCATACTTCCGACACTTATTTCTCTCCACCTACGAATAAGCATAACCAGCCTGGGCAGCGCCGTGACTGACTTTTAAGAGATGCTAAAGAGTCAGCCGCGACAGCGTCCCAAACGAATGTCTTCCCACCCTCATCGTCTGTTAGGATCATTCCGTCAAGTCGACAAGAGTCATCTGCTTACAGAACTGTAGGTTCGACCCTGTGAAATCGCGTTTCCTGCGAAATCGGGCTCTCAAGGGACGCTGTTCCAGTGTGCGCTACGAAGGCACGTGTCCTAGTCAAGAACGTAACCGTTCGATGGCTGGATAATCTAGTATTATTGACGCTCGTTCCTAGGCGCTAGACGTTGATCCTGCGCGGGTCCCTCGGAGACAATGCCTTCTATTTCCCTAGAATGCCTTCTATATGCCATCTATGCTTCCTTTCGCCACGGTCAGAAGGATTTGCCTATAAGCTGCCTCTTGTAGATTTGGAGCAAGCAAGAAAGACATGTACCTTAACGTGTGGCACCATATGGCAGCAGTTGTGCAAGATTTGTGTATGTCCGCATAATACAATATATCAGGCACATGTGAAGGAACAAGATTTAGAGGATGATCACGTCAAACGCTGTTAAAAGCATATTTAATGTCTAGTTTGACCACTACTACGCAAAGGATCCGTTGGCGGCTCTCCCTAAGTAAAAGCTCGAGGAGTGAGACAAGTGCATTGGCCAAAGCCTCCACTCTTTTACCCGTTGTCCGAAAAAGTACATCTTGAGCAAACATTGGTATGATAAAGCCAAGACCAGCAGCGGAGCTTCTGGAAGCGCTTCCCACTGCGAGGACGTTTCAGTAGGGAAATCAGTTCATCTCAAACCCGTCGGTGCCCATGAATGCTTTTCGCGTAGAGCCTCCACACGGCCGGACTCGGCACCAGTCGTGTCGCACGAGCTGACGAGGTTTGCAGAGCCCCACACATGGCCATCGGTTAATTTTTCAATCACTCTCTTATTCGAGACTTTCTCGGAATTGGCAACTTTTTGCGTATGTGGTGACCGGCTCGATCAGCCTATCCCTCGTGTCTGAGACCGTTCTTGAAGTACCGCGAGGTTTGAGCTTATGACATCTGCAAACGATCGCGAGTTGGCAAAGTACAACAGCAGACGATACTAGAGATAACCGCGCCGAACTATGATTGTTGGTCACTACAACATTTTAGGATTTAGGAAGACATTCAAGCACGATCCTTCTTAGTGTCTTAGGCATTATATGGTATCATCCTTATTTGTCTAAAAACAAACAAAATTTGAACTGGCATCTCAAATCGAAGTAAGATGTAGACGTGTGGGTTCTGTTGCAGGCTGCCTGTAGGCTCGTGATCCTGGATGTCTAGAATTATTGTGTCTTAATAAGCCCCCTTAAGGTAAATGTCTTTCGACATACGTGTCATTTATATCTAAGGTCTCTGAGAGACTTATTAAGAAGCAGCTCGAGGAATACCTAAACGCGACCAATTATCTTTCTAAAAACCAATTTGGTGTCAGGGAGTCGCGATCAGCGGAGTTGGCTCAAAACCATATCTGGTGGGAAATAGTCAAAGCTGCTGAAGACGGGAAAATGTGTCTCTGCGCATTCCTTGACGTAGCAAAGGCCTTTGACTGTCTTGACCACTCTATATTTTTTAAGATGCTGCGAGAAATGGGTTGCGCACCAGGTGTAACTGCCTGGTTTAAATCGTACCTAGGCGAACCTAAGCAGTTTGTGTCGGTGGGGGGTTTGAGCTCCACCCCTGGGACTGTCTCGATTGGGACTCCCCAGGGGTCGGTTCTTGGCCCCTTCATCTTTATAATCTACATAAATTTCGTCTTGCGTGGCATTGAAAGGGATATAGAGTGTCGACCAGTGGTATATGCGGATGATACAACTCTGCTGTTCCGCATCTCACCTGCTCAGCTATCAAACGGTCAAGTTAATCTTGGGCATGTGGAACCCGGTATCGAAACGGCAATTTCATATTTTAAACGGTTTGGCCTTGTCGTGAATTCAACTAAGACGAAACTTGTCTTGTTTCACACACCTCAGCGGGCATCGAGGCTGAAACTGGACACAGGTAATATATCCCTTCAAGTGGGCGGTTTAGCTGTCCCTCTAAGTCGAGAAGTAAAATGTCTCGGTATCACGCTTCATGAGAACATGCAATGGGAAAGTCACGTTCGGTCGAGCGTCAGGGTCTGCTGTGCTGTGGTGGCATCGCTGGCCCGTCTGAGGAAGGCCAAGGTCTTCCGCATTGTTCTGGTCCTTGTATACAGGGCGCTCCTGGAATCGATTCTCACCTACGGAATCACTATTTGGGGCGCAACCTACTCTGGAACCCTACACTCGTTGCGAGTGATCCAGAACAATGCGGTGCGAGCCATTACTGGTCTGTCTCGTCGGGACGACGTGTCGCCATGCCTCGGCAGACTCGGACTACTCAAACTCGATCAGCTGGCACGATTAAATTTTGCCGTGCTTGCCCATAAGGTGGTTAAAGGCAAACTACCTTCAGGTTGCGATTTCGAATTTCAACTCACCCCCTTTAGGTCTCAGCGATATGAGGGCCAACTCAGGGTTCCCAGATGCAGGTTGACCTTAACGCAGCATTCTCTAGCTTGCATGCTGCCAAAAGTATGGAACGAGCTCTCGCAGGACCTCCGAAATACGGAGCGGGTCGGTGTTTTTAGAAGACGTGTAACGAAGGAACTAAATGCTAAAAACAATTGTTCTTAGTTTTTAAATCAGCACAATGGCGACATTGTGCAAGATTATATAGGTTTTGTGTGTATATAATATTGTGATTACACTTGACAGATGCAGGTGATCCAACGATAGGTATTTTTAATGAAATATGACTTTGACATAAATTGTGACAGATTGCCTGTAAAAGAGCATGTCAATAAAACAACCTGATGATGATGAGCATATTAGGCATCTGAACTTATAGTTAGCTGTAGAAGAAGTCGAGGGAACTCCAAGATCTTGCGATGAAAGACTATTGTATGACATTATGAGCTGTGTTTGATCTTTTTTTGCCAGCGGTACCAAAGCTAACAGGGGTTGTAAAACTTCTGTCACCATCTTGACAGCTTTCGCTATTCTGGGCTAACAGCCTTCATTGAGTCTTCAACAGAGACTAGATAGTCATGTGAGTAGACCTGAGGCTCGACGTGAAACCAAACACTCGGTAACATGGAACGCGTCGACGCAATTTCCCACAAATCGACTTAATTTCTTAGCAGCGTTGCGAGAAGGAAACGCAGACTTCGAGAGAATAAACAGCAGCCTGATAGGGTGTCGTGGGCGTTTCCGACGACTTGTTTCTAATGATGGCTGTAGGATAAACCTTATCTATTGAAATGTTCGGGCTTCTAGTGAATGGCGAATGCGCTCCCGCAGATAGAAGATTCTCGGGCAATTAAATGACCCTGCTGCGTGAGCACCTTTGCAGTTTATCCACCTAAATAAACTTTTCGGGTTGACCCTCAGCCAAGATTTGACGTCCACAGGAATGCTTTTCGCATTGCTTCATGGACGGACCCCATAAATACAATTCGCGCCCTATGTGTCTCCTCCGGTCGTGAGGCGCAGGCGAATGCACCACGCCACCGGGCTAGGGTAATGATGCCATCAGCCATCAAGTAATCTGCTTCTCTGCATTTACAGCGCGTTCATCTACTTGCTATATGACCCGCGCGTTACCGCTTGAAACATAACACTGGCCGGTTTGCTTCCAGGGCTGCCACATTGTGCATTTTGTAGCCTAAAAATAGCGAAGCGCGTGGCTGTCGTTCGAAAGTTAGAACTTCTATTTTCGCCAGCGGCACGTTGGCTACTTCGTGTCCCGTTCGCTAGTGTATAAACGGCGATGTTCAATTACGCCAGACACACAGTTCCAAAAATAATGCACTTGCCATGAAAACAGTGGACACGCAGTGGGTGGGTGCGCGAAATCTCAAAATTGATGCACAAGTTGCCGTCACCGGCATACCGCCTACTATCGACACTGGATATATTTGTTTTGCTATGTTGATAGCTGGGGCCCACAGTACAATGCTGTATTTCTGTAAGGTAAACATTCATATACACTTAATGTATGTGCGCTGCATGATGTTGAGTGTTAAGTTGGGAGTGACCCTAAGAGGACCTTGTGCGACGAACCGTGTTTGCGGGCGTTCGTAAAACCTGTCAACCTGAGAAGGAGCTGCAACGCAGTACATAGAACGCTTCTCGGTGTTGATCCGGATGCGTGCGGAAATCCCTTTGCCGGTGAGCGGTTGACAATCGAAGTTTTTAAAACAGCTCTGCTGCCGAGTTCCGATGTCATTTTTTTTTATATTAGGGTTTTATTGATGTCATTTGCTACTACTACTACTACTGGTCGAGTTTCTGCTATTTTTATTGCTGAAATATGATCATCGTTATTATTATTATTATCATCATCGTTCTGATCACTATCGTTACCTACCGTCGGCGTCTGCGTCGTCGAAATTGGTAATGAAATTATCACCGCCCAAGACGGTGAAGGGGGTAGATTGGGGGACTGGGTTTTTAATTTATGACCAACCAGGGAACGGACCGCTGAAGGACTGACCTTGGCGTACGACGGCTGACCCTAGGTTCGAACTTCAGCCAGAAGCTATTTAACTCAATCGTGGTCATGTAGTACATTCAATCTACGGACAGGGAGGACTCAAGATGGCCTTACTCAAACCCTTATCCTTCTGTCCCCGCCATCACCGCTGACGGGCTGCGCTATATTCGCGGTAGCATCACGCACTGGCGGAAGCCATAATAATAATAATAATAATAATAATTCAGATTTCCAATATTTTTATTAATAGTGCTATGTGTCGGACACAATTTGCGGTAGACTCGCGAATAACACCTGAAGCGAGCATGGCAAGCACGGTTGCCATGGTTTCAATTTAGCAGGTTGTTAAAAAATCTTGTTATCGGAGATGCCGCCGGCCCAAATATTCTTCTTCTTCTTTCTTCTCTTTCGTCCTCACCTACCTTCTTTCTCATTCTGATCTGTTTTTGTACGTTCCTGTCTAGTTCCGTGTTGACTATCGGTGCATATTGATGCTTATTTGCTATATGTCAAATCTCAGTAGAACGAGAGAGATTGCGTAGGCTTGGGAGGGGCTTATGCTGCGACAAGACTGCTACATCAGACAGCATCTGAAACGGTTATCGTATGCTTGCTATTAAGCTAAAATCCAGCTGGCACACATTGTTTACCGAGATTTTGAGTTAACTTCCTAACATGGTAAAGAGACGCTTTTTTTGCTGTCAGTTCAAGGGTTACGTAAATTCTGCTAGTACTCAGACGTGATATGCACTAGTCAAGTAGAATTCAACCAGTCCGAGATAAACGTGATTTAGTGATAGATTTCGACGGAAAAGCTACGGCGCCTAAAGGTAATTTTAAAACCGGGACGAACTGACCGACCACTGACAACAAAGCCAGGGGCGTGCGGCTCATGGTATCGACCTAACCGTCACGTCATAACTCGTTTCGTGCCGCACGCATTCTAGCACGAACTGAGACTATTATGGGAGCACTGTGCATGTTCGGACTATGCGCGGACAAAATTTAAACATATATCATACTAGTCAATGTGTGCACGTTTATGCAACAGCATACTACAGCTACCATATAGGCTGTGTTATCCCGCGTATGCTGTAAATCATATGAAATGTTTATTATATTTCAAAGTTGGTAGCACTAGTGCAAACCTGAACGTTAAATACAAAACGAGCCCGAGCTCATCAGCGCGGTGGCCGTCCTGTAGGACCCGGGGGATCTAATATCGAGCATCTGCGTAGACTCAGCGTCCTCGGTCAGATCTCGTCTACCATATTGCATAGAGGCCGCTTTTTGAGTAGAGAACCGTTCATCTCGACCATGGGCTTCACAAGTTCACTGCAGCCAGAGATATTTCGAACCGAACACATTCAAACATATTTGTTGGTAAAACAGGCTGGCATATATATATATATATATATATATATATATATATATACATATATATATATATGATTTTGAGGTATTGGGCGTGGTGGCTAATAAAAGAACTTCATGTTTGCGAATTCTCTTATAAACGAATATGTCGCATTTTCTGATCAGCGTTGTATGCATATCTTCAGAGGAAACAGAATGTTCTCACGAACACGGCGATGTACTTTGTTTCTGTATAGGAGGACCGGTTGTCTCGCAACAGCACATTTAATATGTCGGGCAAAAACAGCAGTGTCACATTTTCTAGTAATTTAACTCTCACTCCGAAACAGGACTTCTTAGAGACCACGTTCCAATGGCAAAATTAACGAGCTCTACAATTCTTACTATCGATTCTTAGATATTTTCCGGACACCCTTTATATATATATATATATATATATATATATATATATATATATATATATATATACATTCTTGCATTATATGCGTTTACCGATCGGATATATTAGGAATTTCCATAGGTTGGTAATATATTTTTAGATCATTGAAGAGCGAAATTTTGTAGAGTTATACACGAACATACGCGGGCGCGCCGAAGCATACGTAATATCATACCTACACAAATTGGAGCACTTTTGTTACTAGGGCTATTCTGCTAAACGTTTTCCAATCCATCTCGGTAAAGCGTTGCGCTTATATGCAGGGTGTTCGTTCAAGCATCAAACCAATTAGAACATTAGTGTCCAAATAAAACGAGGTATGTATAAGCAGCAATCACTGGACCCATGCACCAAATTTGTGATTCACGCATGACTCTCTTTTCGGAACGAAGGTACGTTCCTGTTTTGACTGCTGCTACTGGAGTACGGCACATCCTAAGCTAAAACGATACCTTTGCATGGGTCAGTCAGCTCAAGAAATCACGAAGATGTATAAGACGCGCTAATAAACCATCTCAACGTCAATGATAGCAAGTAAAATTTTCGGGCTGACCCTCAGCCAAGATTTAACGTCCACGAAACTGTTATTCACATTGCTTCATAGACGGACCCCCATAAATACAAATATGCAACGGTGGGGCTCGAACCCGCGCACCTATCTAGTGCCTCCTCCGGTTGCGAGGCGCAGACTTAAGCCACCACGCCACCGGGCTCGACACGTCAACGATAGCAGTTGTAATAGGGAGCGGGTTAGCCAGACACCTGAGCCACCCGCCGCGTGGGCGTCCCTAGCGGAGCACGTTCGACCTTAGTCATGACACCTTCGAGACGGCTCTAGAACGCATTACTAAGTGTACACGAGCGAATGTACGAGCCTTCCTAGCTGTTTTACCTCAGCGATTGCGCAGTCTGGTGCCAGAAACCTACCCTCAGCTTCTTCTGTCTATCTAATGTAGTTGTGGGGTATATATAAGTACCTCGTAGTGATTGAACGCCAAATGTCTAATTAGCGGGGTTTTGAATGCGATTAATTGTTGTTCCCAGCTAGCACGCAGTCAGTTCTTCAAATACCGTTCCGTCTAAGTTGTCACGTCATTGGGCAGCTCCAACTGAGCCAATTTTTGGACGCCAGACTTAAAACCGCCGACAGTAAACAGGTTGGGCTCTGGCGATAAGCTTGTATCGCCAATTCATACATTGTATGTGTAGGTATTCAACAATAGAGACTGATGCCTTAGCTATCTAGAGATAAAATTCGTTAGAACTCTTCATCAAAGGCAGTTTCCTGTCTTCTTGGAGCGTTGTTTATGTTCAAGGCGTCACGCCGAAGTGTTTAATCAAGCACGCTGCGTCAGAGCACAACATTTTCCAGGAAACTGGAGATTTTTGGCAGGACAGCGCTAGTAACATGTGCTCCAAATTGTGTATCTATGATAGCACGTATTCTTCAGCGCAGCCTCACCCTTTCAATGCTTTGATAATATACCACCGAGCGAATTCTTGATACGCCCGATCGGTAAATGCCTAGGTAACTATATATATATATATACATATATTGTGCGCCCTTGTTACGCGTCAGCAAGGATGAGTGTCCTTCCAAGATTTGTATCCAGTTTTGCAGTGATGTAACCCGGACCTACTAACTAAATGCATTTGAGCGGAAAGCATGCGTGAAGCCGATGAACGCTTATTTCTGACATTTGCTTACTAGCCTTAGCCATCCTGACTGCATATCCTGGTTAGGCAGCGCCACGTCCGGCCATAGAGTGGGCCAGGGATTTAATACATAAGGGTTATGTGTGGAAAAATAGAATTATGTCATTGCAAACACGACATGACCGCGGCCAAATCGATGGTGTAGATCTATCTTTGTGTACTGCTACCATGGCATACTGCTACACAACTATTTATCATACAGCCATATTATGTGGAGAAGTGATACGGCAAAAAGAATATCTTCTTCCCGCTGGCGATTGTCTAACTCGATTGATCCGATGACAATGATGGTGGTGGTGGTGGTGATCACGATGTTCAGCTTGTCTCTGGCCGTTGACACTGACCAGGATCTTGTAGCTTATTATAGCCGCTTAGTCGCGAACTCATCCGATAGCGGTGGATCGAAGCGTTCGTGCTCAGTTACGTCGTGGACTATACCTCGACGCCGCTGTCGAGCCGTCTCGAGGCTGAACTAGCAGCGGTGGACCGGCAAGTGGACAAACAAGCTCGCTGCCATGAACAGCCGGATAAACAATCCTAGTCGAGGGCCGGACGACGTAAGCCAGCTTTCTCCCCCCTTCTCTGCGCCTTGCCCGAACACCTACCATCGTTCCCCACCGCCCAACTTCCCATACCCACACCACAGCGCCCCGCATCCCATACCCACACCACAGCGTCCCATACCCCATCCCCACACCTCATCCCTATTGCCCATCCCTATTTCCCACCTCCCACACACACAAACACACATACGCACGCACATACCCAGATACACCCACTAGGAGAAGAAGATGAACTTGTTTAATCTATAGGCAAGCATGGGGACATACGGACGACGACGAGTCAGACCAGTCGGCCGGTCAGATCGAACTACGTAAAAGAGGAACACAAAGAAGAAAAACAGAGAGACGGGTAATCTGATCCGCGTCGGTGGAGAATTCGGTACAGAATGGCGGCGGCGGCGGGTGCGGCTGCTTTTCTTGGGAATGATGAGGAAGACAACTGCAGCGACGGTAGCGTCGTCAGCAGTGACGACAACAACGCCGACGTGGGCAACATTAACGACAACAACAACCCCTACGTTGGCAACAACAACAACCACTACGTTGGCAACAACAACAACCACTACGTTGGCAACAACAACGACTACGTCACACCATCAACGTGATCAACAACAGCGACAACAACGCCAACGTGAGCAACAACCACGTCAACAACGTTAGCGTGGACAACAACAACGTCAACAACGCCAACATGGGCAACAACAACGCCAACGTGGACAGCAACAAAAACAACGCCAACAACAACAACAACGCCAACAACAACAACAACACAGCCAACAACAACAACAACAACAACAACAACAACAACAACAACAACAGAAGGCGAGATCAACGACATCCACGAGGGCCAACCGAGGAACGAATACGAGGAAGAAGACGACGGTGTTGATGGTAACGCGATGGGGGATGGTGGTCGTGGGGGGTGATGCTGATGATGATGGTCTTAGGGGTAGTGAGGTTAGCGACGGCGGCGGTGATGATAGAGGTAGAGGAGGACGTGTAGGATAAAGAGTAGGAGGAGCAGGAGGAGGAGGAGCAGGGAATAGTGATGGGGTGAATGTGGCGATAGTGGTGCTAGTGATGATGATGAAGATCCGGCTAGAGCCATTTGTCCCAACATCCGATCGGCACCGATCGACGGGTCCGGGGCGACGGAGGAGCGATCGGACAAACTCGTAACGAACACCCAAACGAGACGGCCTGTTGGATTTGTTGCTGGTACGCAGCTGCTCGCGTAGCTTCTCGATGGCGACGACGACGACGACGAATAAAATACGTCGTGGACACCGGATGGCCGGATGCTGGCTGAGGCCGCCACGACAGCACGCAACAATTAACCAACGAAGCAGCCGAATTGTCGGCGCTGGCCTGTTGTCACGAGGCGGCACCGATCGATAGCGGATTAGTTAGTATAGTAGAACTAAAGCTTGTTGGCTGTGGCATTGCGTCGTCTCTGTTGCATTCATGCAAGAGGACAAGGAAGGCAGCAACGGAACAAGAAAACACCACACAGGGAAACCGACGAACGAGAAGACGAAAGCGAATCGTACGTGCAATTATTATACTTGCTGAAGTTGGGGCGCGCGCACATGCAGATAGAGAGAGAGAGATGACGGGCCACTTCTGTTGGCTGGCTAGCAATCGTCATTGCATTGATTAGTTGGTCGAAAGTGCTAGAAGAAAAGGCACAGGCGGAGGAAAAGAAGCTATCAAGGGGTTTAAATTGATCGTTGGCTTTGTGCTTCCGCGAACGTATTACGGTTTTGATGACTTATTAGTCGTCTTACGAAGTAAACTGGAGTCTTCATGTTGGGTCGTTTCTGCGGTATAAAACTCTAGGCGATTTAAACATAAGTGGTTCGATGCGGCCATTCTATAACATTCCCACCCCGAATGTACAGCTAAATGAAGTGCAGCACGTCGAGTCAAAACGCGTTTTCTAGAAGGCACATAACGTGTTCACGTTACACGGCACGGATATGTACTTCATCAGAAAATGTGTTTATATACCCGCTCGATCTTGAATCTACATTTATACTCGTACACATACACGTTTGCACACCTTTCAGACCTTAAATTTTGAAAATACTCAATTCAAAAATCAGCTTGCTTCTGTGGTGTCTAATCTTCTTACTTAGCATTTTTCTATGTCTAACAATATAAGTAAGCTTGTAAATTTGTATTTGTATAGTATATGATCAGTCTAAGTAGAAAGGTAGTTGCGCTTTTCTATATATATATATATATATATATATAGAGGGAGAGAGATTTTACTATCGGGCAGCATGACGTCGTGTTTCAGCGCCGTAAAGCGGTCAGGAAAGGGCAACCATCTTTCTACTTAGGCTGACCATACACTACACAAATACAAATTTGCAAGTTAATTCATGTCGTTAGACAAACAAAAACTTAAAGTTTGAAGATTAGACACCACTGAAGCAATCTGATCTTTAAATATACTATTCCCAAAATGTAAGGTCTAAAAGGTATAAACGTGTACATGTATGTGTATAAATGTTGAGACCAGCACTGCCGAGTGTGCAACCGTATTGTAATTGATTAGTAAATCATCACAAGTAAATATATATATATATATATATATATATATATATTATTGGGTAACTCGGTGAGTTTAGTATTCTTTTTATCGCCGATAGTGTTAATGTGTTTTGTCTTGAAACAGGGAGCTTACTCGACGCGTGTCTGCCTAACCTTAGCTGTTATTTCTGCTCATTTGCCTAAGGTGTTCGTTTCCGTTGGTCTCAGTGTCTCCAGGGCAATCGATGTACGATCGTAAATAGCCCGAACCGAGTCTTTATATTCTTATCTTACGGCCATTCTTACGGCAGCTTGTTTTAAAATAACCAGATTTTCAGGCCGTAAGTTGTACAAATCCCTTGTCGGGCCCAAATTGGCCGCCGCTGCTACTGCGATCTGCTTACGTAGCTTCCTTCAGACGGTTATATTGCGTCGCCGAAGCCTATTGCTTACAGCTCTCGGACCTCACAGATTGTATGACAGACCTTTATAGGTCGGATATTGACACGGCGGCCACGCGCGCTACAACAGAATGGCTTGTTTTTCCATTAGGAAATAAATGTATATATTTTCGTATTGTTCACGTAAGCATATTCTGGAGGATCTGTCGCTTATTAAAAATATATTCCTAGACGCAAATGGTTGTTGGAGCTCCAAATTTGGCTGTGAGTATCGCTTATTTGGTTTCTAGTGAGGGACCTTTGGAGTGGCGGCAATACGTGTATATATTCATGACAGAATTAACAAGAGTAGTGAAGTCACAAATTGAATCCCGACGCAACACATACATATTTAAAGGGATCTTTCTTAAGACTTGCAGAAATTATATATATATATATATATATATATATATTTGTTTCATATACATCAGATTCTTTTATGTACACACACGTCCTCATTTGAATTCGAGTCTTCTTTAGTCACACACACACTTTGTGAAGCCTTGATAGGTCGATTCACCATTGAACGCAGGTAGGCTTCGTTACGTTCATCCCAAGCCTGCTGTCCCAAGCCAGATCTGGGCTTCTTGCGGGTCTGCAAGCTTTACCAATAAATTCAGGAAAGCTGTCTTTTTGCAATTTCTGCCCAGGTGCTGCGGTGTGAGCCAGCGCGCCACCTTGCTGGGATGCCCAGCAGCCTCCACTGAAGTGACCGTGTGCCCAGGAAAGAAAGTCGTTCTCGAGAAAATCCGACTTACACAATTCGGTCGCCACAGTTCATGAACAATCGCGAAAAACCGGTGGAGTTTTACCATTTGAGGTAACACCACCGCACTCGGCGACTGAAAGGCCCAAATTCTGCCATGCTGTCTATCCGCTTTCTCCATGCTACGAGCAAGTACACTACCATTTTGTCAATTTACGGTTTGCTGCAAACCGAAATTTGACTCATCAGACTATCATCACGCCTTCAGATGACGTTCAGACTGAAAGTGGTTTAGCAGATTTTTGCACAAACGCAGCCGTTTCTTTCTAGAAGACGCTGTTGCGTGTTAGCTGAATGAATGTGTGCACGTCCTAAGATGCAGGCTATATCGTACAATTATTCGCATCGTTTTGTTGTTCTCATTGGTCACGTTTACGTCACAAGCGAGCTGCTGTTGAGAATTGTCGAGTTCCTTCCCACTCTTTTATGTAAGCGATCGACGAGTTGTGGTGTTCTAATGCATCTCGGTCCACCGGATCGGGGATGTCCTATGTCCTGGTAACTCTGCACAGGCCTATACACACGCATTTTGGCCTGCACAGTCCTATACACGCTCATTTTAGGTCAGAGACGCACGGCCATCGAACAGCCTCGATTTGAGTTCGTTGGAATGCATAATATGGGGCGTGATTGAGTGCGAGTCTCGAGCAAGTCTCGACATGCTACCGTAGATTCGCTCATTGTCGCTGCTAAGAAAAGGGTTTTTTTTTCCGGAGCTCTTTAGTCGACTTGCGCAGAAAGTTTTATCTCAAAATGTGTTTTCGATTCGGTACGGGCTCAAAAGGCAGCCAATACGGTAAAAGTAAAGTTTTCAGGCTAACCCTCAGCCAATATTTAACGTCCACGGAACTGTTTTTCACATTGCTTCATAGACGGACCCCCATAAATACAAATGTGCAACGGTGGGGCTCGAACCCGCGCACCTATATGTCTCCTCCGGTTACAAGGCGCAGACTTAAGCCACCACGCCACCGGGCTCGACCAGCCAATACGGTACGAGCCGATTTAGACGAAACACCCTGTATATAAGAAAATTCGATCAGCGGGAGGGATATCAAACTGCGACACCCCGGTAAATGACAACAATAGCAGCAGCAGCAGAAACAATAACAACAACGACTCGAACTACTAAATCATTAAGGGCCTCGTCCTCTTTTTTTACTCCTATTTTCGACTCCATTTCAGCGTCCTCCGCCACCCTTTTCGGCCTCAATTTCGGCCTGCTTCGATACGCAACATCTAGCCTACGCGTCGACTTGTTTACGGCCGGCACGCCAGGACACATTCGATGGAGAGCACATCGCTACTTTACTACTACTACGGTTTGAGTCTATTTTCATCGTTTTCGGCAAATGACTGCGAGAGACCATTACACTGATCGGCGATGCAATTTTAACGATAATAAGAATGGCGATGATGACAATGATAGTGGCAATAATACTACAGACCAACAGCTGGCCAGGAGAGGGCTTATTTCACGAGACATCCAAATGGGAAGTTCACAATCGAAGATATGCTCCACGGCGATGTCAAGTTTGCAAACGACGCATGATAGTCTAGAACGAAAACAATATTTAATACTAAGTGTTCTCCTTCTTGCCCCGTTTATCTTTTTCTCTATTGTTAGAATGATCACATTTCTTATACTATTACTATTGATTTTACCAAAATTACAACTTGCGGACTTTCTTGCGCCTTTTTTTACATGACCGCGCCAATTGCTACTCCAACGTAAATAACAGTAAGTACTTATTTATATATATATATATATATATATATATATATATACATATACACATATATATATACATATATAAGCGTTTTAATTATTGCAATCCATACGAAATGGTGGAGGTAATAAGCCTACTTGATGATGGCGATAAAATACATACCTAAAGGGAGAAACACTCTCTACGCCGAACGCTCTCCAAATAAGGCCTTTAAATTGAACTTGCGCGAACATAATAATTTCAACAAGGCACCCAGTGACTGGCGTAGACCGAACGTGTTGTCAGCGTATGACAAGTGCGACGGTGAAACGGCGTTAGCGGCCCGTAAATTTGCCTTCAGTTTATCACATTAGGCTGTGTGCCGGGTGATAAATTAATAACTATTAAGTGTATGCACCAACACAGAGAGTGAGATAGGGAGGGACAGAGAGCCCGCAAGAGAACGCACGTGACGGAGAGTGCCAGAGAAGGAGCAGGATCAATGATGGCTACTGAATAATTTATAGCCTGAGCTACCCGCCATTAGGAGACTTCGTTAGGGAATCATAATTTCTATCTATTGCAACCTCATGCCGTTGCCATTCGAATTCACACCGGCTCTCCTCTTTGCCGAGCGCTGACGATGACCACCGCTTAACGCTAATTATACTCGAGTCGTTTCGTGTCGCAGATCCCGCGTACAGTGTACATATTAACTGCTTTCCTGGCAGTGACTTTGTACATTTTGAATTACAACCACACACACACATATATATATATATATATATATATAGGTGGAATATTTCTTTAATCCACAAGTGATTCAGAAATCACGATATGGGCCTAGTGGTATTGCACGTATTAGCTATTTTCTGTGCAGCCTATTAAGCGGCCATAATCGTTTTTTAATGAATAGTTTTTTTTTATTAACACCCGGCTGGATAAGTGTGTTTATGTCACATAAAAATGTTTGAAATGAAAGAGCCAACAATCTAGTGTTTTGCTAATTCTGCTATGGATCGAACCGCCGGACATTCCGCAGCGTGGTATCGACCACATTTGCTCCAGCACTGTATGCATCGACATTCATCCTGTAATTCGTAAAACTTCTGCACGCTGCCCAGGACGCAATGATTTCCGTGGGCTGCAAAGGCTGAAGTCGATCTCTACTCCGCTAGCTCAGGGCTCCTCATTGCTGTTGTTCCATAAATACCTATTTCCACCTCACTTATTTTGGTTCGTCAGTTCTGCATATAGACGTCAAGGGCGCACTTCGTCAGCTTTATTATATATTTTATTAAGGCCTCCACCAGCGCCATGGTGCGACTATCGAACGCCCCCGAGAAGGGACTGTCCACCCATAAAGGCATCAAGCACAACATAAGAAAACGAGCGTTAGCAGCTTCGGTACACCAGAGGGGGGTATCGGCCTTCGTGTCAGACCCAGCTCATACGCTTTTCCCTTGTCGATGAACTTGTCAGGGCCCTGGAGAGTGTGGCGAAGTTGAACTCTTCGTAACCATGGACCCAGCTGCTTCTCTGCGACTTCAAGGATGCCCGCCTCGGTAACAAGATTAGCCAAATCAAGGGAGACATTCTCGCAACATTCAACGTAGTATTTCGTCGCGCTTACTGAGTTCGCACCAATCGTTCGATCGCGTCTTCTCACTGCGCCTTAGCGAAGATCTGAGACATTATCCCCGGGAAGGTGCTTGAAAACACCGGGACGCGCTATTCGAAGCACTGGGTGATTGCCCAGACAAAAAAAACACCGGTGGCTTGAGAGTCATCACTATTCCGTGTCCATCTTCAGGCGGCTGGAAATGAAAATTAGCCTCAGTGTTATTGCTCAGAGCCGACTTGGACAGCAGATACGACCTCATCAGTTAGGATACGGCGCCAAATGAGGAACCGATGCTACCGGCCACGCTACGCATATCTGCCTCCAGATGACGCCCAAATGCTCGGCTGTCAAGGTTTACTTTAAGAGAGCACACGAAACTTTGAGCGCTCTCAGCGGCCCGCAGAATGCAGAAACGATTGTACTGTTTCACCACGATAATGCACGCGACGACACATATGCAGTTCTAAATTACCGAGCATCCCTCATATGCTCCGGATCTGGCTACGTGCGACGATTATCTGTTTGTAAATTTTAAGAACTTAATCTATAAGATATATATATGTATACTGCAACGTCTGTCACAGGATGTTCAGAGAGAGAATGCCGCTTTGGTGAGAGGCACCCTGGCTAGGTGGACCAGACCAAGCCTGGACCTAACGCCTTGAGTTATGCCCCGAGCGGTCTGTGCACATGTTCTTACATCACAAATGTATAACTTAATACACGTTGAAGTGGGAGGTAGATGCTGTATACTATCTTTCTATGTACAGGTTATTTAGGTGCCTAATCGTTTCGTTCGATTTTTTTCATGAGACACTGTGCGTATCTAGTAATCATTTTTCCTTATTGTCTGACACTAAGCGACGATTTTAGTATTAAATCTCGTTGCGTATGCTTTTAATTTTATTACTATATATACATTATAATTATTGTTCAATTAGCGCAATTTTGACGTGTGAACGTTTGCTCGACATTCATTATTCACTAATTCAGCTCATGGCGCTTACAATGGAAGCCGTATTACTCTTACAGACAGCCGAGGTTATTATATGCCTCCAACAACGTGCCTTGTTCTTCATTTCTGATCGCGTAGCTTCCTCAACCAGTAACTCTGCGAGGGAGCCAAGCTAATCGTCTCGCTCCCATTTTAATGGGACATTTTGTAGCTTTTGTGAGAATTCTTCCTCATTGTCTGACTCTAGCTGACTATTGCCGCATGAAATCTCGTTGCGTATGTTTTTATTAGTATTAGTTTTTATGTATTTTAAATATCGTTTAGTTAGTACAATTGTCGAATATGAAAGTTCGCTTGACATTCATTATTCACTAGCTCAGCTTACGGCGCTTACAATAGAAGCAGCGTTTCCTCTACGTACAGCCCAGGACATTATCTTCCTAGTTCTTCATTAACGGTGCCCAGTTGTTCATTTCTGGCCGCGTAGCTTCCGCAACCAGTGACTCCGAGAGCGAGTCAAAATGGATAATCTCCAAACGCGTAGTGCTGCTTGCGAACGCCTGCCGGTTAGTCGTGGGCGGATTCTTAGAAGAGGTTCTTTCTTTGCTAACGTAACACTTGTAAAATTCGGCGTGGACCTGCAGACGCGCCAGAAATATCTCGGTTAAATTGATCTGCCTGTATTATACCGGGCAGTGTGTCCGTAATTATTCTGATTGTTCCTTCGTCTTCTTTTTCTCGTGTTGGGCATTTTGATGCATTTACGAATGCCGGCCCTTATTCTTCTTCTTGTTCTTCTTCAATTTGCAGCAAAATTGAAAATAACTGTCTGCTGTAACAAGACCAGCTGGACCACGCAACGTAGCCTCATCCAAGGCTATTATTACTATTACAATTCTGTTGGAGCGTGTTGTTGGTTGTGCTGTGCGACGTAGTCAGCGCGGCAGCACGACGCCATATGGCATATGGCGTCCTGGTAAACCTTACCCCGGGTTACCCTGCTACGTTTGGCCACAACCGTCGCTCTACCGTCGAAACAACCCGCATCCAGATGCATCTTGCCCCGCCATCTTCTACACATGTAGGACGCGGGTTGGGGGTGGAGGGGGGGGGTGCGGAGGCATGTAGAAGAGGCACGTCCTGCACGCCTGCGCAGTAGCCACAACCGAAACAGCAAAACAAATACGACGCTGTTTTCTCCACTGCAACCGGCCGCCGTTTGTTGTACTACGCCGTTCTCCTATCTGTTATGCAAAGAGAGTTCAGCGCTCGGCTGAGTCATTTGTCTGGGGCAGATTCGACGCTGACGCGCGTGTATGGAGCCTCGGAGGTTTGCTTTGCGTCTTGCTCGTCTTCCTTCTGCGTCGTTCTTTTTCTTCATCATTTGCGTTTTCATTCGGCCATGCACCCACACTGACGGGGAGGCGGGTGGGGGTTGGGGGCGATTCCAGTCAAATGTAGCAAGTAACAGTATACAGATACGCCCACAGGCGCTTGGACACGACTAGCAGACTACTGCACAAAAATCGTCAAAACAGAGACAAACCACAGAGGCTCTGGGGCGATGGCGGTTACGGTGGTGGCGGTGGCGGCGGCGGCAATTCGACAGCGATGGCACGTAACGCGTTACAGAAGGAAAACATGAAAACGAGCCAATTTCGAGCTGAGACTTGAAACCGATGGAGTGCTGCTTCTGCCGCTGCGGCTGCAGCGATGCGTTCTCTCGTGACTCGGTGCCGAGATAGGCAGGCCACTCAATCCGGTGGAAATTCCATTTCTATGTTTCACGAACACGGGAAAAAGCGCGAGTGGAAATGTTCTTCTCTTTGTTTTTCCTGTTTATCATCGCAGCCTTCTCGCTAGCCCTCGTGTGCTCTCTTGTCATTGTCGTACTTTCCAGCTCTCTTCAGACTCTATTGTTTCCGTTCTGTGCTGTTGCAGCAACTTCTGCCTCAAGTCCTCAAATCAACGGCGGCTTCTGGACCGCCAGCAGATTTTGTGTCCTTTCGTGGGCACGTAAGCGAAACGTGTGTAAATCGCATAGGCTTACGGGACGATCTGTTCCGAACAAGTCTGTTTGCTGCCATCTGATATTTAGCTATAGTTGGCATCACCGGCAGTTTTTGCCATTCGCTCGAAACGATGGCGGGTGAATGCTAGATAAACAGCCGGCGTAACATGCTGTGAGATTGGGCAACGGCCAGTCGTGACATTGGTCGCGACCGTGACATGTTTTAATGAGACAGCGCAGTTCAAATATATGTGTAGTACCGTATACGGGGTTAAACAACGCTTTTTGAACTATTTCGTTATAGGTTGATAGGTATGTGCGATTATATATATATATATATATATATATATATGATTTTGTTAGTAACATTCTTCTACATGTTTTTACCCATACTTGTTGTAAACTGTGAAGATGCTGTACGAGTGGACTACTTCGTTTGTGTGCATATTTGCAAGTATGTCGCCTCATATATTGTTCGGCGTGCTAACAAATCAACCAAATGCTGTTTTGAAGTTCTTATGACGATCAATAACCGCTGTGATTACCGTTCGTGTGCAAAGTGCTTATACAAAGTACTTCTTGGATTTTGTCGAAAGCGATTTTCCACTTGATTGTTTGACTCATCTTTTTACAACTAGTTTTATTCAGCAAGAACTTAAGCGTTCCGAAGTGCAGTTCCGTGGAAAAACCACGTTTGAAATAATAAAAAAAAAACGAATATATATATATATATATATGCAAAGCCGCGACGTACATATAGACATATATATGTGTTTGCGTGTCAAAGCGAATTTGGTTCAGATAGCAAGTCATCTAAGCAGCGGTTCAGCCGAAAACAGTCGACACAATTTAATATTGGAGCTTTCGTAGAGGCGTCAAATCCTTGAGCATTTCTCATTGAGAACAAATGATAAGCCATACCGCTGAAAATCAGCAGCCCTTCTGCCGTACGTTCTGTTAGCGAAACCCAAACGCGGCGACATTTTTTGTTTCCAATAGAACGAGAAGCCGGAAAGGTCTTCTAGAAAATGAGTAACTGAGCGTGAAAGTCAAAATATAAGAATTGCAAAGAGTTTCATTTGGTAATAATTATTTTCAGTACAGCATTTGTTCTGCTTTGAGCTAACGTAGAGTGCAATTCAACAGCAGCCTGAATTTCACTTTACGTTTGATGTAACTTGCCTTCCAAACACGCAGCTTTATTTGGTTTGTCGATTAGATGACTAGGACTCTCGCAATCGCAGATTCAGTGAAGAAATGTCAGAATAAAAAAACTATATTATTAGCGATACATTGTGGTAATTTCGCTCTAACTCCAAAAGAAGACATTTCCGCCCCTCGTTCCGTCGGGAAAAGATATTTTTTGCCAAGTGTACTAGACGTCAATTTTTGTTGGACGACTTCTGACGAAACACCCTGTTTACATACTGCGGCAGCATTCCAATTTGGCCTGAAGCCTGGCAGCAGAGAGCTGCTTCTCGATTATCGCTGTAAAGACGCTCTTTTGCAGAATCGATATCTTGGACCATTTAAACTTTAAGCTACTGAACGCAAGCCGCCAGATTTAGTTTCAGTTTAGTCTGAAAGTACTCAGACTCCAGTTTTTCCAGATCTCTGGAACGCGTCACAGAAGCTGGTTCAGATTTACCAGATGTTCCGCTACGCTTTGCAGTAGCTGGTCTACTTTTACCAGATGCTCCACTACGCTTTGCAGTGGCTGGTTGTCCTCTACTGGTTGTTTTTGTTGTTGCAACAATTGCAAGCCTTTGTCGCACAGACTCATGCTACAGGCTCTTTATGACCTAAAACTGCGTGAGGCTGTTTTTCCTGCACTGCACTGAGAATTCCATGATCTTGTGTCTGCTTTATGCGTTTACTTCAACACGGCAAAACCATTCGTCCACATCTAACACTCCTAGTGAACATGCCTTTGTGCGCTAGAAGAGCTTTGATACGCAAGCTAACTATATCAGGATGTCGCAACGAATCAATTAATCGGCGACCTAATAGAGCGCGTGATCTATCCATAGTTTTACAGATGTTCGTGGTGCGTTTTTCTTAGCTGAATAAGAAAAAAACGTAAACGCTGTGTCACGACCCATTAAAAAAAATCGCAAACGAACCAAAAGGGCAAGTACTAACTAACACGCGGGTCACACTGCACATACCAAGATAACTCAGCTCGCCTGCATTCTGAAAGAAGAAGAAAACTAGACACAAGATCACCGTAGACGTAGCATGAGCGCATCAACAAGAATCACAAGATGATTGAGATTCATGTAGCATTTATGTCGAGTCAAGAGCTGTTCCCGCGTCTCCGCTCGCAGTCTGTTTCCGCGTCTGTTTTATTTTCGGTCGGTCGGGTTCGACGGCTAGAGGTATGTAGTTAGGCCTGCAAGCGCTGCGCTTATTTGCTGCCCCTGATCAACGGCCTAAGCGACTTCGGGGGCGCGGGGGGGGGGGGGGGGGGGCGGTGCAATAGAATGGAAGATACACTAACTTCATAGTAACATAGAACAACGCTCGAATAAGAAACTCTTCCGCTCCTCTCCTCTCCGCCCTATTCCCACCTACTCTCATCTGGCGGAGAAGCTATTCTGTTCAGCGTTCAATTCGGACTTCAATCAACAGAACGTCTATGCCCGTCGCTGAACGGGACCTCGAAACGGCCGCTTCGTCGCATCCGTCGCGGCCGTCTACAGCTCTACCAGCACTGCCGACGACTACCCCCAGAAGACTACCCCCCAAAAGACTACCCCCTGGTTACTGCTGTAGCAGCTGCTGCTGCTCTGCTGCGTCCTCCCGCACGCTCGAGGAGGCGAACTCATGAGCCGGCCGGCGGCACTAGTGGTCCGCGCGCCTCTCGAAGTCGTCGAGCAGTTGATGTCCTCCAATACGTAGATAGCTCACGCTTCGAAGCACTGGAATTTTTCTGCAAACGCCACTACCACTACCCGAGCTCCAGCAGAGCAATTACCCCACCGTCAACTCGATTACCCTACCTACCACTACACCACGACTACTTCATACCGCCACCACGACAACCCCAGCATCAGCATTGCCGCTATGATGGCGGCGCTGCCGAAACAGTGAGGGTGCAAGGGTGACCCATCTCAGAGAATGGCAGAAATAATCATCAAACGAACATCAACAACATAATCGTTGTCGTTGTTGAAATAGGCATCGTAGATCAATCGATACGTTCGGTAGCTAAGCGTACCCACCTAAAAGGCGCAAACCATAAATAAACGGAGAATTGGCACGTGTCGGCAGGCGGAGGAAGTGCATGTGTTCCAGCCAAACCAAGGTCAGTCACGAAGTAGCGCTTTAGTACGAGCAATCATCTTGGTATGACAAACATATTATTAAAGTTATATATATATATATATATATATATATATATATATACTAAAAATAAGCCTGTAATTTTCTTGTAAGAGTCGTTATATATGTATCTAATAGCAATACATAGCTTCATATAGCCCTTCGCTTACCAGAACACTAGACAGTGTGTATATATATATACATAGGTACATACGCTAATATTAGTACTACAACTTTTACTGCTGTGAGTACTACTTATGACTATTAGCACTACAAGCCATTGTACAACCCTATTTAAGCCTGTATTTGTATACACTTTTATGCAATTTGTGTATACAGATCGATGGACAAATGTCAGCAGTTTGTGTCAGGTGGACGCCGTTAGTCTATTAAGTCTATAAGCATTGTTCACTTAGTGTCCATCAAAGCGTCTGCAATGGTAGTCAAAATGCTAGCGGTGCCAAAAGATATCACCAGACCGCCGAAAATACGGAGTGTAACGCGTGCGTTTGCAGTTCGCTCTTGCAGAGATTGTAGACATACCCCACAACTTCAGAACTTACACAAGCACGCATTCAGAGATATACGGGGGGCGCACATCCAGGGACGTCGTCCATTATTCTTGCAAATTAAGATCTACCAGCGCTGCTAACTTTTTGACTCACGTGGCCGACGTTAGAGTACCTACCTGCAGCAGCAACAGCAGCCGTAACTGTGACGACGGTAGGCCAATCTGGAGAACACCAAACACGTTGTTTATTTGCACAATGGCCAGTTGGAGCAGAACGGAGCCGCAGGAGTATGAAGAGGAAGTAGAAAGAAAATCCGAGGAGCTCCAAAAAAGATCGTGGCGGCAGCAGCGAAGAAGAAGAAAGAGAAAAATAAGACCTCATGCATGCCGACCCTTCCGTGTGGAGGGCACGAATGAGCAGCTCGTATGCTGGCTGGTCTGAGCCCCTGCAACAACAGCAGCAGCGATGACACCAACAACAACAACAGCAGCAGCAGCAGCAGCAATGACAACAACAACAACAACAACAACAACAACAACAACAACAACAACAGCAGCAGCAGCAGCAGCAACAACAGCAGCTTCGTCGGCGACAACGACAACCTCCAACCGTCCGCTTTGACCGAAGGCAGAGCGGGTCGGTTTGGGCCCGCTCTGCCTGTTTTATCGTTTTCCTGTTTCCGCCTGGCGCGCACCGCTCACCGTTCAACCTCAGGATTCAGGGCGTATGTTGAGCAGTAGAGGCGCTTCGAGCGGTGACGGCGGCGGCAGCTGCAGGAACAGCTCACTGCGGCTTGGCTGCCGGCATGACACCTGCAACTGTACATCGTTGCTGCATCGTTGGCTTCTGGTGTGTCTCTGTGACGTGGCAGCAGCGATGACTTCCGGCCCGGTTGGTGCGGCCCGAGGCAATGCGAAACGAGACGAAGAAGCACAGGAGGAGGAGGAAGCAGAAGCAGAACCAGAAACAGCAGCAGGAGCAGAAGAAGCAGAAAGGAGAAGAACCAGGTGGGCGTTAACGCCGCTCCCGCTCCCGCAGCACCCCCGGCAGCGCTGCCAGGGGTGCCGGGGCTGATTTCGGCTGCGGATCGTACAGCTGCAGACGTAAAGCATCGAGCAGCATACGAACCGTCGGTGTCCAACCAACTCTCCTTGACCACCGCGCTGAAGTCCACGTTCGTTTCCCGCACCCTTTCCACTTCCTCCATTTACAACATTCGTATTACTACAATACTACCAGTACTACCCACTACTACTATTACAACAACAACTACTACTTCTACTACTACTACTAAATAAAGTTTTCGGGCTGACCCTCAGCCAAGATTTAACGTCCACGGAACTGTTTTTCACATTGCCTCATAGACGGACCCCCATAAATACAAATGTGCAACGGTGGGGTTCGAACCCGCGCACCTATGTGTCTCCTCCGGCTGCGAGGCGGAGACTCAATCCACCACGCTACCGGGCTCGACACTTCTACTACTACTACTACTAGTAGTAGTAGTAGTTAGTAGTTTAACTTTAACTACGACTACTACTACTACTACTACTACTACAACTACTACTACAACTGCTACTACTTCTACTACTACAACTGCTACTACAAGGAATAGGGCAACCATAATAGTTCGACTATACCCATACCACTCCGATAGTACATTCGTACGTAGGCGTATATACGTTCACATACGACTACTGTTTGCTGCTATGCGTACAGATACCACGACGGGGACTGGAGTACGATTACCGTTGCAACTGTCTCGTTGCACTACGCCTGCTGCCGCTGCTGCTTCTCCTGCGCTTCGTATGATGATGATGCTGATGCTGATGATGCTGATGACGATATCATGATAGTGACTCCTACCGTTGTACGGTGACGCGTACCATTGTATCACGCCAGCGGTGAATGGCGACGACCTCCTCCCCCTCAATCTGACCTATAATTAGGTTTGCGCCGAAACGATTCATCGAGGCCGCAATCGTCCTATGCCGGCCGTCGTTTTAGCTTCCGCCTAACGTCATGCCCGCTATCTTGGAGACATTGACCAGCTTTCTTTGCATCGTCTTCGTCGTCGCTGTTGTTGTTGATGTTGTTGTCGTCGTGGTTGTTGTTCTGGATATTGTTAATGCTGTTGTTGTTGTTGTCGTGGTTGTTGTTAACGTTGTTGTTGTTGTTGTTGTTGTTGCTTCTCAAATGTTGTAGTATGACAGCATGTCACGGTGGCGGTGGACGGGACTCATGTTCGTCTTGGTCATTCAATAGCCTTTACTATTTGAATGATGGCGGAAGTTGTCTCTATAGTGACTCAGATAATAATGATGATGACGATGATGACGATGATGAGGACAAATGTGCCCTCATCTAGAAGATCGATCGAGCGAGCGAACTATCATCGCTGACTTCTCGCTTAGAATGACACCATCAAATGCGTTCCATAGAAATCTTCATCCATCGAGTCTTTTCTATGCAATTACATCAAAATGAACGCACTTCCCCGTTTTGACCAGTACGATAGGGTAGCTAGATAAATAGCTGTAGCGAAACTAGGCATAGCAGCTATGCTGCTTAGATATTCGCTTTGTAGAGCATATGCAAAGGTGAGGGGGGGGGGGGGGAGGAGAGGGGCAACTTAGATGTATCCATTATTCCAAAGGCGGGCAATCGGGGCAGCTCCAGTCTAAAGTCGGTCAATTTGAACAATGCATTATTCACCTGCTCCATGCGGCTTTGGGGGTAACCAAACAGCAACTCCTTAGACTGTTCGATCTGGCGTCAATAGACGTAGTGGGAGATGTTATCTTGCTCCGTCAAGGCTTCGACGTTTTGGCGCATAAGGAATGCGACAAGTAGGGCAATACCTATAGCTATTTATCTCTAGTAATACGTAAAAAAAAACTGTTTGCACATATTCATGCATTTTCTCAAGAAGGGAATAGACACGGAGGAGACGTACGATAACCGACTGGCTGATCGACAAGTGTGAACAGATATGACAAGGCGCTAAAAAGTTCAATTAACTGCAATTAAGCGAGCATATTATGATTGCTAAATTTGAGATCGGCTGCGAGTTGATTGATCGTGGTGATCAACGGTGACCGATAAAGGTACGTGACAGTTAATTGAATATTCATAGTCTTAGCTGTCATGTTTTAGAATCATACATTTGTAAGATAAATTTGCCTACGGCTCTCTCCTGAGGTGTCTCATTTTTGTCGCTCATGTCCAAGACATGAAAATGTTGCCATTGCACTTATGAGATACGTCCCCTCATTTTAGTTAACAGCTGGCGCGCCCTATGTATCGAGCGGTCTCTGTTAACATGCGACTCTACGGGAGTCCATCATCAGAGGGATAGGCTTATATCGTGAGCGTAACAGCAGCATTTAAATGTATTGAATATGAAACGCTTACATGACACATTACAGGACATTGGATTTTTGCAAACTCTTTCTCAGTGCAACTGTTTTTCTTTCGCTATCCACACAGGATTCCTCCGGACGAAGCAGAACTTTTTTTTTGCCAATACATAGCTAGCACATTTTTTCAAGTGCCGTCTGACCACATCCCTACAACAAAAATTAGAAATTTCAATGTCACTCCTGATTCCTTCAAGTCTGACCAAACTGGGTTAGGACAAATTAGTAGGCATAGATCAAATTATCTTGTGTATATTTAGTTGATGACTAGGCTAGTCATTTCGGCCAGTGTTTACTTCCACATTTTAGCGGTCTCAGCAAGTCGAAATTAGTGTCGAAGCGGTAAACGGAAAGTACGCAAATCAGCATAATTTTCCGTTTTCATTTATTCATTTATTTAGAATTACTTCGCCCGACCAGTCAGACTAGCAATGCGACCTGCTCTTCGTATACTCAGCAGAGCTATCGGGATATCGCAAACATTTATATATATATACATACATATATATATATATATATATATATATATATATATATAGCAAAAGAGAGAAATACTTACACTCCCGCCCTTTAACCGCGATTTAATACGCGCGGACCCGAACGGGAGTGCCCACCAGCCCGAATTGACAGGCCAGCAGATCCCCCACCCTCCCCCCTATCGAGGTTCGGAATTGGGGTACCACACTACTCCACCGTACCGATTAGACGCGTTCACCTCGCGATTCCGCGTTACACCCCGGAATATACCTTCCCCCCGAAGGACGTCGGACCACTCCAGGGCAGGGGTTCCCCGCAAAATACGGGGCCAGAAGGTCCTCTCGACCGGTGGTCTGCGTTCGTGTGGCCACTTCTCACTCATTTTGCCTATTAAGCCAAGGCAGCAGGCGTCCCGGACGGTACCACCGAGTGTCACTCGGGGCGTTAACCGTCCAGCCCGGGGGACTTCTATGCATATATATATATATATATATATACCATATAAATCGGAGCACACACATACATAAGCAGTATCCTCTAGTGTGTTTAAACATAGACTTGTAATTCTGGACGTCTGCGTAGTATTTAATAAGCAACAACGCTGCCCCAGTATACCGACTGCGCAAGCCGTTTGCGATAGCCGTAGGTTTTACAGTCCGAAAGGGTAGAAATGCGGCTGATTTTCCCATAGTTAATTGACCGCAGCGTGCTTGTTAACTACGCAAATTCGAACATTTCTGCTTTCTAGATGGGAACTATATATCGGGAACTATACGTATACTACTTCGAGTACGACTACGTAAACGTTTCTCAAACTAACGGCGTAAACCTCACCGGTTGCCTTTTAAAAGAGATTTAGTACCGGATCTATTTCCGGGACATAGACCGTAATGGTAAGGCTCCTCAACATTGAATCACTGGAAAGATCTTAATAAGCATGCGTTTTTTGTCATTGCTTAATAGTGTTCTGCAGCTGATTTAAAAATCGCAAGCTAGATTTGCCTATCTTGACAGCACTGAAAATGTACAAGGCAAAATTGGAAATATCAAGTAAAATTATAAGCCATTATATATCGAATAAAATAAAATTTGAGAATATCGAGTTTAAAATAAATCTAAAGAATCGTAGAAAGAAGGGGAAACTGCTTTGCAGAATTCACACCCGCGATCCCTCACTCGACAATCAGCGATTCTACCACGATACGTAGCGTCACATGACCACGATGCAGACGCATGCCACCACGCCACCGGGACAGAGCAATAATGAACAGCTGATCTTAGTTTTAACATTATGTAGCTGACTTTTAAACCGCACGCAAAATTTGCCTACCTTGATAATAATAACGTGTACAAGGAACAGTCGGATTTCTAGTAGCATCGATATACACATCTATATATGGACGTAGATTAAATGAGGTAACCGCAGAACGTAGAATAATATATAAGAGCCCTTCAACATATTCTGTGTCCAGTTCTAACAAACGGGTGAATCTCGGGAGCTAAGACGAAGGTATAGGTTTATATAATGCTTTCTGGATCACAGTGCTTTTATCCAACGCCATTGTTAGACTCACATGGACACCGCGGTCTACGACTTTAGTGAGAACGACTATCGCTTGACCTCTCGTTGGAAAAATTGCATATCTACCTTGGCGCCCCGGCACTCTGAAGGCAGAACCTTGTTGTCAAATCGGTGTTGTAGATTAGGTCGTAGAAAAATGGCTCTATGATGAGGAAATATGAGTTTACTCCTACTGCGGATAGAGCTCATAGTTAGAGACGTATTAAATAACAAGTTTATCATTTCACTTAACGTCGTCTCCGGGACCACCTGAACCGTGTTCGCCTGAACAACTTCGTAACGACATTGTGAGTGGATCACGGCGACATCAGCAGACACACGTGCCAAGTCTAGACTTTCCCTTGCAGATGCAGGGAGAGCTTTGCAAGTTCATATATATAACTATAATATAACGTGCGGCGTCAACCACGGTGCTGAGCTCGCAAGTTTGATACATTTTACTTCAAAGCTTGATGTTTGGACGGTTTCATCCCAAATAGTTAATACTATATATATATATATATATATATGAAAAATGGAATTGACGGGTAGTTTACAAGGCAACGTCGACTTAAGTAAGTAGATAGCAATATATATTCGACTTTATGCATAGTGTAGACGCTAGTAGTTCCGTCCTGATAAAGCTGAGGACAGCAGTGCTTCCCTTAGAATAATTTCTCTCGACACTACGCTTACCCGGAGTAGCGACATTTTTTTAATAGATGTTTATTGATCACATATATTATCTGGAGAGTTTCAGAGACCCACTACACAGGTGTATATTTTAAGCGTTAGACGTTTTTAACATCCGATATGCTCACAACTTATACATAATAAGGCGACATTTACATACGACTAGCTTTGGCTATACTCTTTTAGAGTTCTTAAATGTTTTGCCGTTTACAGGCATGCACATCTGCAAAAGAGAATAGGGTAGTATCTGTCTGATACTTATTAACAATCGGTTTAAATAATAAATTGACGATTAAAAGAAGGCGACGCAAGACGCTTTATTTACGCCTCTTGTCAGTTGGTCTCGGCATCTCATTCAAGAGAAGCAGTGTTTCACGTGCCAAGTCCAGACTTCCCTTGCAGATGCCAAGAGAGCCTCGGAAATTTAGCTATACGATGCGACGTATATATTTATATATACACGGTACGTGTGAAGAATAGTATTGGCGGGTAACCTACAATGCAAAGTCGCCTTAGGTGAGAACAATCTACAATTTGACTCTACGTATAGATTAAACGCTGGTTCCATTCTCGCGCAGTGTCACTGACAGGGCTGCGGGCTGCAGTGCTCTCTTTAGGGTAATTTCTTTATACACTACCTTTACGCGGTGACACTTACATACGAACAGCTTTAACTATACTTTGGTCCAGTTTGTTCTCTGAGAATCCCTAAATCTTTCACCATTTACAGATGTGTCCGTTTGAAAAAAACGCTCATGATCGACTCGAATGCTATAGTAATGCATAAACGATGGCGATGCAAGAAGGTTTATTTTTGCCAACCCAAAGCAGCAACCGGTTTAGTAGCGTGTGGCTCAGATTCTAAATGTCTTGGAAACATCAAGGACGCTTCTATATAAATAAGAGGGTTAAAGGCTTCAGTTCTGCTTTATCTAGCGGCCGGAATTTCATCCAGCCTAGCGTATTCACGCTTTCAAGTTTGTTATCGACAAGGTTGTAAAATAGTGACTACAACGCCGAGTAGTCAATGGTGCGGCTCCCGCGTCTTATATGCGCGTGGTCTTCGCGACTTCGAGTATCCCATCATCTGGAGCATCAACAGCACCTCTCTTTTATCACTAGTACCGCTACCATAAATACAGTAATTGAAGTCGCCACCGACGATGGTCGGCATCGACTTCAATTACCGTATTGCGTTGGCGACTTCAATTACCGTATTGCGTACCGTAAGCGTGGCATCGACACGTGGAAACCTGATACACTAGAACTCACTGTGTCAGTAACCTCGGCAGAGTCAAGATTTGGGGGAATGTAGAAGGCGACTATGTTCACCCTCCAGTCGAGAAGCCCACACAGAAATTGTTTTCCTCACATATTGCGCCGACGCTATACATTTGTGTAGGTATATTGATAATCCATCCACTGGTCTACCACAGCCTTCTGCAGGTAGAGCTGCCAGCTGGTGGAATTTTCGAATATAAGTGCAGTTTCTCCCGCTGGAAAGAATCTGTAAGGAGTGCAATATCCACCGACGTAAGCACGCCAACTGGCGCTAGGTCTATTGCTCCTCTAAGCCCTCAATCCCAAAGAAGCAGTCACAGAAATCTGGCAGTGTCCGCGTCAGCATCTCCAGATCTGCTTAGTTACTTGCAAGAAGCCCGACCGCCAGGAACTGACAAACTTTTCATAATAATTTTCTCTTAGGAAGCACCATTAGCCCAGCGAAAAACAAGATACATTTAGGCCAGAATTGATTCATGTTGCACTTTGTGGTCGTCGTAGGTAAGCCTTAAACCCGTTTCATGAAGATAAATCTAACGGTAGAACTACCTTCTTCAAATTTTTCTTATATGAAAATATTCCAAATGTTGGTGTTCTGCCTTTTGCCCCTTCATACTAACCCCCATTTCGTTCATATAATCAATCAGTATCTTCAGTCATTGTTTTACCCTGAAAATACTCCTGCTACAGATCACAAAGTCATCTGTGCAAAAGCAGCAGGCTGAGTCCATCGTCCTGGCCCACTCCTGTGATCTGCGTCACTCTTACCACAACACCTCTACATTTATCGATGCATATTTTACACTATTTAAAAATGGTCCCTAAGGTTTTAACAATCGATAAGGAATTTCTTCCCTGGCTAACTTCTGCTCCCACCTGCTTTTCAGCGCTAGGTCAGAATGACCACGTTAGCCATCGGCTCGGATAAGATTTCCCAAATCTAGCTATTGACGTGCGGCCGTAGGGTTCGGTTTTGATTTTCAAGACCCATGTTGTTCCCCTGGTACTGCCTTTCTTTTTTCGAGGAAGCACTGAATCTTATCTGATATTATTCCCCAGCATACCTTTTTGGTAGTTTCTATGCCTTTCCTGGTAGGTGTAAAATTAATGTATTATTTGTCTACGCCTTAGGCATTTCCTCGGAGTTGAGGCACTCTTTATTTAGCTTTACAGCATGATGCCACTGCCAATGTTTGCAACTCAAATATCCGTTTCTTATCATATGTTTGGAGTGACGGACTTGGCGCAAGTACGCCGAAAGGATCAACTATGCAAGAATAGTTTAGCCATAAGAGCTTAATGGATGTTAACTCGCTGGCCCAGCCGGCTAGGTTTCCGTGGAAATGGCAAGCCAACTACAAAACCTCCGCTTTTTCCTGCATCAACACCGGCGCCACGGAGTATGACAGCCAGTGGCATAGCGCAGAAGGCAATAAACAAAAATGACTGCGATGACAACTGCATTACGGTTCGTGGGTCAAAGACCCGGTAGCGCCCCGGGAAAGATTGCGCATATGGACTCCGCAAGAGAACTTAAGGATATGCGGAAGTGGCACAGAATGGCTCACAGAATGCGATATTATCACAGGATATCACTGTCATTGCCGAGGGCCTGGCGTATTAGAATTTCTTTATACAGGGAACCATTCCGAGCAGTGCATATTCTAATTTTGAAACGAAAGCCTGGGCTGTAAAACTTTTAGTCAGAGAGGCTTCTACGCATATCACTAGCACAGAAACGTGAAGTAGAAGGGGGCAGGCTACGTGGGGCTGTGGTGGTTCAGTATTTACAAGAGCAAAAATTAGGTAAAGGAGAATAGGAATTATAGCGGCAAATGTTCTAGCCGTAGCGCGATGATTTTCGTGGAACTTTAATGCAAGGTTGGACAAGAGTATTTCGGTATATATATATATATATATATATATATATATATATATATATATATATATATATATATATATATATATTTATATATAGTCTTAGTTTATTTTTCGTATATTACAATATGCATGTGGGGCACATATTATGGAAGGTTAGCTATGCCAATGGGCCTAGCGGGTGTGCATTGTGACAATCACGTGTCCGCTTTGGTTAGGCTAGGCCGAGACCACTTCAGAAGAGTGCCACGAACGGATGCTGCGTTTCCACGTTGTACGTCAAGATCCAGACGTTGTTTAAAGAAGGACGACGATCTGCTATCACCGGTTGACATATTTAACATAGTGCCGACTTTGTGAATTAGTTGTCTGGTCCGAACACCAGGAGCACCCAAGGTCTCAAACGCGAGAGGCCAGAATTCGTGGGGATACCCAATTGATGAGTATTTTCTTAGCTTGTTGGTCTCCGCAAGATGGGCTGCATAACCAGCTTCGGATGCGCCGCCACCGACCATAGAAGGTGCAAGACAAGAGTTGTTGGACAAGAGTACAAAAAACCAAAGCATTTTATTATATATATTTATGATTATTATAACGAAAATCGGATACTGATTAGTAAGCAAGCCAGGCCTAAATACCTTCAAATGTAGCACTAAAAATACATAAATTCGAAAAGAAGCGGGGCTTAGAAGGCACAAACCAATGGGGTCGGCATTCAAAATTAGCCGCAGCAGAAACGAGGGCAGTTATAAGCCTGATAAAGCTGGATAGTGGGAGTAGTCTCTTTGTAGGAATTGGGGAAGTGCTTTCACTATAGAATCATATGAGCAGCATTAACTGAAATATCTGATAAATGTGCAATGATTCCACTTCAAGAACGAAAAGAAAGGCTCGGTGTAAATCAGCGAAAAGTGCCAATAGTCTAACCAGAGAGTACATTAATATTTTTCCAGTAATCAGGCCGTTTGCGGTGATGATGAAGAAAACTACGCAAATGGCATACAAGAAAAAAAGTGAAACTACTGGAAACACCGCAAATAGGACAAGAACACAGAATCGGCACGAGAATAGGTAGCTCGTGGAGTCAAAATCGAAGAACTTCTAAGGGTAATTCGATGAGCGTCTAGAGGCAAAGTTGCCAACAATATATATATATATATATATACATTTGTGCATTTGATCGTGTGTACTCAGGGGCTACTTCTCAACACGTCTGCGGTCGATGGCGCCTAGACTCTCAGCCCATGTTTGCTGACATATACAGTTCTCATTGAAGAAGGCATCGATCCAATGTCTGTTGTGAGTCAGTGACAATACTCCGGGGGATCTCTCGTTTCGTTGCCATCACGACACGCAGGACCATGTAGGGCCTATATTGTATTACTTCTCCAAGATTGTTAGGCAAATCTAAGCTATTAGCATTTTTTCATAATCACGATTGCTAATGGCCGGATATGACATGCAAGCCTTGCCTTTACATTATACACACGAGCCTACAACAATGATATTTGAGTCAGCTTGAGCTAATCACATGCAGCAGAAACATTGCTAAGCTCACATAGGCAAACCCTAATTACGATTGCTACTGGCCTGGCATATAGCCTAAGCCACAATACACACTGGTCTACAATAAGAATAATTGATTTGGCTCTAGCCAACTAAATGCAGCATAAACACTGCCCAACGTAAATAAGCAACACAAAACAGTCTGTACTGCGCCGTTACTCATTGCTAACAAATTCCGTTATAGGTCGGTAGGTGGTCGCCTCAGAGCTACACCAAAAAAGCATTCATAAATCTTAATAGAATATATATATATATATATATATATATATATATATGCATTTATACGTTTTACATCATAGGGTGCTAGCAGTGTCATAACATTTCGCAGCCATTGTTCATAGTGAAAAAACTGCTGGCTTAAAATTTCATACTGTAAATCTATACTGGCAGTTGAGCCAGGGAAGCCAGAGTGCTTCCTTATTTGGTTTTAAAACATAATCATGCCTCATATAATTATGTTATGCACATCATGTTGTACGCAAGCCTGCTGACTATCATGATTTACGTGAAATACTTGTCTGTAAGAATTGGGATTTGTTATGCGAGGATATTACGCCGACAGCTCTGTACAAGTAAACAAGCAAGTGACGAAATTCTATTCATTTGCATTGTTAAAACAGTTTAATATATATATATATATATATATATATATATATAAAGTAACGAAATTGAAAATGAAGATGTCATATATTGTGACGGATTGTTCTGTGCGTTTGCGTTGACTGTATTCGATTTTAGCACTATTGCGAGTATTAAACAAAACTGGACTTGAAACTTAAATTAAAAGTACAGTTAGTAATTGAGCATCGTTTTGTGCAGTATGCACGACGCTGGTCGTTGGCCTCGGGTTCTTTGTTGTGTTTATTTATCTCGCCTCCCGATAAATCCTCTGCTCGGTTGTTACGCGTGCAACAGCCGCCGCAATTCATCACCCACTGCCGATCCAGCCGTGATTTTTGCGTAGTCATAGCAGTATTTGTATTTCGATTTATCTCCTTTTGCTGTTTTGCGATTGCGACTCTACGAAGCTTTGGTGATTTGTAGTCTACTCATCCGTGATATCATTTGTGGGGTGGTGCCAGCAGACATTAGTAACCGTGAGCGGGCCAGCGGATGACATTAAAATCGTCTTCCAGCTGTCGCTGCAACCCGCTCGGACACGCAAAACTGCCCACTGGGTATGTATCGACCACTCCGCCAATTGGTTAGTTTAGCATAACAATTCGTAGACATATTGACCGCCTAGGCCAAACTTACGGACGCGGCCCGGGGCGTCTTTGATCAAGGTCAAATCAAGGCCAAACGAATAGTAAGCTATCAATTAGACAAACCACTGCTTTTAATGTCGCTTGTCAAAATGACATATATATATATATATATATATATATATATATATATATATATATATGTTTGACATAAATGAGCCATATTAGGGTAAATACCAGTAGTACACAAGTTTGTATTATAATTATCATTTGTTCATTGTAATCAATCAATGACCGAGCAAGTGGCTTAGTGGCAAAAGCCTTTGCCTTTCATTCGGGAGGCATGGGTTCGAGACCCAGACCGGCCACTCTTAAATTGGTTTTCATGGTACCCAATTTAGACAAGCTGAACGCCGGAGTGGACTAAAAATCGATTGACTTGATTTGTAAATATTCTACATGCACGCAACATTTAGATATGGCAAATGCCTCTTATTAAACGCGGAAATTAGCGCTACATAAAACGAACTACAAACTTGTTTATGTCTAGTATTTACCCTAATATGGCTTATTTATGTGAATTATTTAAAAATAATAGGCTTTTTAATTATAACGATGTACAGTACATTGAACAAATGTTTCTCCCCGTCGTCGGGATTCTCTCTGGTTTGTGTGGTAAGAAAATCTTACATTAAACAAGTGGTTTTAAATCACCTGTTTTATATGAGATTTCCATTATCGCAGGTCCTTAATTTACAGATGATTTAAAACGTACATGTTTAAACAAAGCCAACAACTTGACGATTCTTACCGTATAACTTAGTGGGCTACGTATATGAGGGTTTCTACTATTAATGTTTTTGTCACGTAATTCTAAAAAAATTTAATACAATTTGCCATATTTGAATATTTAGCCATTGCAGAGTTCATCTACTCATACTACAAACCTCTTAGCTTACCTTTGTAGAGAAGGAGGTGTTAATAAAAATGATAAGATATTAGTAAATAAATGCGTGAAACGAACGAAATTTTTAATAGAATTATGCTCCCCCTACCCTTCATTCTCAGTAATAAGATCTGGATTCCTCTGAAAGCCATATGGTGAGCAAATCTTATAAATAGACTTTTTATAAGATTCTCTTATAAACCAAAACCAACATCAAAATCGGACACACAGTTAGACTGGACGACGTATCCGCAATTTTTTTCAGCAGCAGGGCGCGAAATACACAAGCTGTTCAACCTGCAGCTGATATATTTAGCTTCAGGAACGAAAGCTTGCAACAGTGTGCTTACGTATTCAGGCTGTTATAACCGTCTATTCTTAACGTATTATTCTACTCGAATTAACATACATCTTACGAGCGTGTGTTTACAAAGTTCAATTTGTCCCGCTTCTAAATATACGCAGTGTGTCTATTATGTATTTGCATGATGAGACGAGAACGCGCCATTGTGCGAACGATGGAACAAAGTGATGATCAGTTGTAACCGGATGTCACACAGAACAGGAAACTGTAGTGCGCTGATGCCGGGCTGTGCAATCGCGCGAGACCATGCACGTATTTCGTTGCCTGGTAAAACCCTGAGCTTCTACCTGGTCATCATACATCATATGTTTGTCCCGCGGTAGCGGGTAGACGGCATATTCTATATATATATATATATATATACAAACGCTCAAAGTGCGCATGTCTGCCTAGATCATGTTTTATGTAAGACAAGCAGGCATTTACCCATGTAATCCCTGTAAAGAAGGTATCGTCTAGTGGAAATTTAGCATACTTGATTAATCCTAGCGCGCAGAACATATTTTCTTGGCTATTGGTCACTAATAGGACGACCAGCAAAGCGCATTCTTCGTTGTGTGTGGCTATACAGGTAAATCTAAGGGCGCAAGTTCGGACAAACCCACTTCCCCCAATATATATATATATATATATATATAGCGGATCCTAAATATAAGTAGCAAATTTCAATTTTCTGATTTTATCCGTCTTCTAACAACCGGAGTAAAGTCGTCAAACTTTATCGCTGCAGTATGACACACGCCAGTGTGCGTATATGCTAATCTTGAATGGCCAACATTGCGATTCGTCATATTCTACTAGCTCTGCTACGTTCCTCAAACATCAGTGCCCCAACTAATTTTACAGCACGGGCTTTTAACGTTGAAAGAAAGGTATCATACGATGATCACTGTTTCATATTCCGCACTGTATATCCTATAAGTTCTTTTTCTACGGTCTTGGACGTTCTGTCCCGTATTTCAGCTATCTATATGTTTAGCTCTAACAGCGACGTCTAGCGACGATTCGCCAACATCCTTAGGATTTTTCATTATATTACAGTATTACAAAGCATTTCTTTTTAAACAGATGATGCAAACTTTGGGGGCGGTCATCCCAAGTTCTTTCTAGAAATAGCTTAGGCATTTTTAATACACTTTTAAGATCCGAAGTTCTTGCTTGTCTCCGTTATCCTACCTTACAATTGCTCATCAAATTTGTTTTTATAACAGATATATTTTCTTGGATAAAGTTTATCCCAGTCTGTACTACTAGTTACTACTACACTACTACTAAAGTAAAGTTTTCGGGCTGACCCTCAGCCAAGATTTAACGTCCACGGAACTGTTTTTCACATTGCTTCATAGACGGTCCCCCATAAATATAAATGTGCAACGGTGGGGCTCGAACCCGCGCACCTATGTGTCTCCTCCGGTTGCGAGACGCAGACTTAAGCCACTACGCCACCGGGCTCGACACTACGCTACTACTACTACTACTACTACTACTACTACTACTACTACTACTACTACTACTACTACTACTATTACTACTACAATAGCATTCAAACAAACGCATCCTTTGGCAATCAATGGCTGCGTTTACGTCACATCATCATTGGCACATCGCTATCGGTGTTTCTAGGCTAATATACCTGTGACCCTGTAGTAACGACTCTAAGCAGTCAGTCGGAAGATGTATCTTTTGCACAATTCGAGCAAATAGCAGCAACGTTGTCCGTCTGTAGTAAGCAAGCAAAGCAAACAAAACTGAGCAAAGCTGATATGTTCTACAATCGTTGTGGTCGAATGGATAATTCTTCCGGTAGGATGGCAGATCGCCTTCAGATTCGAAGGATATACGTTTGAATCTGGAGATGGCATACGCGGCAGATGCAGCAGTAGCACCCCCGAGAACTCTTTCGGGCCTGTAGGGCCGCTGAAGCAGCCAAGGCCTCCAAAAGGGGATCTTTGTTAGTTGGGCCCTTTCATTTGTCTGTTTTTAGTTGCCCCGGTATCATCAACCGGCCAGTAGTGCCCTTCCGCCAAGGAGGACGAGCTTTAGAAGATATATGTCCAAGTGTAAGGTGATTGTGTGTGCACAATAGAGACGGAAAGTGGGTGAGAAGAAACAAGAGGGAGACAAATTCTAACCAGGCTGTGTATGTCGCGCTGGGGGAACGAGAAGGCATATCTGGGGAAGGGGCGGCAGCAGCAGCGGGTCAAATAAAGTTCGAAGAGTAGGAAGGGAGGTGGCATTCAAAGACACGGTTTTACAAAGTTTACGATAAACACACGAAGCACTCGCGATACTACAAGCATAAACAGAGGCACAGTAAAAACGAGGAAGGGAGGGACAGAGAGCAACGACAGCGTAGTGACAACAGTAGCAAGGAAACAATAATGACGCAAACATATCAAGCCGCTCGGACAGCAGCAAAAATTCATTTAGCTACAAACAGTGACAACGCGAGCCATTCCGTCGCCCAACGGTACTGCCTTTATTTTATTTCTATTGCTCTTGGAGGTTTCGGGAATGCATGATGCACATGCGCCACTAGCAGTCTGCGTGACTAGTGTGAGACTCACAAATCCACTAAACCAGGCTTCCTCCCCACTCCCCCAGACTCGGTATTACTTTGGCATTACTTCGAAGCCGTGGGAGAGGCGTCTCTGTCGTCCTCTTTCAATCAGCTCTATCTCTGCCTATTATCCCGCATATCTATCTGCCGTTGGATTGAGGGATGCCATTTTGTAATCCGTCCTGTAAGGGTGCGTCAATGTCATGAGGGCCCGACCACTCCCCGCCTGAGACGTCCAATAGGGAAAGCTCCCCGTGTCGGCGTTCGTACCATACCCTGAGGTTCGGTATCAGACTCTTAGTCCTGCTCCCTGTGGTCACACCGGGGCGTACCTACGCCCATTCCTCGTGCCAGGTCGATATGGTGGCACTCCTGGCCCTGGTGAGAATCAGACCTTCATCTAGATACATTTTACTTCGTTCAGCCACTAGGAGGTTCCATGGCAGCATCCTGGCTAGGATCAGGAGAGCTTCAATCGAGACCGTTCGATACGCCCGGTTTACCCTAATTACCAGTGTTCGCTGGGTCGACCTTAGTGCACCACTATTTTTTGCCGTCCGCAATGACATGTCCCCCCAGACTGGGGCTGCGTATAGCGCCGTTGATTCGGCCACTGAGGCCAGGAGCCTTCTTTTCACCTCAGCCACCCCACCGACCCTAGGCATGATCCGCGCCAAGTTCAGGGACACCCTTTGGGCCTTTTCGACCACGTACTTCACGTGTGCCGATTTGGTCAGTCCAGTGACAGCATGACCCCAAGGTACTTCAACTTCTTACTGATTTCTATCGGGTAGCCCGCCATCACGAGGTTAATGATCGGTACTGCTTACGAAGTGCGAAACTAGATCAATTCGTAAGGGCAAGTAGTCTTAGTAGAAACAACAGCAGCAAAGCAGTTTTTCTTTGTACGGTTCTGAGTGTTTGGCTCCGGGGCTCAGAGTTTCATGCCTGCTGCTGCCGCTACTGCTATTCGGCTGCTGCTATATGGAGAAGCAGAGCAGGGAAAGGGATGAATACATGAACATTGTTGCATGTTCGCAAATGTAGCTCTGGGGTATGCTTTTTATAGTGTTTGTGGCTGTCTGTATGTGTATGTGTGTCCATTTATCGCTCAATCGTCATTCAGTCCCCACCCCACGACACCTTCCCTCAAACGTCCCCAGGCGTACTCGCACAGAGAGGAGCTATAGTATTTACGAACAATATCTCTTCCAACAGCCGCCAACAACAACACCCAAGGCGATGGCGGTCCGATGTGGCGTAAGTTGTAGTTTCTGAATGGATATCGGGCTTGCCTTATTCAATCAGCCGACCAGATGCCGACTACCCGAGAGCCTGAAAGTCTCGATATCGTGCTGAATATTCGAGGCTGTTTTCCGCCGCCCGCCAGCCGCCAGACAGCCATACTATTAGAGACGGTATCAACGACGAGTGCGCAGGCTGAAAATAGAACAATCTCCCGGCATTTGTGTCTAGGCTCGTTTCAGACGTTTCTGCCACTTGACCTCTTCTAACCACGGCCATCGTCGAGCCCGGTGGCGTGGTGGTATGCGTCTGCGCCTCGCGACCGGAGGAGACACGGGATAGGTGCGCGGGTTCGAGCCCCACCTTTGCACATTTGTATTTATGGGGGTCCGTCTATAAAGGAATGCGAAAAGCAGTCCCATGGACGGTTAATATTGGCTGAGAGTTAGCCCCGAAAGGATTTTTTTAAACCACAGCCATCAGCCACTCTTCCCTCTGCTTCCCTGATTGCAAGTAGGCGCGCAATACGTAAGGTAGGCGTAATCCGCTTGAGTGTAGAGTAGTCGTGTTGACGGTCTAAGTGACTGACTGACGACCTTAAACAACACGCAGTAGTCACAGACGCGCCGCTAAATTGCAAACATATGCAAGTACAGCTTCGATATACACGTACGCGCATCGATGCGTAAAGCCGCCGTGGTGCAGCTGCAAATATCGAAACATTTGGAAGTGTGCTTTAATACATGCAACCACCGCCGCATAAAATACATAGAGAATGGGGGAAACTACGTCAAAATCAAAACAATAATTATAATTTAAGAAAGAAAATAGTAGAAAAAACATGTCTGTACTCTGTCATAGAAATTGCAAACGCTTATTTGGTACGCCCTATGTTTATTTAGATATATTTGTATATATATATATATATATATATATATATATATATATATATATATTGAGGGCTTGTTGTATATCATAGGCGTGCAGTGTACCCTCTGTATCTAAAATAGTAAGTCTCTGTTGTGATGCTGGCATCTTTAGCATTCGCATCACTATTTATCTTGCTTCTGTCTGCCTACAATTAAGTCTAGTTATGGCGACAAGTCAGGCATGTTCACCGTCGCGTCCCAGCTCTATGCTTAGATGTGCACTGACAATGGTGCTATGTGTGCTGTGGTGATCGACCGGATAGCGTACTGCTATTTAAAGTTCGATTTATTTTGCCACGGTAACATATGCACGCTCTGCAAGGTGCCGATGGTTAAGAAAAATCCAGAACCTCTGCTGCGTGCCCCGGGGGTAATGCTGAGGCCATTACGGCCACTGCGGCCACGGCGTGTTGCTGGCCTCGGCTCTGCGTGACGTGCTTGCGTGTCTCTCTGTTTGCAAGTGGGTATAGGTTGGTGTGTTCTGTAGCACAATTTGTCTAATTATACTCGTTCGGCGGGCAAATTGTGAACGCAGCTTCGACAGTTCGTTACTTTGAAACTGTGTTCAGAGCACAGAGATATTCAGAGAGGCCCGTTTTAGCCTTTTAGTTACCAAGTTGCCTCGCTAGTGTCTACCCGCTCAGGCAATCAAATACAAAAAAAAGTTAAACACAAACAAATAAAGAGTTCGTATCACTTTGTATCACTAAACTTCACGCTGCCACAAGCGCGATACGAGTATGTCATATGAAACCATAGAATAACTACAGCCAACAAATGTCACAGGTGTGTGTGGAGGGCGATAGCGGTGTCAGCGCTTATATCTGCAAATTGAGTTTGTTGATGTAAGATGTCGGACCCTGTAATTGAGTGCCTGCGAATTTATCAAAGACGAGATGGGCGAATCTAGCTCTATGGCCCGGAAGGAAGTCAGTCTGCTCCGACTCAAGGAAAGATGCGTTACTTCTATCCTAGAGTCTGGTCCATGGGCGGGTATCGATGGCCGAAAGCCATTATCCATCTGCACAAATTCCATAGAGACAACATCTGCACATATTCCATGTGCATATCTACAGATGGAGAGGTTGGTGAAGAAGCTTGCGAGGACAATATGTCACCGATATCTTGGCCCGGGGGCGGCAGGGAACGTACATTTAACTCCACGATTATGAAGCGAGTACGCAATATGCAGAATCGGAACTAGTTGATTTAGATAGACGCAAAGCCTAGGCTTATTCGATTTTAAATCAACGACAGGAGCTGCGTTAATTCATGTAAATCTTACTACTATAAATGAAAGTACTTTTCAACATTATATTAATATAATTAAGACATAAATAAATATATAAACACAATATTACCGTACTCAGCTATAGATATAAGCTAAAATATATAAGAAGCAAAATATATAATATACCTCACACTCAATATTAAAACGTGAAACTACTTCGAATTTACTCTGCACAAAATCAAACAGAATTTGACTCTGCTAGTACTAAGCCGCACCCCATAGTGCATGATGTGCGTTTATCCGGAAACAGGGGCACATAGCATCATTTGAATGCAACGACGGTTGCTTCACAGAAGACCAGCTGATGGCAGCAGGCTAGGTTTGGGGAAAGGCAACCAGCGTGCATATTTCAACCCAAAGACCAAAAGACTCTTGAAGACTGAGAAGGAAACTCGATTTATCCGCTGAGCCATGCTCACCGCTAGAGTAAAAGAGCTTGCATCTGTTGTGCCCCCGTTACCTGTTAAATTATTTGCTGTGACCTGAGGTTTTGCAGTGACTCGGGTTCAGTTACAGGCTGCCGCTGTGTCTCTGTGCGACTGAGCAGGCTACCTCTGTCTCTCGGGCTGAGGGCTATAGGGCGGAGACGCTGAAATGCTTCTCCAGCGGACTAGAGATCTCTACTAGACAGGTTTGAGCAGTAACATTTACTCGGCGGCTCCGCCTGTGTGATGGGATTTCCTATCAATATCTAGAAGATAGATCCACCAAGAAGTTTCATCATCTGCTGCAGAAAAGGGTAGCGCTTTGCAGCGTTCATTTTCATTGAAGCGGAAACATTTAAAAATAAGTTGGAAGACAGGATGGAAAATATTTTCATAAAGTCTACGTTAATATTTGCATGAATGGGGAATAGCACAGTATTGACAAAAAAAATCATATATATATATATATATATATATATAAGTTACGCTATTATTTAGAGTAAAGAGGCCTTCGTAGCCAAATAAAAATACTATAACTCTAATTGAAAACCAGTCAGTTTGACGCCACAACATGCAAATGATTTTTGCCAAGCCAGCTAGTGGTTATATTTTTTTACTGTCCACAACCTTATTTATTACACAGCTCGGCTGCATTATCCAAAATGCGACGCTAGCATCCGTCCCACGTTAAAAGGTAGTACACAGATTGCTGAGGCGTCTGATAATTAACTCTGACAGCGAGCAGAACCGGCATCGGCACTGGTCACATGGCTGGAGTGAAACACATTGGAGCGGTAGTGGTGGTGATAGCCGTGCACGATATACCTCGTGTATGCGCGACGGTTAGAGCATGCGACTCCCGCGTGTCAAACGTACCGAGAGAAATATAGATGTCAAGGTGTTTAAAGCTTGGCCGAAGCTTTGGCAACCTTTCTCTGTCATTCCTGTGCCTATTTCGAATTGTCGGAAATCGTGCAGGACGTAGATACGCCTGTAGGTAAAACGTTTTGCAGTCCTCTCTTGCTAATTAAAATATCATTACTGTGCCGCCTGTAGGATAGTGGCTTTTATTTGTTCGGTTTCCTGCTTTAATTCGTATCTATATGTATATTAGACGTTGTCTATATTAGTGTGATATAGTCTATGTTAGGAATGTTAAAATCAAGCTCCTTAAGCAGTTCACCTCTTTTTTTTTGTATGCGATAAAATGTCTGAAAAGGGGCCTAATAGCTTTTGCCATTATGCCTATCGAAGCAAGCCAGCAGGTACCAGCCCGACCGGTAGCCCTGATTGACTAGGTCCGGGGCGTTAACCAGTCGGTCCGGAGTCAGTGGCAGTCTAGAGTAAAGTAATAAAGTAAAAAACGTCACGTCTCCTATCCGTGTTAGTAATAAGCCTTGACAGTCGTCGAGTGGACAATATGACAGTATGACAAATTCGTTGCCATTTAATCTATATCGTATATATATATATATATATATATACTTGCCTCTCATGATCAACGAACCAAGGGAATGTTACTATAGGGAGTTTACGTATCGGGCCAACTTTATATTTGCAAGGAAGATAGCCGATATGGTTCCAGACCACACCTTAATGCAAAGCTTTGTGAAATGATCGGATTACTCAAGATCGTCACGGTCCTCCATATAATCCAAGGAGCAGACGAATTAATGTGATTTGAGATATCAAGCCGAATGTCGTTATCGATATATATGCTTCCTTTATATCCTTATCCGATATACTTTTGTATATCGTTAACCTTCCTTCGCTGTGAACTTTATTCAAGCCAATAAAAATCTTATTGACCGCTTCATTGATGTGCGAATGAAGAGTTAATCGTAGGAACATGTGAAATAATGTTTATACCTGAATGTATCACAACAATTAAAACCATAAGTAATATATTTGTCTCGCGAATAGCCGACGAATCACACAACACGACGCTTTGCAGGCTTCTCTGCACCCTAGCTTCCTCCCACTTTTTAATCATTAAGTTAGAACCGTTTCAATTATGTTCTAAATTTCATGAGTGTACCGTCCAAACTACCTTTTAGCACTGTCTTACTTAATTAGGAGGCCTCATACATCGATTTTATCGTAAACCTTCCGCTCTCCTGTCTAGGTACCCGGTTCTGCTTCCGCGAGCTTTAAAAGTGTCGTTGACTAAAATCGACAGAATTTTCTAGTCAATCTTGTTAGGAATAAGTTCGGCGGCGCGAAGAGCGAGTACAAAAGCCGATCTTTGCCGAAATTCCTTGAACATAGCTGCTCGATTGGTCCTTGTTAGGGTTTGCGTACATTCGACTTGAAACTCGTTCTCGTTGAAGACAGGACACAAACACGCACACCGGATACGTTCGGGCGGCCCTCCAACGTAGACCCGATTTAGCCGCCGCCTATACATAGGTAGTCGTGGAACTCGATAAAAGAGGAATTTATTTTTGGAATGACTTTGACTTGTTCAACGGTGGTATCACAAATAGGCTGTGTACAGATGTGGCTGGGCGTTCGAAAATGTGAGATTGCGAGATAATAATGGCTTGTTTCATAGAGAAACAGCCAGCAAAAGGTTAGCACTGTTATAAGGGAACGTTTGCAAAAAGCGTGACTCTGTGATGTTCTCTTTTGAGCCCCCATGATCAATAACTTGAAGACTTTCCAACTACGGCAGTACGGTAATAATACATAGAAATATATGAAAATGTGCACTTTATGGAGATCATTTTATGGATAGTGGTGCTTCTTTATGGATAGTGATTTTTTTAAGCGATTATATTAACATTTATTCAATGTCATCAATCCTTCACGGTCGGACCATGACATTTGGGTCCACATTTGGGACATTTGGGATAGTGATTTAATTTCTGGTTACGGGGTTACTTTAACGTTAACCTTTTTGATGGAAGCGTCGCAAGGATGTAGAAATAGGTACGATTTTGTCCTATTTTGTAAAATACGTTACTTTATTGTGTACTACAAAAACTGCTCGAGAAGGCAATTTTATGTGTCTTGCAATACTCCTTCGTTTGTGAAATTGAGAATAAACAAGTTATCTACAGGCCAATGGAACTTGGCGATGGGCTCCAGATCAAGTTTGGCAGGTTTATATGAAAAGGAAAAGCGGCAAAGGGCCGGGGTTAAATGGGTATCTGAAAATTCAAGGGCGAGTGGGCTATTAGCAAAGGCCAGGGCAAAGATGTTGGATACAATAATACAGAGAGCTAAATATATGCAGCAATGTACAGAATGCTAAGCTTGTGGGCTAGGGAATGAGTAAATCGAACACATTGTAACATAATGTACAGCCTTGGGGAGAGCAGAGATATCGACCGGTCGGAGACCCTAGCATAAAGACAAATGTTAGAAAAGATCGGGTCGATATTACCAAGAAGAGGTTGTGTCAGTTGGAGTATACATTGATTATATGGATGCGTAGGTAACATATATGCTGCCGCTCTAAGCGCCCCGGATATAAAACGAGTGACACGTGTATTTAGGTAAACAAACCAAGCGAGTAATAAATCAATATATATATATATATATATAGAGAGAGAGAGCGAGAGAGAGATACGCTTGTGTATAAATGGTGTCATAATCTACATTACAAAGAAGAGGTTGTGTCAGTTGGAGTATACATTGATTATATGGATGTGTAGGTAACATATATGCTGCCGCTCTACGCGCCCCTGATATAAAACGAGTAACATGTGTATTTAGGTAAACAAACCAAGCAAGTAATAAATCAATATATATATATATATATATATATATATATAGAGAGAGAGAGAGAGAGAGAGATGCTTGTGTATAAATGGTGTCATAATCTACATTTATTTTTCCGTAATCTAATTCTGAGAATGTTATCCGAAGCCATTTGAACAGGTAACCCGTCAACAACTTGGACTTAGATCCGTATTCTATTCACCCATCGTTCCTAATCTGTTATTGCTGTCGTTATGTGATAATTATTAAAGGTGAGCAATATGTTCATCATGAGCCTGGCGGTAGCTGACCTCACCGTTGGTTTGATCGTGATGCCGATCTCGTCCGCGTACGCGCTGGCCAACGAGTGGCAGATGGGAGACTTCATCTGTCTGTTTTGGCTCTCCGCCGACTACACAGCCTCAACGGCGTCCATTCTCAACCTGCTGATCCTCTCGCTCGACCGGTAAGAACAATTAATTCCTTATGTGCCTCGATGAGTGCAATTTATTATTATTATTATTATTATTATTATTATTATTATTATTATTATTATTATTATTATTATTAATTCAATTTGTAATTGTGTTATCAGAGTACAGTTGTGAGATTCGAACGTGTCGCGTCGATTCAAGCACGTATTTAGCTGCTCATCCCATGGCGCCGATTATAGAAGCGGCATTGCCTCTACACACCGCGAGAGACAGAAGCTGTCTCAGATATTCGCCTTCGCGCTGGTCCCCCGTTGTTGCTGTCATTCTCCTGGCCAGATCCTGAATGAATTTTGTTGTTCCACTGCGGATGGGTCCTAATGTTTCCATAGCCACCGGTACGAAGTGAAGACTGTTTTCAAGGTCTGCGTATCTGTTCTAACAGAGCTATGGCTGAGATACGATGGAGCTACTGTGCAGGACACTGTAGCATCCCAGGTAAAGCACTTGCCGTGAGACCATAATGGTATGATCACGCCGTCAGGTCTCTTGTCGTTGTCTTGTCCAAGGCCCCGTGGTTCGAGTTATTATTATTATTATTATTATTACGCCTTATGCAGCTGTAACGTTAAACGCTTGCAGGAGGAAAGTTGCAGCTCGTCTCTTTGGCGGCAACTACCCCATTGTTTTGCTTGCTTCGTGAAGGCCACGAAGGTACCACCTGGACGAAGAACGCTATAGCTGGCTACCGAGGGTTTCAGGTAGTTAGTCACGGTACCGTCGCAGACCAGAGGCCGACCCTAAAAAAAGCTTTATGGTCGAACTGTCGTTGCTACTTTCACTTATTAGTCCTAGGGGGTTTACAAACGCAACGAATCTAAGCCGAGCGTAGGACACGCGTGACAAGCTCGTTTATGGCTCAATGTTTGGTTCAACGCTTCGTAGGCAGGCCTGACCGCAATGACAATTCGTCCCGACAAAACTGGCACACAGCGACAGGTGTAGGGCTCAACAGTGTAAGTCCTCAACCTAAAGGCTATGCATATATGAGGGCCACAGGTGTCGCTTAACAGGGCAGTTCCAACCGCTCCCAGAGGGCAATGCCTATGACCAGAGGTCTTTGCTCGAGAGCGGGCCACTATTGCGAGTCTCACGCCTGAATGTCTCAACGGATGTCTCAACATCGTAAATGGAACGGGCACTCAAGTCAGCTAGCCCCTCAAACGGCAGAGTAAGGCGTGGTCGCTCTACCAGAAGTTTGCGGCGCTTGCTCCGTCGGTGAATCCCAGTTGATGTGGACACAATCGCTTCCCGATTACGTTACGGTTGCAATTGCGTCTCCTCGACTGTGAGCGGAGTCACCCAAAGCTGAAGTTAGGTCGTTGAGGTGTCGTGGTTATAAGAGATCTAAGTCGGCCGGTAAGCTAGACAATAGCGAATAAATAGCCATGGCAACGCCCCTACCTGACAGAAGATTGTCTCACTAAAGGCAGGGGGAGCCATCATAACTACTATTGTTGTGTATAATAGTTCTAAAGATAGGCATGCGTTTTCTGTAGACAAGAATCAAGCGATACGCTCTTTTTTATAAGTCACTCACGGTTACCAACTGAACTAAGTTGATGTCAAGCCTGCCTTCACTGGCACACACTGTGCAAAGGAAGCATGTCGTTTGTCTGTTTACAGTCTACACGTTTAGTTAGCGTTAACTAACACTAACAGTACCTATGCAAGTCGTTCATGGTTGGAAAGCTTAAAGTAGCAACAAGCGAAATAGTGGCAGAACTACAACCCACTAGTAGGGTGGAGGAGGGAGGGCGGAGGTAATATCGAAATGTAATATATAAGCAAGGATTTGATTGGATGCTCCAGCATATATATATATATATATATATATATATACCGTCAAGCTTCCTTTTTTAAGTCTGATTATCGACGTGTGTCGCTGTAAGCGACCACGTACGTATTGAAAGCTTAGTTCAAATCACTACGCGAGTTGTTTTTCTTTCTAATTAAAATACTTTTATCCAAATCCGCAAAACGTGCTTGAGATCGCTCTGAACGAGGCATACATCGTATCGAAGTCAAAGCAACCGTTTCTAGAATTCTAGTGTCGTAGACCACTTCTTCCGTTGGGAATTGTTAGCAACTGGGCCAGGATCAGGTCGTTTACGTGCAGCATGGAGGTAGCTGCGGTACTGGTGGTGACAGCATTAGCAAAAGAAAACGTTGTTCTAATGATTATTGCACGACACATTTCAATGAAAACAAGTAGTCCAAGTTTCTTACCACCTCAGCGTGCCAACATTGGTCAACCGAAATTGACATAACTACCTGCTTAACCTCTGCCCACAAGAGTGAGCAAACTGTCCTGCTTCGTCGGTAGAACTAGGTATGAAGGTGAGCATGAACGAAACCGTACAGCCAACCTGCCAAGTTGTTAACGAGGCGATTTCATGCCTAATTGGCGATTTAGGCGCGTTTACCGATTTAATATTGGAATTGGCCTGTCTTTTAAAATAAAACATGTATAGCGTTTCTTTCTTATTAATTGCACCTAAGCACGGAGTGGAGTAGAAAATTGACTTGACCAAAAAACGACTACTGCCGACAACTGCTAACATGAGGAAAACTACAATTTACCTTCATAATGTACGTGCGTGCTTGCGTAATAAATGTAATTAATTTGCTTACGTAAATAGACCTTACCAATTAGTGGAAGTGTCAAATTATTGTTCGGTGAGCAGAAAACTTGGCACCGGAGGCGTATTTATAAACATAGCCTCTATATATATATATATATATATATATATATATTTCGTTTAGTTTGTTATAGGCAAATGCTCTATATTATTCTTTTCCGTTTGCTAGCAGCGAGTGTGCGCGTTGAAATATTCTGTTAAAATCAACAACATTCAGTATTAGAAAAATAGATGTGATCCATAAGTTTAGCGTAGTAACATAAACATATTTTTAAGTCACGATGCAGGTTAAGGGCATCCCTTATGCGTGTATGCAGAGAGAACCTGTTTAAGGCAAAATAGCCTGACAATTTATGTTAAATTTTGTCAGTCTGGCGGCAAAAGCTTATTGATTCATAAACATGCTTTTGCTAAAAAGTTGCAGGTAGTTATGCATGGAGCAAGCCTCTGGCGCGTAGCCCGCTTGTGTCGTGCCATTTCAGCGTAGATAGTTCTTCGGCGCCAGTTCCTTTCAAATCCTTCATCTAAACAGAACAATCGCATAACTGTTGTGCCTACCAGCCACGAGGGCATGTGTTCCTTTTCCTTGGAAACTCTTAAGAGCGGCTCAATCCACCCTTCAAGACATAGGCGGAAAAGCGGGGCAACCCCATATCCCCTAAAGTCTTCACTACGACACTTACGTCCAAAACGCACCGCTTTCTTCCCAGGACCATTGTGCTTTTTTCATCAGAACAAACTCTTCTCCGGTGTGCTGACTAAATGTGAGTTGCGCCCTCTTAGATACTCCTAAACAGGCGAAACCGGTCTGTAGGTCTAGTGGAGTACTATTGCTCTCTAAGGATTTTTGTTCCGTAAGTGTTGACGTTGAGCTGACAGTTCTTGTCCTATTTGCTGGTATCAATCAGGTGAGTGCGCAAGACTCATTAGACGATTTACGTTACAACGCCTTAAGCTGCTTTTTCGGTTCCTAGTGCTCTAAGCGAGCCCGTGATAAAGATATTGAATAGAAACGTGAAACACATTTAAGATTAGGTTTCGCAGCACAGTAGAGGCTTAGCTGAAATGACGCTCTGCATACTAAAGGGTAAGCGCGTAAACTACGTCACCGACGAATTCGTCACATTCGACCTATGCTGTTAGTATATATGACAAAGGGCAGCTCGGATTGTCTCTTTTCACTTAGGGCTGATGGCAAACACGGGAGGTCACCGACTCTTGGCAGGGCGTACTATACTTGGCAGGCATCTACATTGCAACTGACTCAGTGCACGATATGAGTAAGCAGGTCTGTATGCCAAAGTGCCAATCTTCCCAAAAACGCCACATTATTGTCGACAGCCACATAAATAAATATTATCATCATAGTTATTTCACTCATATTAAGTATTGCATATAACATAGACAATTATACAAAATATACATTTATACAGTCGGCTGCTCGCGGCATGTTATTCGAGTGAGGCAGTGCAGTGATCCCTTCTCAAGGGCCAAACAGGCAGACGCATGAAACTTCGTAAACACTTGAGAGCTCAGCAATATATATATATATATATATATATATATATATATATATATATATATATATATATATATATATATATAAGGATACTATTTATCTTTGTAAAACGGGTTTCGGTGTTCGGTTGTGGGAATACAATAGTTCATATTTTTGAGGGAGGGACTCTCATGACAGAGGAACTACAGTCACCATGTGGTTTACCCAGGAAGAGGGTTTTTGAGGAGTACACTGTAAAGTGAACAAGAAAATTAAAAAAACGACATAGGCATCTACACTACGGTGGCGATGGGAATCACGACCTGGCAAGGAACCGAAGCAAAATAGTGGACATTTAACGACGGCGTTTGCATTCCACGGGTTTCATTACGTCCTACGCAGCACGGAGGAAGTTCGCGTTCCTAAGGAGTGCTGTAAATGACCGAGGTCTTAAGCCAGGGCGACAGATTCCATACCGTATGTCTAGCAGATAGCCGAGTTAGCAAGAGGGCAAAAGATTCAGTGATGCTCAAGAAATAAGAGTCATGTCTAGTGTATATAGTTTACCTAACCAGGCGGTTAATACTAATAATAATAATAATAGTGTTCCTGTCATGCCGACATGAGAGTATTTACTCAAAGTCGAACATTGTCCACTTCGGGCGATCGATTCTTCTCAGAATGGCAACACTCGTATTTCAGCGATAGAATTTGTAATAGTTGCGGCATTCGTTAACTTAGAGAAAACACAGCAACTTCCACGTATGCAAGTATTAGCAGGAGTTACTGTTAAAAAACATCGTCTAGAGACCATGGCAGTTACCGGGGGATAATCTCTCAAGTGAGAATCTCTCTTATCAAAAATGAGATATGTAGTGACCTGAAGAAACAACGAGATCCACCACTATGTTAAATTGCTCTATGAATCAACTCCTTTACCTAAGAACTTCTTCCTTGGGTAGCCATGGCTTTAACTAATCGGCACACCCCAGCACACGTAAGGTGCTTTAAATGCCTTCTAGAAGTTCCCAATACCAATTCCGAATACCGGAACACGGCAAAACGCGCCACCTGTAATCTTCCCAATATGGGTATTTGTCAATTGGCTGCCCATTAGATGCAGCTGCCTACTTAAAAACAATAAATTAAAATAAACCAATAAAACTTTTACGGCATTTGCCGGCACAAAAAGAAAACGGCAATACAGCAAGAGCCGACAGCAGATATTGTAAAATCGCCATTTGCGTGTCCTCGGCATTGAGCGGCCCCGGCTATCGGTGCGGCGATGTTGAAATCTTACGCGTCTGTTGTAAGGAAAATATCAACGCCGGACATAAAGAGGAAGGCGGAATCTAAGATAAGGATGGTGAATTTCCGGGCAAAAGAGAGAAGACAAATCACCTTGAGGACATCAAGGAGAGGGAAGATGGGAGGATGCTTCGTACTCCTAAGCCAATAAAGAACAAAGAAAGATTGGCGGGTTGAATACGGCTGTAGATATACGCAGCAATTTCAATCTATTAGAGATGCAGTATCATTTTCTTTCAGCTACGACCACTCTATTTTAGGCTGTCCTGATAAACTTCATTTTTATCCAAATATACTTGCATGATAAAATACGTTTAAGAACATATTCTAATATTAAAATGATCTTTTACGATATATATATATATATATATATATATATATATACAGGTAGTTCAATAAGTTCTTAGAATGAGCTTTTTAGAATTCGAATTTTGGCACGCTTTCACCGCTAATAGGAACTGCAACTTTTCGACTGCTAGCACTCAATATATTATGGTGATTGGCCGTTGCGATTTCGTTTGATAGCTTTTCCCGTGCAACGTATCGGCGTGATTTTTAAAAATGGAGAAAAAAGAGTTTCGAGTGGTTATCAAGCATTTTTATTTCAAAGGTTGGAATGCGACCCAAGTAAAAATTGAGTTAGACGAGACGTACAGTGACTCTGCGCCATGTTTTGCCACTGTTTCCAACTGGATTAATGTTTTAAAAAGAGGTCGCAGGAGCACCGAGGATGAACTACGTCCAGGAGGCCAAAAAACGGCAACTGATGAGGAAAACGTAGAGAAAGTGCGAAAAAGTCTTGGCACAGATAAGCGAATGAACATTAAGGAAATAGCGGAGGCATTAGGGATTAGTTTAGGCAGTGTGCATTTTATCCTACACGAAAACTTGAAGATGAAAGAGCTTAGAGCAAAATGGCTGCCGCATTTGCTCAACCAAGGCCAAAAAGACGCGCCTGATTTGTCTTTACAGCGAAATTTGGCCAAGATGTCGAACAATCTGTCGAATTTTTGGTGCAGATTCATGGCCGTCGATGAAAGCCTGGTTCATCACTACACTCCCGAGACCCAAGAAGCATCTTGCCAATGGTGTGCACCTGATGAAGGACCTCCGAAGAGGGTGCGGACAACGGCATTGACCGGAAAGGTGAATAATGCTGGTCGACTACCTTGAGAGCTGTAAAACGATCACAGGAGAATATTATGCAAGACTGTTGGACTGCCGTTAGCAAGAACTCATCGTGAAACGGCCCGCTTTGCAGAAGAAGGTTGTCCCGTTTCACCAGGGCAATGCTCCTGCACACAAGTCCCGGCAAGCATCGGCAAAACTGGCCCAACTGAGGTTCGAACTTATTGAACAACCCTCCTATTCTCCAGGCCTGGCCCCCTCTGATTATTTCCTCTTCGGACATTTGAAGAATAGTCTCGGTGGAAAGCGTTTTTCCAGCAATGAAGAGGTTAAGGCTGCTGTCAATGCCTATTTTCAGTCTAACGACGCGGAATTCTACTCAAGAGGTATGAAAGCTCTGAAATCTTGGTGGGAAAAGTGTATTGAGCTTCTCGGGGAGTATATCGAATAAGAAAAATTTTAAAACATGATTTGGAAAATTCTCGGTTTTCATTCTAAGAACTTATTGAACTACCTGTATATATATATATATATATATATATATATATACAGGGTCATTCATATTGTTGTGCACGCATTTCGAGGTTTGATAGAACTCGGCTAGAAAATAAGTTTTCCCTATGGAGGGAAGACGTGGAAACGTCTTGTTTAGGAGATAGAGTGAAGTTTATAAAAGTCGTTTTTCTGCCTTTTTTTCTCCTACATAGTTGTGCGAAATCTACGTTTGCGGGAGGAACCAGTCAACGCATGAAGGAAACGATTACACCGGCGTGTTCGGAGGAAAATTCTGCACAACGGGAGACACTTCACTAGCTTGCGTAGCAAAAAGCTAATACTCAGTTTAAGGAAAGTCATGAAAAGTCGATATTTTACGTTAACGCCTTTTCATGAAAAATCGTTAAAATTTTCCATTGCGACCAAAAATGTACGTCCGAAAGACCACTCTCACACAATAGCAAATTTAATGCCCGTCATTTTCGTATCAAGGTGATGGTGCTGCGTTACGTAGTTGTCAAGTCACTAACCTTTTTCGACAGTCATAGTTGTTATGTTTTACGTGCAAGTTTTCACGTTCAGAACCGTAAAAATTTGCCAAGACGTTTCCGCCCCCTCCTTCCGCTAGGAAAATTTATTCTCTTGTTGAGTTCTACCAAACCTCAAAATATGTACCTAACTTTCTCATACGCCCTATGGAAATATGCATGCCTTCGCTTTCGATATGGCTATCGAAAAAGCTTAGTGACTTGACAACTACGTAACGCAGCACCATCACCTTGATACGAAAATGATGGGCATTAAATTTGCTATTGCGTGAGAGTGGTCTCTCGGACGTACATTTTTGGTCGCAATGGAAACATTTTACGATTTTTCATGAAAAGGCGTTAACGTAAAATATCGACTTTTCATGACCTTCCTTAATCTGGGTATTAGCTTTTTGCTACGCAAGCTAGTGAAGTGAAGTGTCTTTTCCTCCGAACACGACGGTGTAATCGGTTCCTTCATGCGTTGACTGGTTCTCCCGCAAACAGAGATTTCGCACAACTATGTAGGAAAAAAAGGCAGAAAAACTACTTTTATAAACTTCAATCTCTCTCCTAAACAAGACGTTTCCACGTCTTCCCTACATGGGGAAAACTTATTTTCTTGCCGAGTTCTATCAAACCTCGAAATGCGTGCACAACAATATGAATGACCCTGTATATATACAGGGTGTTGCAGGAATATTTGAAGCCCGATATACAGAATTGTAGAGCTCGTTAAAGCAAATATTTTTTTCAATGGAACATGGTCTCTGAGAAGTCTTGTTTCGGAGTGAGAGTGAAATTACTACAATTTGTGACACTGGTGTTTTTGCCCGACATAGGAGCACAAAATGTGCTGTTGCGAGACAACCAGTCTTCCTAGACAGAAACTAAGCACACCGTCGTGTTCGTAATAAAATTCTGCTCCATCCATGAAGAATATGCAAGGCCGGTCAGAAAACGCGACATGGTCGCTTAAAAGTGAATTCGCCAAAAATAAAGTTCTTTATTAGCGTTCACGCTAAATACTTTAGAATCATAACCCTATAACCATTCACAGCGCTCAAAACGGACACATTCCAATGCGCAATTCATGGCGATCATTTTGGTACCAAACATATGTCCATGCGAGCTGTCGTTGCGGAGTAATTACGATTTTTCGGAGGGCATGTCCAGATTAAGTTCATGTAAAATGACTGTGTGGCTACGTTCACTACCGCCGATGTGTCGCGCGACAGCCGCAGCGCGTCATTTTACATGCACTTAATCTGGACATGCCCTCCGAAAAATCGTAATTACTCCGCAACCACAGCCGCAACCACAATGCCATAAGTTTGGTACCAAAATGATCGCCATGAATTGCGCATTGGCTGAATAAGTCCGTTTTGAGCGCTGTGAGTGGTTGTAGGGTTATGATTCTAAAGTATTTGGCGTGAACGCTAATAAAGAACTTTATTTTTGGCGAATTCACTTTTAAGCGACCATGTCGCGTTTTCTGACCGGCCTTGCATATTCTTCAGATGGAGCAGAATTTTATCGCGAACACGATGATGTGCTTAGTTTCTGTCTGGTTGGCTCGCAACAGCACATTTTGTGCTCCTATGTCGGGCAAAAACACTAGTGTCACAAATTGTAGTAATTTCGCTCTCACTCCGAAACAAGACTTCTCAGAGACCATGTTCCATTGGAAAAAATATTTGCTCTAACGAGCTCTACAATTCTGTATATCGCGCTTCAAATATTCCTGCAACACCCTGTATATAATAATAATAATAATAATAATAATAATAATAATAATAATAATAATAATTATTATTATTATTATTATTATTATTATTATTATTATCAGCAGCAGCATCATTCAGTTACTACAATTATGAGATGTGAACGTTTAAACCAGATCCATCATGCTATGTTCGCTTTCGGTCAACTCATGCCGCCTATGATAGAAGCCACGTTTCCTCTACAAACGGCCAAAGACATCATCTGTCTCAAAAACATGGCCTCGCATCGATCGCCCGTAACGTCTTCCATACGTTTTCCGATATCTTTCAGGATTTTTGATGTACCTGTGCTGATGGGGCCGAGTGTCTCCAATGTAATGGGTACAAAGTGGTAGCTCTTTAAAAGCTCGAGATACTCTCTTCGTTTTTCAGAATCCGAGCGCTCTGCAACCTATCCCGATTCAACTGCGCTGTGGCGTAAATACGACAAGACCACCGTGCCTGAAACGGTTACATCCTATACAAGGCTTTTTCCGTGTGACCATAATGGAATGGTGGCCCCGTCAGGTCGCAGCTCACTGGTGTCATTAAAACCCTTCGGTTCGGATGTAGATGGTATCCCGCTAAGATAAATATGTGTTTTAAACGTAGAGTACGCGTTAAACACATACTTGTCTTTGAAGCTATATGCATCTACTCTTGATCTCTGGGGTGGATGGCCACTTTTGTCTACGCCGTGATGCGCACATTGACTACTGAAGCTTATTTTACAGCCTACACGGCTATTCGGAGGACACGGAGATTCTAAGTGTTTCGGGGTAATGTGAAAATTTCATTTTTCCGAGGCCTTTTTCTGGGCAACACTCTGTGAGCCCTGCGTAGTTATGGAAGCAGTCTTATTAGCTATTTCCTTGGCGCGAGGACTTAACTATATCCGTCATCCCTCTAGCGGCACGATCAATCGGGCTAGACGGCTCCTGCTCAATTTCCAGACCTAAAGAGTCGTTTTCACTCTCTCTTCTCCGTCCCCCTTAACGTTGTCGTTAATCCTTGCAATGCTTAATGCAATCCTTCACTTTTTATTAATGCTAATCCGTTAAGCGCTTTTTGCACTGGCTTTTTATGCTGCTATGCTGATATATGACACTTTCTATGCACTTATGTTAGCTTTCCTTGCCGGATCGTCTGGTGAATTTGTAGCAGAGCGAAGCCGAATAACTGATGAATAGGTTATCAGCAGCCGCGCTCCTCGAACGGCTAAGCGGCGACGCTTGGCGGGACGTGTGTGGCAATCAAGGTAACTATATAAATATGGCAAAATTATAGCGACCTCATTCACGAGTCGTTTGCGCCGTCCTCCAAGAGGATGCACAGCCGTTGGCTATGTACCTGCACGGTGGCGGCGGTGACCTACCCGTCGAGCAAACAGTCAGTTCTACTGTATCACCACAGAGACCACGCGGTTAAATCGTTTGCCTTTCAAAGGCATCTTTCCACTGTTGCCTAGATGCGGCAACATAGAAAGTAGCTTAACGGTTACTTTGAAACCAGCTTATTGGTTTACTTTACACCTATATATATATATATATATATATATATATAGTATATATGTATAGTATATTCAGTGCCAGGCAGCTACATTACCCGCAGGCCAATGTATCTGGGGACGAGACCGGTGGTAGCTAAAGGCCGAGCACCACCCCTCATATACTCCTGTAGAGGCTTCCAGCGGAAACATGAAGGGTGGAGGAAGACTATCCTGAAAAGCCGCGCGGCTGATCACAGGGTCGTTCCAAAAACCTGGGGAGAAAGAGAGACGGGGGGAGAGAGAGAGGGGTGGGGGGTAAAGAGAAAAGGGCGACACACTTGCAAGTGTGTCAGGCAGCAGGGCAGTACGGCGGCCAAGTGCGTCATTTACGCGTTTGTGCACAACGTCAGCATATATGCTTCAACAAGGCAACACAGCATCATGGTAGCTGCAGCTACCTTCCAGGCATCCTCTGCTCTCTGTACGTTGGGTGGCAAACCGTCGTCGTCGTCGTCGCGGGGTCTCTTCTGTCTTGGCCGGTCGGTGCCACCCCCAAACCCCCAACGGTCAACGAACGGCGAAGCTCGCAGGCAGTCAAATGAGGGGCACGCATCCATCCAACTAGCTGGCCACGACCGCTGAAGTGCTCGGGCTGGTGCCTCGGCTCAACTCGACTAGGGAGGGCACGACCGCCCTGCTTCTGTTCTCGCCTGCTTGTGGAGTGGCCACGTCGACCTGTCCACCCATTCTCAGTGCGTGGGCCCTCTTCATGTCGTCCGACATCGCCTCCGTACCCCCGTACGACCACTTCTGTTACTGCTGCGGCTGCTGCTGCTGCCGCTGCTGTAACTGGCGTTGTTAGTGTCACTTCTGCTTCGAGTACTACCACTACTACTACTACTACCACCGGGGGTGAACGGGGGTGCGGCGGAAACTAGAAAGTGCTGGCTGGGGGCATTCGTCTTGCCGCTTGCGCTCGCCTCGCCACCAGCCACAAACGCACAGAGTTCGCTCAGTGCTCAGGCAGGCAGGCTAAAAGTAAAAGATGACGGCAATTTGTATGTGACACCTGCACGTGCCCAAATATACAGTGTGGTGCGACGCTACCGTCGCCGGCGTCAGCGTAAACGACTAGCCAACAACAACCTGTGGCATGAAATAGTAGTGAAGGTTGGTCAGCTATCTCGCTCACGAATGCGGTATAACTAACTATCTGTTAGGGTAGTCATCTTCGGCGAAAGGCGACATGAATGAGCCTGTGCTATTAAAGGAGACCTTACACTTAATTTGCTCTGCCGTAACGTCTCTGCCGTTTCCGCTCTCTGTACAAATCAGAAAGGCTATTTCGGCACCCGTAATGACGTGACTGAAAGTTTTTGATAAGTCGAGACTGGTGCGTACAGCTCTCAGTGATTTTTTTCGAAAACAAAACCTTGATTACAGTGAGTCTGGCTCAATGGATTTACTAAGTCATTCGAATCTACAAATTAATCTGAAAGTATTTGAATTTATAAATTTATCTGAAGTGCGGTACGTTCAGTGTCAGTTAGGCTATGTGATTGACTAATAGCATGTATGTATAGTAGACATAAGCACCACCCGCAATAGGCAGATAACAAATAGGTTTGTTCATTGTTAAAGCGGTTTGGTCGTATCTGACGCGTCACTCTTGTATTAACCGTACGGAATAGTTATGTTGTCAAAAGACTAAACACTTCTCCGGAGGAGCGAATATACTCACACAGTTCCAAACTACATGATATATTGCGGTACTTGACGTCAATCTTAAAAATCGTGTATAAATACAGACCAGTAAAATCACGCGATACAGCCGTTCATAATCTTTTAAGTAAGTCAGGGCATGAAATGTCTGGAAATGTCACTTGCTAGTACCTCTGCGAAGTCTGTCTAAGGCTTAACGTTTGTTTAAGTACATAGGTACGTAAGCCTTTGGAAGTTGAGGCAAATATAACCACAGGTATGTCTATCAGCACTATATCAAGCAGATTCAAGACAATGGCTTCAAGCACGGTAGTGATACTGCACGCATTTTTGATAGACCAATACTTAGGGCAAGTCGCTGAGGCTCACGCTGCTATTGACAAGCGCGTAACGTTTCTATTCTTCTCTGTTGTGCTTGATGTCTGGAAGGTACTGGTCGATTACATCCCCGCTGCGCTATATGCGGAAGCGGACGAAAAAGCGCGCGCTTGTCATGATCGCTTTCGTGTGGCTCGTTTCGGCGATGTGGATCGTGCCGATCGTCTTCTGGCAGGAGTGGTATCCCGACCAACAGTCGCCGGCTCAGTCACAGGAGGAGTCACCCGCCCTCGGGGTGCCCGAGCTTAGCTACTCGAGAGACTGCGAGACCAAGTTTAGCGACAACGTAATCTTCAAGCTGACCGCTTCCACGCTCAACTTCTACATTCCCATGGTGCTCATGATCGTGCTCTACTTCAAGATCTTCATGGAAGTCAAGAAGAGGTCGAAGTTCGCCATCGGCGAGAACCAGATCTGCTATGCGACGCACGCTGTCTGCTCGTCGCCGGCCCGAAGCATCTCGCGAAAGACGCTCGCCAAGGAGATCGTCGACTACGTCAGCGAAGGCAACGACTCGCTGTCGGTGCACGACGAAGTCCACAAGGTGGACGTGGGCGGCGGGAACGGCACGTCGAGCAGTTCGTCCGGCTCGCACCCGGGCCATCTGGGGGGCGCGGGCAATCACAAGCACTTCGTTGTCGTCACGACCACCACGGGTAAGGATCGAAAGAGGCGCGCTTATCGAAAGGGCACAACCGCTGCTGTTGCTGCTGCTGCTGCTGCTGCAGGAACAACAACAACAATAACAGCAACAACAACAGCAACCACAACAACAACAGCAACAACAACAATGATAGCGGCGACGGCCACGACGACGACGACGACAGCAACAATGAGGACTATGACTGCCACCTTACCAACTGCGGTAGGTTGCGGCGCCGCTACGCAGCTCGCACCCGCACCCGGTAACGCTACTCCAGTACCCTTCGGAGGTCCTGAGGAGAGAGAAAATGTCGCCGACGGACTCAGCTCGGAAGGAGCCGCCTCGGACTGGGAGCCCGAACGAGACAGCGGAAACAGCGGAGACAGCTACAAGAGCACGGTAGCTGTACCGCTATCGGTGGCCGCGGCAGCGACGGCCAACGTGCACGGCGGCACGCCAAATACGTGCACGCCGTGCATGATACATCTGCGGACCGAAGGGTCGGCGAGCGGCGGCGGCGGCAACGGAGGAAACACTGCTGGCACCACATTAACGCACAATAACAAGGCCCTGCTGGACCGCAAAGCCAACATGCGCACGTCACCCAATGGGCCCAGTCCAAACGCCACCATGGTAAGTTTGATGGCGGTAAGGCGCATGCTGCCAAACCAACTCATCGTCTTTGTTGTTGCTGCAGTTTTTCACTTGTTTCTGTTTACTTTAACCGCTAATGGAATTTTCCTGGTAGGTGTATACATATACATAAATATATATAGAAAATATTGTGATGATTTATTAATCATTTACAATATGTTTGCACACTCGGCAGTGCTTGCCTTAATAAAAATGGTGCTAAAAAAATAGTATATATAGTAAAAAAAAGTTTATATATATGTGTGTGTGTGTGTGGGGGGGTGGGTATCTGTTAACACACGTATAGATATGTCTATAAGTAGGGAATACATAAACGAAGCAGCGTTATTTAAGGGGGTCGTTGAAACCCCGCACCGCAGCGTCCTATACAAGACATTTTCCTGCCGTTCATGGTAACAGGGTAAGCTCATCTGGCTAGAGGCTTTATACGAGTGGGATTACGTAGCGTTAGCTAAGTGACGTCGTTAATGGCTGGCTGAGCTTTTACCTCGGGGCGTGTTTCCACTCACACTACTTGGTCACGCTGCATTAAATGTGAAGGGTGCCCCTAGAAATTGCGGGCTCTCCGTCGTCATTTGGCGCGTGGCCGGCCGTGAAAAAATCGAGGTCAATTAGGTAGATTTTTGTTCAACTGCCGGGTCGACCAAAGAGAAAAACACTTGGAACCTCGCATCATTCAAAGTAAGCCCGGTGCGCGGCCCGAGGTCTATCACTCAGCTGGCGCCTTCTAACACGGTCTCTTGTGCTCCAGTTACGGTTTAAACTCAAATTGCAGCTGGCGTTGGAGGCAGTATGCCATGCGAGAATGTCCGAAGTGTACAGATTTTGCGGCTTCGACTTTACCGGTCGCCTGCGCATTCATCGGTAACAGTGTCTCTGTGAAAAGCAGTTGTCCGGCTGCTTGCACCACAAATTATCTAGGGCACGCTTTTCTGAACTGCGCAAATTCTTGCCGCATCGGACACTACCGTGCCGATCCTCAAGCTAAGGCCGGTAGCCGAGCTCAGCGAGACTCAGTTGAGCATGGCCGTCGCAAAACATGTTAAAACTCGGCCTGATTACGACGATGGCCTTCACTCGGCCAGTCGAGTAAAGGTGAATGCCGCTTGGAATGCAGGTTATCACCTTAGGCTTCCTGGTGCGCGTGTCAGAACAGAGTGCTTATACAAGCTAGGGCTTTGACTTGCTTTAACAAGCAAATCTTAGCTTGTGTTACTTGTAGAGTCGCATACAAGTGTCTAAGATATGACAAGACCTACTCGAACAACCGTTAGTTGTTGTCGTACACATTTCGTAGCGGTTGCAATCGTTTTGAACATTCTTGCCACTGCTCTGGTGAGAGAACAACCGTTCCATGGCAATAGAAAGAGCTCCGCTTTTAAAGCCTAGCTATACAAGAGATGCATGTCTAAGAAATGCCACGCAATTCCAAGCCCGGGGGGGGGGGGTGCAGGAATGAATAATGAGGAATACAATGATGAGTGTAGTAGGGTTGTAAATACCATATCCACCTGATCGACGAAGGACTACATCCGTAGTGGTTTCAGTGCGTTAAAGCTTTGTGGTTTCCTAATTATCAGACATGTATGAAACATAATTAGTGGTTTATGCAGAATTAAGCACAATTATTATTAGTGCAGCAACAAGAGCCCGTATATGCCCCGCCGCGTAGGGATTACTACTCCGTTAAAGTTTAAGCTAACATGTTGAACACAGGCTCCCATGAGCTTTCTGAAAAATTAAACGGAGACACGTACCTCATATTTCTGAGCAGGACTTTACCAAAGCTGCCTGTAGATGTTCCGGAAGGCATTCGCTAAAAAAACCCTTTGTTGGACGTGACTGGCATTTCTGAACGCATGCATGAAGACCTTCGCAAACGCTAAATTGTGTACTCTGATTGGCGGTCGTTTCAGATATTGGCTATTCTGTCGAACAGCTCGATTGCTCGCAATCGCTTATTTTGTAAATGTGTTTTCTGGACAGCCATATTGCCATGTCTAGACAGTCACATTGATATACCAAAAATGTGTATTCTTACTCCTATATATAATTAATTAATAATAATAACTCCTATAATTTGTATTCTCCTATACAACACATTTCCGCTTGTCCATTCCATTGAAACGCATGTTTACTTTAACAGGTTCTACGACCTCCTAGAGCAGCGCACCTGAATAAAAATTGTGGTAAAAAGGTGTCGCGTGAGGTTAAGAATCAGCTGTCCGTCGTGTCCTTGCTTGATGGTAGCCCCCGCTCTTATAGACCCGGTGCGAGCGGTATATCCTCAAGGTTCCTTGCAACGTTAAGACGGTAAGATCCATAAGATTCCTCTTCGTGACGCCGAGCCCCAAGAGCGTACTCGCAGATTCGGAGTCCCATACACCACTCAGAGATAGTAATGGATCCGAATCTGCGAGGTTTTTGCGGGTCGGGGAGCGCCGCTCCTAGGAATTCGACGTCATATTTGGCGATCTTGTCCTGCCGCACTTTTGCGAGGTCCCTGTTCGGGCTGCAAACCTCGGCATCTAAAACCCAGACCTCGGTAGGTGTTGTTATTACGAGGTCGGGCTTTAGACCCGGTGTGCCCGGTCAACGGAATACTTGCTCACAAACCACCTCATAACCCTCTCGCGGAGAAGACGTGCCACGCGATCACAGACGTCGTCGTGTCCCTTTATTGTTTGTTTGTGTGTTGTATCGCACATCTGAGCGACATGAGCCAACGTCTCAGGCGCATGACACCCGTGCCTACAACGTTTGTTGTAGCCCGGGCGTCCCCTGGCCAATCTGGCACGCCTTGGTAGTGCGTTGATCTTGAGCTTTAGTAGGTTTAAATACTCCTTACCGGATAGGTAGGGCATACCCTTAATCCAGTAATGTACAAAGGGTGTTGTGTGTGCGTTTTTAAAATATGCCCCATCGAACGTGTTGTGTAGTTGTTGAGACCAGTAATTGGTCTCTTGTGTAGCGGTCTATATATATATATATATATATATGTTTATATATATATATATATATATATATATCAAATCAAGTCAACGACACCTTTTTTCGGGAGGCATGTGTACATTAATATACATACAGATGTCTAGTTATATTATATCCGAACATTCGTGGAACTCTTCACGAGAATACGTTAGTAATCTTCACTATAAGAATGAAAGAGGGTCCATATAGCCGAAATATTTCTTTTGTCACACCACTACCTAACGCTAAATGGAAAGGCAGTCAACCCTTTTCATTAGCTTGAAAGTATTGACAAGCAGTAAGAGACTAGAATAGTAAGATATGCGCAGGCTTTTTTCGAACTCAGCTGTCTTCATTGTTGAGTACCAGTAACTTTCATACTAGCTAGCGGTACGGGCCCTTCATGAACCACAAGGATACTGTTAATCGTTTCCCTTTTTTGCCACGTGTCTGACACATGAGTCTGCCTAAATCTTTGTCCCAGAGTTTTCTGCACTGACTCTTCGTGTTCCGGAGAGAAAATTTCCTAATATTCGTAAGTAAATAGCTGTCGTATATCTTTTGGTGATAGTTAAAGGTTCTCGTACTCGTTGTACGCATGTCTACTTGATCGTATACATCAGCTGCGATCGGCGCGTTATCTTTGGACATTAGTTTAAATTTGTGTTTTCGTGTACGATTACAGTTCCTCGATTGTGTGGCCGAACATTGTTTCTAATCACCATCGCAATGAGATGTTCTATGCGAAAGATCCGTTTTAACTATGCGCCCATACTCGTTTGACGCGTTTATGTATACCTACACCCATGTATTGTATCAATTAACCCGCATCAAAGTACACGTATTTTGTACATGCTTATTGCGTAACGCGTAATAAATATATATATATATATATATACTTTAAGCGCGTGGCTATAAGTATATATGTATATATATATATATATATATATATATATATATATATATATATATATATATATATATATATTGGTAAAGTATCCGTTTGATGAAAACGCAAGGCTGTACTGGCTCTAACACGTGCGGCTGGTGCACGCACTGACTGTACTGACGATCTTCTCTATACGCGTTTGTCTGTCCTTCTTTTTTCTACTTTCTTCCTCTGCGCATCCGCCTGCTTTGCAGATCATGCCGAACGCAAACGGCAATTCAATAGGCAATCCCGTTACCACCGCTGCCATTGCCGCGATGACTAGCGCCAGCCATAACAGCACTTCTAGCAGCTTTTATGTATCCCGAAAGCGAAGAAAACACAACAACGATGGCGCCGCCTACCGCGAGAACTTTGAGCTCGAAAAGGTCAGCACGGCTGCGGGTGTTCAGTAGAGGTCACGTAGTTCATGCATTACATGCTGAATCGTTTACTTCTAGCGCTTCTCGCTGTGGGTGCTTTTAGTACGGCGGTCGAATTTCGCAAATTGCCTTTCGAACGACCTCGTTCGACAAAAGAAAAAGAACCGTTTCAGCGTGGCTAGACTAGCGTGGTTGTTGTGAGCGGCTTGTGACTTGAACATAGACGACCGAACGACATTTGCCAGCATTCGTTGCTCCAAGTGTGCTCCACTGTGTGGCGTTGCTCCACGTTCAAGCTCGGCTAACGGCAACTAGTGCTTGTGGAAGCCGCCTCCGAATGAAGTGTGGGTGTTTCTGGCTTCTGAACAATGGTCTTAGCATAGTTTCAGCGGCTCCTTTGTGCAGGTACTCTGTGCACATGCATATCTTGTCCTGTTTGTGGCCAGCAGGCCCGTCCTGGCGCATTCGATACCCCCCACCAAGACTTAGGACCGTAGGCGGCTCACAAATGTAACCCGTTCTGCCAATGTGGATCATATTGGTGAGAATTGAGGGGAACAAGTTCTGTGGTTATAAGTCGCATATACCGAATCAAATCTCTTGCTCCAAAGCGTCGTCTTAACTAGTTTGTGCTTCATAACAATGTTTCATTGTTTCCTTTGTTTACCTAACAGAACCCTAAGAGCTATAGTTATTAGTCACTCGGCGTGGTTTAGTTGAAAAGAAGAGGTATTACATAAATGTACCTTTTAGCTTTACAGAAAGTGGAATGCGATTTAAAATTCTAAACCTTAATGCATATATATATATATATATATATATATATATATATGGGGGTAAGGTTTTTCTTTCTAAAGAGGGTTTTTGCGCTTTCAAATACATGCAGAAATTGGGTGGTTCACGTGTTTGAAGGTGGCCTGCTGACAGAGGAGCTACAAAAACGATGGAATCTGAAGAAGACGTGCGCCTTTGACGTTTATATGCGAAATTGGCGAACCAAAATTAACGAGGTAGACATAGGAATTTATGGGACAGCAGCAATGAGAAGCACTGGGTGGAGGGCTAGCGGGGTGAAAGATCGCCATTTAACAATGGCCTTTGCAGCCCACGAATTTCATTACGTTGGGAGGGCAACGTGGAGGGCTTCCATGAACCACAAGACGAATGTCGATGCAAAGAATGCTGGAGTAAATGTGATAAATACCACGCCGCGGTTTGTCTGCCGGTTCGGTCCATAGCAGAACTGGCAAAACGCTAGATTGATTGTTGTGTGGAAAACTGTGGTCTAACATAAACACACTTACCCAGCCCGGGTGTTAATAAATAAATAATAATATATATATGGGGGGGTGCGTGCTTGTTGAGTAAGCAGCTAGTAACAGTGAGTGGCTCTTTTCTCTCTTGCTTTCTCTCTGCTCTTCTGTTGATGGGGCGCCATATCTTCGTTAGATGGCTCGAGGGGTGGGCGGCGGTTCGACTGTGTCAACGCCCTTGGATAACAACCCCTCGGTGGCCAGCTCGGTGAAGCGGAGTCGCGCACCCTTTCGTCTTCGGGTGACACGCAACAACTACGCAACCAATCTCGGCCAGCAAAAGAAGGCCGCACGCCAACTCGGTACGTATTGATGTCGCCTTCGTTGAAGTTGCTATTGGTGTCATTTGCGTAGAGGTCCTCGCGGCCGTCAGTAAGGTAGGTCGGTGTTTCCTCGGGTCGACAACAGCCATGAAATTCCTATGACGGCAATGATTTCTCCCCAATTCGCCCCAATCGGGTTAGGTTTTTATTGTCGTTTAATTTTTTCGTGGCTGTAAGCTCGTGGGTCAGACGGATGTCACATTTCCGAGCCAATATGGACTCGTCCAGCGACTGGACCACTCTTCATGAAGTTGCGGTCGAAGCTAGCTGAGTTCGTTTTGTTGAGAGACGCGTGAATGTCCAGCACACACTTCGCACACAAGCGCGTCTGAAACGTATGAGCCCTGACTAAGAGTTGCTATTAGTTAGGGCTCATATGTTTCTTTCATAATCGTCTGTTTTTTTGGCGTACTCCATTCATCTGTGTATGTGTCTGGACTGAACGTTGGCACTACTGAGAGTTTGTCACAATGATTAGTACGACAATGATTCTACTATTATGAATTCTATTACCTAACGTACCGATCTACGTTTTGCTTAACGGCCACACACAAAGAGGTGTTGTAATTGTTCAGCTTTTCAAAATGTCACCCTAGTACTGCGTTTCCTCTATTGTCCTCTGCTCTGGGCTTCGTCTACAGCTAGCATATGCAATAGTGATTAAAACATATTTCAATTACTGTATATACGCGTGCATATATGTCACACACAAAATCACGTTTGGACGGGCCAAGGCAATTTAGCAATTTGCCGCCTGTGGGCCTATTTATGGTTTTCTCTTTTTTTTTATTGGTCGCAACGTTGGCACGTTCGGGCAAAGTTCGATTACTGGCGCGCTGGTCCGTATTCGCGATTTGTCTGCCTTTGGCACTTTTCTCTACGCAGAGCACATTATTGGTTCTCTTTGTTACACTGTTGCTCTCGGCGCGCTGTGTCAAAGCCTATACAGGCGCGTCTTTCTCCCGTCTGTAACCGCCAAGACGTAGTCGTTCTGCATGCTTTGCCACGAACAAGCATCTTTCAGCATGCGGCGTGCCAGCAATTGATGGCACGTGATGTGGATGCTCATGGGTAGTGGGTGCTTTCTAGCAGGAGTTTATCTCGGCTAAACTTTGTGCAAAGTTCGAACGCAGGCCTGGCAAAATCGCCGTCGCTTGCCGCCATCCCCGGAGCCGCACAGACGGCAGGCTGACAAATCAAATTTCCTCATTCGGAATCGGCACTACTGAAAGGCCTGCCGTGACCCGAAAGTCATTGTGCTTGCAAGCGGTCAGTAAGGCGCCGTTTTATTCAGATGATGCCAACAGCCGTGATGCTTCTCTTACAATTCACAATAGATCTACTACTACTGTTACTGCTACTACTACTATTACTAAGTAAAGTAAAGGTTTCGGGCTGACCCTCAGCCAAGATTTAACGTCCACGGAACTGTTTTTCACATTGCTTCATAGACGGACCCCCATAAATACAAATGTGCAACGGTGGGGTTCGAACCCGCGCACCTATGTGTCTCCTCTGGTTGCAAGGCGGATACTTAATCCACCACGCCACCGAACTTGACACTACTACTATTTTTTTTTATTGAATGTATGTTACAACCATTTCCAACGGAACTACTTTCGTGTTACTTCATTGAAAGTGGAGGTTCTTCTATGCACTCCGTTCATAGCTGATCCCTTCTAGTGTTGGTTTTCGGCCGCCGTTCCACCTCTTGGTCGCCTCAACCTCTCAGCTCGCTGTCGTTTCAGTTCGATCTTTCTTCTCATTACACGTTCCACCAGGAGCATGCCCTGCTCCCATTTGAATTCGTTCTCCAGCATAGCGGAGACTAGGTCTGTCACCGTAGGACTAGGACTGCTTTGCGCATTGCTTCACAGACGGACCCCCATAAATACAAATGTGCAACGGTGGGGTTCGAACCCGCGCACCTATGTGTCTCCTCCGGTCGCGAGGCGCAGACGCGTGCCACCACGCCACCGGGCTCGACAAACTCGTGTAACTCACGGTCGTGTAACTCACGGTCGTATAACTGTCGAAGTAGCACAAGGGCGTCTAAAGAAATCGATCTAATTTTGCCCCGCGCCGGTTGCAATCACAATCACAACCACTGCGGTGCCAGCGACCTCTATTTGGCCTGTGGTTTGTTTTTCTCTGCCTGCTGCTGCCACTTGTTAGGCAGACGGAAGCAGCTCCGAGGCGGGCCTACGCTGCGCCACTCAACGACTGAATCTCATGAACGAATGAATGAGAGCTTGTCAGCAAACCAACGAATGAACCCACGTCGTTACGGCGTCGACATCGTCCTTTAGAGGCATGGGGCATCGCCCCTTTGCCGACATGGCTGATTGATTACTGGCTGTAGGGCCCGAACGCGAAGGCCAGACAACGGACCAACGCGCCAGCCGATCGGGCGAGCGAAACCAGCTGATAGGCAACCGATGGCCAGCGATAGATAGAAAGATCAACTACGGGAAGAGGGTTGTGATCAGGCGGGAAGGTCAAGGATCATGTGTAAGGACGACCAAGAAGAGGATGTAAGCAAATGGCGGACAACAAACACAGTAGTAGCAATCACAGCAGCCGCAGCAGCAGCAAAGCAGAAATTCTACCGCAATAACCGCAGCCGCAACCATGAGCTGCAGCCACAGAAGCAGCCCCATTAGAGACGATTACGTCGTTTCATTAGCATAGACACGACATACCACCGTTTGCACCCCTACAGAGGGCCGCGTCTCAGCGGAACTAGCGGCCGCAGAAGAAACTGGCAGGCAATAATCATCATCTGTCATCAAGTAGGTCATCGTTATCATTATCATCATCATCATCATTTAATTACCCATTTAGCCACCTACCTACACATATGAGGCGGCTTCGTTGAATCGGTGCAGTTAGAGAATGTGGACTCTCCATATGGGGAAGGAGGAATAAAATGGGAATCGGGCCCATCTGCATCTGCATTTACGGGATGCGCCCCAGCTAAAGAAGGAAGGGAAAAAGGAGAAGAACTATGTTAAACAAAAAGTCCCTATCTAGAACTTTAAGTCGTTGCGACTGCAGGAGGTAATATTGCTATCTTTGTTTCGTTGCTATTGTAATTAGTGTTAGTGTTTTGAGATTTCAGTAATATAATATAAAACATAAAATATTGGGCGAGGACAGACAATTCATTTTGCGTATACTTACTTTAATTAGAAGCCGTTTTTATTTAATTGCGACCGGTCTATAACTCAAAATCGCAGCTATTTGTTAGGTAGTACGGCCTTGTAAGAGAAATAAAAGAAAATAAAAAAATCCCCCTGCTATAGGAATCGTGTCGGTCTTGAAGTTATTTTATGGTGGCTCGAAACGTTGTTGCATGTAATTGTTCAATTCAATGCCTGAATGAAAGACATGCATAGGTATACTCCGAACGGTTCGGCGATCCCTGTTGTTGAGCACATGAGGGATATTCGAGATTGTGCTGTACATATTACGCAAATTATCCAGTCGGCGAGTTTTTTTTTGGTAACACAATTATCTGATGTTTTATAAAAAAAACCTAAGTTTAATCTTACTGTGTACAAAATACAACGTGTGCAATATAAACTCATATAGACGAGACGATATCAGATGTGGCATTGAGTGGTCTACTATAGCCTTAGAGCCTATAATTAATCTCCATACCAAGACGGATCTGCAGATGTACAATCGTACTAGAAATTCAGAAAATGCTTCTAAGTGTTTTACAACTCGCATTTTGTTAATATGTTAATATGTAATTAAAAATTTAAATTAAAATATTCTGAGAAGTTCTCGCACCGTATCATCAATACAAATAGCCAAGGCGGATCTAATCAATAATGTATTTTCGTGGCGCGAAGTACGCAGCTTGCACAGCTGAGATAGATGTAGAATGAAATTACCATTGTATGACATTGTTAACTCAATCAAACGTCTTTGCGTGTAAGTACTGCGCTTCTATTGTCCATTCTTTGATACAAGCGAATTTGAATTAAATTGAATGGTAGTTCGAATTGTGGTTGCAACGTAATTATGGTTTAATAGTGAACGTATAGGAAACTTGTGCGCACAAACAGCTGAGAGTTTGTCCTGCAATATCAAACGTGTCATTCCGGTTACTTCACCTTTTGTTATTACTTAACTTCCGTCAAGCAAGATAGTTTAGTGGCAAAAGCCTTTGCCTTGCATTCGGGAGGCCTGGGTTCGAGACCCAGACCGGTCACTCTTAAATTGTTTTTTATGGTTTCCACATTAGACACGGTAAATGCCGGGGCGGACTAAAAATCGGCCATAATAGAAAAAACGCGGAGCACAGATGTCTCAATAAGAAAGATAGCGCATTATTATTCAACCCCCAAAAAAAGCGATTTTCAACTACGAGACACAATTTATGGAGACATTTTGTCTCGGGCGTCAGGTCTCTCAGTATGTCAGGCCTCTCTAGATCTGTTCCAGCAGTGGCGGATATTCTGGTGACTAAATCAACAATCGAGTCAGTGGGTTCTCATACATATTATAGGCGGTACACGCAGGTAAATTTGCTGAGACCGGGGCGTATGTAATTATTTTGATTATAATCTTGAGATATATGGTATAACGACTTACGCCAACTATCCAACCGCTAGTAGAAAGGCGCTCGGTTCTCAATGTTGAAAGATGGACTTCTTTCATAATTTGTGGCGGTCAACATCCGTGACAACGTCCGGTTTCGTTTGATTATTTACAGATAGTGTGTGTGGAACAATCGGTTTTGCACGGTCGATCAGAAAAGAAGTCATCTCCGTTATCTGCCCTCTCTTTGCTGAGAACAGTTTTCTTTTCCACCTCAACACGATCTTTATGTCGATTGCGAATACACGTATAATGGAAATCTGCGTTTCATTATCGTACTGGAAAATGTGTACTTGATGTGTACTTACTGAGAGTGACAGTTGAGAAATGAAGCATCACACGATATCTATATTTAAAAAAAACAAAAGGTTATTAGAAGACATATAAACAGAAAGACAACACGCGGGTTAGTTGGAATATTTTTTGATTGAAATACATTTGTTTATTAACATTTGTACGTTTGCACACTAAGGCAGTGCTCGCCTATAAAAAAATAGTTTAAAATCACCTCCCGACGAGTCCTCCTTGTCTTCCTCTGCGACGTCCCCAGCTCTTGTGATCCTGGTGCGCCCTGTAGACCCGTAAGGTCCCCTGCATGGTCAGGACGGTTAAGTCGATCAGGTTCTTCTTTGACACCCCGAGAGTCAGTAGATCCTTCACCGACTCGGGTTCCCACACACCGGTCATGGACACAGTGATGGACCCGAATCGGTGGGATGAGCCGGGTAGCTGATCTCTGATCTCGGGGATGTCATATTTCCTGATCTTGTCCCGTCTGGCCCGTGCAAGGTCCCTAGATGGTCCGCACACCTCGGTGTCTAAGACCCAGACCCCGGTAGGTGTTGTGATCACGAGGTCCGGTCTCAGGGAGGGTGCGGTGGGTCTACGGAAGGTGCGCTCGCGGTCCACCTGCAGTCCCTTTCCCCGCAGTAGTCGGGAGACCCGCTCACAAATGTCGTCGTGGCGCTTTATGATCGGGAGATGGGTGTAGTCGCACAGTTGACTGACGTGGGCCAGCGTTTCAACGGCGTTGCACCCGTGACGACAAAATTTGTCGTACCAGGGGCGGCCTCTGGCGAGCCTGGCACGCGTTGGTAGTGCGTTGATCCTTAGCTTAATCAGATTAATATACTCCTTACCTGATAGGTAAGCAGTACCTTTGACCCAGTTTTGTGTAAAAGGTGATTTGTGTGCGTTTTTTAAATGAGCTCCATCGAATGTATTATGTAGTGTTAGAGCCCAGTATTCGGTCTCTTGTGCGGCATTTTCGATGGTTGTATCCCCGAACTCACAAAGGGCGCTGGTTTTCGCCAGTTCGTCCCTGTGGTAATCCGAGGATAGCAACCATTGCGTGCCAATGTGGGGTGATTTTTGTAAGTTGGTGAGTCGGGAGAGGCGAAGTCTGGGAATTAGTGTTCGGAGACAGGGGATGTCCAGACCGCCATGTGCTGTGTGCGCGTAGAGGAATGCGTTAGGCACGGAGTTTTCGAGCTTGAGCCAATGCAATTTCACCGTACGCCTGATCTCGTTATCTAATTCTAAGAGGAAAGCTCTGGATGGCCGGGGACCAGCGACCAATCTGTAAAGGATTTTGGGGATGGCGAATTGTTTAAGTATTGCTAATCTTTGTTGGGGTTTGAGGGGAGCTATTGTTAGTCTGCTAAGAAAATCTAGGAGTGTATCCTTGGCTGAGTCGACCCTGCCAGTATTGTCGAATTCTATGCCGAGGTACCTCCATCGAGCGCTTAAACCTTTTGTGGGCAAAAGCCTCTCTCCAACGGTGAATTCGGGGGAGTTCTGATAAAAACTTTTCTTCACCCGCCCGTCATACAGGTGGGATATAGTAAAGCTCTTATCAGGATTAATTTCTAGGCCTCTTGCTTTTAATAGGGGGTTAGCTAAATCTAGGAGTTGTTGGAGAGTATTTTTGGTGGACGCAAGGAGAATGAGGTCATCCGCAAAGGCTAGGCCCATAAGGCGGGTTCCCTCTTTTAGTTGGTATCCTATATTAGTATCGTTGAGTTTACGCAGAATGTCGTCAAAAACTAAGTTAAATAACAGAGGCGACAAGGGATCTCCTTGACGAACACCTCGTGTGGGCCTGATGGTACGACATTCTTTGCCAAATTCTAGGAGTGTTAGGGAGGATTGGTAAAGGCGCTCGATATAATCGATGAAGACCCTTGGGTACCCCCTGCTCTCGAGTGTCCACAGGACCGCGTCGTGACTGATCGAGTCGAACGCCTTTCTCAGGTCGATCGACGCGATCCTCAGTTCGCGGCCCGTGGTCTTGGCATCATGAATGATGCCATCGAGAACATTGAGGTTCTCAAAGGTTCCATCGTAGGGGATGAAGGCTCGTTGGGTGTGGAGAATTTTCATGGAGGTTTGGATACGTTTAGATAGAATTTTATTTAGCGTTCGTTGCAGATAAGAACTAATAGAAATGGGACGGAGGTCACTAGGGGAGGACGCGTTTGTGACCTTAGGGATGAACGCTACACGAGCCTTCTGCTGGCAGGGGGGGATGTCACTAATGATTAATATATTGAGGAGACAGCAGACTGTTTCTTCGGGAAGTTTACGGAGGGATGCTAATTTAATCCCATCCAAGCCTAGTGCTTTAGAAGATCCGCGGAGTGCTCTTTGCGTTTCGAATAGGGAGATAGGGTTTGAAACGCATTTGAGATCAGGGTTAGGAATGTAGGGGTTAGGAGTGAGTGGTGGGGGGGGAGGTTGGGTCATTGCATTGGTCCAATGCTCAACAACATCCGTGTCGTTTATGTTGTTTATGCGTCGTGTACCGTCCAATATGCCTTGAGCACATTTGGACCGGTTTTTGTTGTATAGCTTTTGTGTGAGAGCGTAGTGTTCCCGTCGTAGTTGTCGCTTAGACAACACCCGATCGGTGGATGGGGTTGTCACCGCTGTACTCCGGGTATGCTTGTTGTTTAGGTGTTTATCTAAGAATATGTTTAGTGCGTCTGTGTGTGCTTCACCCCGACAAATAATATTTGTCAAAAGGGTGAGGTCTGCGGTAGATGTGTGTCGGGGGAGTTTGTGTGTGAGAGCTTGTATATGCGCAATTATTGCGTCTTTTGGGGAAGGAAACGTTGTTTCCATTGGGCCATCGGTTAATCTTTTCGGATAAGGATCGCCAGCCTCGTCAGAGGAAGACGATTGTCGAGTTCGCTTGCGCGCAAGCTCACTGACTTTCGCCTTATATGCCGTCGTTTTACGCTGGCTTTTAATCGACCCAACTGTGCGATCGGGAAATTTTGATACTAGATGATCTATGATCTCGCCGGGTGTCACGTTATTATTTTCCGATTGGAGGGAGACTTCTAAGTAGGCGAGAAGGTCACGGTCTTGGGGGTCCCAGCGCGCCTTTTTAAGAGGTGGTTGGCTGCTTACGTTGTCATTCCACTCAGACGGATGTTTCCGTCTGATGTGGATGCGGAGGCCGGCGATGGAGTTAAAAGATCGTAAGCAGTCGGCGACTGGGCATTGATTTACGGGGGGGGGAGGGACCGTGACTGGGGGAGGGGGTGGCACCCGGCGTGGGGATGTGGGGGCATTTGGGGAGATGTTGTTGATGTCTTCGGTATTAACCTCGGCATCAATAGCATCGTTTTTTATTATCGTTATTATTACTATTATTATTATTTCTAATACTATCATTATTATTATTATTATTATTATTATTATTATTATTATTATTATTACTATTGGTACAACCATTGTTAATAGAGGAGACACCGGAGCCGCTTGGTATAGGTGTAGGCTCCTGAATATGGGTGTTAAGGGAATCGGCTATATTATTATTTCTATTGGATGGTGTGTTTCTATTCGGCCGATTATTATTATAAGTGGTTGTACGTGGGGATCTAACCGTGGGAGACGCGCCTAGTTGAGTGGGGTCGGGGCAGCTATGGTGTAATTGGTTATTATCGCTATTGGGGGCGGGGGGGGGAGTGAGCGGGTTATTTAAGCTAGGAGAGGTGGGGTTGACTACCTGTGAGTTGTGGGAGCGCATGTGGGCCGCGAGGCCGGCACCAGTCTTGCATTTCCGGTCGCAGATTGAACAGGTCAGTCGTCGGGGGTCCATCCTGCTCCTCGTCTTCTGCGGAAGTGAAGATAAAATGTGGATAAAAGCCCTTGGTTCCGTGGGTGTTGAAATCGATGTGGTGGATGGAGCGTATCGGGTTGTAGATGGCGGGACCCGATACGCGTGTTTGGCTATTGCTCGTTAGCAGCCAAATAAAAACTAGCCTGACCACACGGTGCCAAACCGTACACTGTCACAATGTATCAACACAGTGTCTGGTTGTCGTGTGTGTATATATGTAGCAGCACTAAATAATATATTGTATAGCTAGTAGATTGCTCTACAGGGCGGATAGTATACGTATAACGAATACCAGCGCCGCCCCCCTATGATCTAGTGAGATATAGGTAGCACACAATATATTAATATTACCAGTGCACAGTGATCATGGGATGTATGTAACAAGCAACGATCAGTACAGGCCACCCTTGTTACTACACGCAAGCCGGTTACTCGTTCGCAGCTGTTAACCTATGGCCGGTTCACAACACAGAGCGCTACATACATATATAAATATATATATGTATGTCACCACTCTGTGTGCGTTGGCCGGCTCATATGCACACGCGCTAGCGAACGTGAGGTTAGCTTACGCGCCCTGCACGTTATCTCAAATAAGAGGTGAATGCGCTGGGTAGTAGGATAATCCTACTACCAACAACTATGGTGAATACATATGATGTATTATTATGTGTTAAATGTAAATGCGTTGGAAGAGATTACATAAATGATTTGATAAAATGATCCAAAATGCCGAAGATGATTTACTAGGAAGTTAGTGCAAGGGAAGGATTATACCTTTGTTGTCAAAGGATGGCGTCGATATAGATTACTTAAAAAAAATGAACGGCTAATAACCATTACACCAATGACGCATGGTATTTTCATGCATACTTGTACGACGCGAGTATGAAGGTGTTCGTTCTTATCACAAGATTTTATCGCAAGTAATGCACGATGTACACATATATCCACACATTGCTCGCTACAACCATTACATCTGATATCCGATCGTGGAATGTGAAATTCACCCCGCCGCCATCGCAGGTAATAATGGAACGTATGCGCTGAGTAGCGGGTTATCAGGAAACTATTTCAGTGATTGCTTACCTGGTCATGATTGTCGTCGTAGCGCGAAGATTTAGAGAAGCAAAGAGTATGATGTCTTAACATGCTAACAAACTACTGATTCGTATTTGTCGCCTTGGATATATTGGGCCCCTTAGGCGTGGGGTCTGGTGGGGGCTCCTAGAGGAAGTCGCGGAACGCATGCAAGAAAATCACGGGTGATTGACGCAAGACACAGGTTTTGAGACAAAGTATGGCTCTGCAGGCTTTCTGCAAGAGCTTCGAGGGCGGATTCTGGCACACGTTCATATATGATAAATATTTTATTGAAAATCCATAAAACATATATCTATATATACATACATACTGTAGTGTAGTTCGTGCTTTCGCGAGTCAGTTCCTACAGAACGTATCTCGATGCGACAGCGCTGTGCTTTTTTGGGGCTAAAAGTACAACGGGACCTACAAATGCCCATTTGTGTGAAATTTGTTCTTTTACTACCACGAAGAACTGAATGCGGCTGCCTTGGTGGAAACGGTTTTGCTCTGTCTACGGAAAACTGAGTGCGACCCTGCCGAAAGGCGGTGGTTTGATAAATCGCCAAAACATCTGCGACCTTCTTCTTTATGACTAAAGCGCATCTATTCTGAGGAACTTGAGTACCGGCAATGAGAAGTGAATCGTCGTTAAAAAGCGCGTCGATGTCGAACGTAGATTTTGCGTTGTACGTTTTACCCCACCTGCCTTATAGTTCTGACCCTGCGTCCTCAGATTACTCTCTGCAACGCTCATTTTTGCTGAATTTCGTGACAGAAAAGCTTTGGAAGTACCAGAAATTCAACGGACACTTCTCACATCTTAAAACGAAATTTTCTAAAAGGGTGGATTTTTCCTATTAAAAAGCGTTATACGAAGAATATTCAAAAATAAGTGGCGTATATATAATTAAACGGAGTGACAGTATGTATGAAATTTCTGAATTTGCCTTAAAACTTCGACAGGACTTTTTGAATGGCCTAAATAAACGAATAAAGACATATAACCTTCATAATGGCGACGTTGTATGAGAACAACGTGAACAATAGGCAAAAACGCGCACAATACCTTAATGTCTAAGTCGTTATACACATCAATGTTCGACCTCTTTGGAATAGGGACACTTACTAATTGGGCTCTAAAAAACGTTGCTCAAAGCTGTACAGACTTCCTTCGTGGATTAGCTTTGAACACTCAAACGGGTGCCATATTACTTAAATGACGATGTCAATCACCCCAGTCGGGACTGGGGTGATCAGCTGGTAGACTGCCGACTGGGCGTGTTGCCAATGCGTCAACAGCTGGAGAGGCAACCGCTGTAGAGGAAGAGGTGGAAAAAAGAAGCAAAATCTCTTGCGTCTCTAAACTAAAATGATTCTTTAGGTAAAGCTGCGATATAAAGAAAATGGCTGCGACGGTAAATGTAGAATCGCTTGAAACGATCCATGCTCGCATGAGCGAGCTAGTCGAACGCCATAGCAAAAAGTCTTTTTCTTTTGACTTTGAAGCTCTGAGCTGCATTGGTGGCCGTGTTTGTAGCTATTGAAACGGCTAGATTAATAAGATACGTAAATACGCAACTGGATAACCCTATTGAAAAGAAAAACAATATATATATTTATATATATATATATATATATATATATATATATATATATATATCCGTATTGAGCTCCGATCACAAGCTAGGCATCCAATACGTAGCACTTACTAAATGCAGATAATGTAGGCTCCTCAGGATCGTACATATTGGGCCAAACTTGAACTCGGAGCTCAAAAAAGCGGTAATAATAATAATAATAATAATAATAATAATAATAATAAAAGACCAGCGTACGCCATGTATGCTGATTAGAAGCGCGTCCCTTCTACGCAAATACTTGGACTCTGTATGCGTGCGGACGACTGTTGAGACGTGTGAGTTTTGTCTGGCTGTCTTTTCCGGCCGTCTAGCTGACAGACGTGCAGCAGCAGCAATGAGTGCGTCTCTATGGTAGATTATGGGACCTTTGTCGCGGGATCGCGGACCTTCTACCGTGACCTTGGCTTCTGTCTAGCCTGGCGCCTATGCAGACGACGTGGTCGTGAAAGTGGTTGCACCTTGGCAACAGCGAACGATGATGATACAGCTGTAAGAAGCAACAGCCGCACCGACAAGGTCAACGTCAATACCCTCTCAGGCTTCCCGGGATAAGAAATGTTTAAACATTAGAGCTCTAGTCGAACCTAGCTAGACGTTGAACTTCACTGGAAGGCTAAGGGCTGGTCCTAGTACTGGTATATAAAACAAAACAAGTATAAAAAGAATGCAGTATGCTGATAATATATTATATATATATATATATATATATATATATATGTAAAATTACATAAATAAAATATATAGTTAGTTAGTTATTAAGTATCTGTTGCATTTATCTATTACAGTATAAAGTAATCAGAAGTATCAAACGAAAAACATTATAGAGATCGCTACTCGGTGATATATATATATATATATATATATATATATATGTATATATATATTTTTTATATACATATTTTCGCAATACCTCACATTGTACACTTTCTACCTAGAGACTGTACTGGGCAGCTTCATTGGTGTTTAGTCAACTTGTTCAAGTAGAACGTGGCTTTCATCATCTGCTCTGCAAGCCGAGTTTAAAGATCAAACAAAAAATGTTGGAGCTCTCGGAAGAAGGTAGTTACTCTATTCCAATAAAATTAATCTATGTTTCCGTTAGACAAACACAATCTTAACAGCGAGGACAACCTTAGAGTCTAAATTGTAATACTTTTAACTCTAAGGTTGTCCTAGAGTATTGTCATTGCCAAGACGACACAATGACAGCTTGAACGTAATTGTCCTGCTCGACACAATGACGTTTCAATAGGTGAAACGGCTGTACTTTCATCATAGTTGGACTCTTTGCATTGATACAGATTTTTCTGTTATACAATGATACTTAGTAGCAAGCCGGGAAGACAAGATTTCCGAATAGATTAGGTCTGTATATCTTCTCAGTCTAACGGCGATTCTGGTATTGCTGGCCATAACTTTTCAGCAAAGATCCTTAACAATGCAATATTTGACCTGAAAAAAAGACAAACCATCCGCGGTGGATTGCCCGTAGGTGGTCCCGCGGTAACCCAAAGCACTATCGCGGAGGAATGAGTGCTCTAGGTCGGGCGGCATTGCACAGAGGCACGACACACGTCGTTCAAATTCAGCCTTGCCCGTCCTAAGGCTAAGTCCTAGAGGGACCTTGTGGAAGCGGTAAAGTTTGACTCGTGGGGCAATTCCTGCTTTGTCGCCCGCCTCCTCCCTTCCACTTGACAGAACAAGAAGCCAAAGAGCTGACGGCATTCCTTAACTCTGACTGGTTTGCGCACACTACTTGATATACGAAAAGCTTTTAACGCTCATAACTGGCAGGTCATTCGAGACACATTGGAGAGAAGAAACACATCTGCCTCTGCCCCCCGACGCATTACATATACCTTTCCCTTGCTCTAAACAACAGCAACAGAAAAAACCGTTTCGGAAACGTAGACAACGGCTGTATATCGGATACTGGTGCGCAGACCTTCAGTGGCGTGTGCTCAGGCTCTCTTTGTACTTCTTTGGCTGCTCCGTATGACAAAGTCGATACGGACAACTGCCGTAGGGGGCTTTAAAGTCTGATCTAGGTTGCAGTCCTTCCAAGTTTGTATTATTCCAGATCCCAAAGAGTTCCAAGATGTTTCGTGGAGTTACAGCGGCGACACCGACGTACCGTTCAGGGGGAGTCCGGCTTGATATGGTCTAGGCTGTAGAAGCTGTGGTAGCACTGGTGCGGCTCCCTGTAGGTCAGTCACCTCGTGGATCTTGGACGGCAGCTTCATGCGAGCTGCCGGAGCTGCCGTCGGAGAATCGATTCCGGCAAAAGTTAGAAATACTTGGTCGGCAAAAGGTCACATTCGAGGGTGCCTATGCGTAACTGCAAGTATAAGGCATAAGGCGACATGAGGTAAATACCGCCTGTCCGAAGTACAAGAGGGGAAGGCAGAGCAATCTTCTAAACCAGTAAACCCGATACAACGGTATATAATGGGCAGCTACACGATGAGCCGAACTGAGAGGGATATAAATATCTGGTGTAACTGACTACGTTGCGATTCTACTTCGATCTATTTTATTTCATCATCAAGGTTACAGCTCTACGTTCATAAGGAGACAATTGTTACTTCTAATATTTAAACAATACAAAGTTTGCAGCTTAAAACTAACGTTTTGCGGATAACTCGTGTGCACATTTGGCTGAACTTGGTAAGCGTATAAACGTTTTTGTTCCGTTCTAAGTGTCGTTTCGGTTGTTCGTGCCGCCAGCCATCGTTGTCTATGCTTGAACGTTGCTAACGCCCACACTGACTCTGGCGTTGTGACCAACTCGTTTTTCAGGCGTCATCATTGGAGCCTTCGTGGCGTGCTGGCTGCCCTATATTGTCGTGTTCATCACGACAGCCATCTGTCCGGCCTGCATCAGCTCGTCGCTGCACACGACCGCCATCTGGCTCGGCTATCTGAACTCGACGATCAACCCGTTCCTGTACGCGCTCTGCAACGCCAACTTCAAGATCGCCTTCAAGAAGATGTTCTGTCACCACAATCCGCACGCGTTCATGCTGGGCCACCGGTCGGTCGACAACAAAGTCGACAACAACCATATGTTCGCCTGATGCCTCGCCAAACGCCTCGTGCTCGTCGGCCGCCGTCCTCTCGACGCGTTCGAGGATCTTCTGGAGGACGACCCCGATGAGGGTACCATCGTCGACACGCCGAGCGAATGGCGGGCACTTCTGAATCACAATCACGACGACCTTCAGACGGCAGGAGTACCAACATCGAGGACGACAACAACAGCGGAGGCGGCGCTGCCTATCTATGTACGTCAATCCGACACGACCTGCGATCTGCAACCGAACTACCAGCAGCGATGACAAAACAGCAATGGCGCGATCGAATCGGTGCTGTCGCCAATAGGGCCCGGCTACCTTCCCGGCTGACCCCGGACGATCTCACGCGACGGGCCCCTGTATGCGCAGCTCGGTTGTCATAATGTTAGAGATGTGTGGGTCGATATCTCCCCCACCTTCTTGAGACAAATCCGCTGGCCATTATAGATATATTCCAAAAAGAAATGCATCACCGCTCATCAGCTTCGGAACCAAGATCACCATCACCCTCATTATCATGCATCCACTATCGGCATTTCTTTCGTGTAGTCGGTTTTCAGAAAGGCAAAGTGAACGCACGAGCATCGTGCAGTGGGAAGAGATGTGATACGGAATACATTGACTGTAACATATGACAGTAGTTGCAACATCTGATTTACTAGTAGGTAGGGGGGGAGAGGAAGTCGTAGGGGGTTGTCTAGTATTTCGTGTGCCTTTACTCTATTCTAGATCAAAATGCACACACACACGCATATATATATATATATATATATATATATATAATATATATATATATATATATATATATATATAAATTTATATATATAATATATATATATATATATATATAATATATATATATATATATATATAATAATATATATATATATATACCTATGTATATTTAGATTTGTGTAAGTGCGGAGAGAAGAGAGAGCGCGAGCGCATATCAACCACATAAAACAATGTTTTGCAGGCCAATTTGTTTCCGTATTTCTTCTACTAGCACTATATGCGACATTTGACATACCAGCTTCACAAACCGATGTCAATAGACTTTCAACTAATCTGCAAGTCCTCTCTTCAATCAGCTGACTCTGGACGCTGACCACATTCATGGGACGTCTGTGAGCACGCTGCGCTGTTCGAGTTCTCGATCTTAAAGGTATTCACTTTTCTATTTATTAGTTTTTCCGTCTAGGGCGGACGTCTTGGGCGGGGGCGTTCTTTGGAGTCTTCCGTTGCGACGCTGTCCCTCATACACGGCGACGCAGTGTTTCTTGTGTTGTAATGCGTCCACGTTCCTCTGCTTTGGGTGCGTGTGTGACTTCAGGACTTCTGATACCTGTTGGGCAGTTTCGCCTGCGCGTTTTCTAGCTAGATATGCACGAAGACACACATCATGCGTGTTGATTCTCAATGACTGTTGATAATTGAAGCTGAATTCTGAGTGATGTGCCGACCCGCATAGCCGAGCGGCAGCCGATTGTGTCACACCCGTGGCAACGTGTAAGTTTGCAGGGGACTGCACACAGTGTCTAAACTACCGTCCTAGCTCTGTCTTCCATACCGAAGCTCCGGAGCTGGCATGCATGCGTGAAGGCTGGCTTAATGACTCAGAGTGGTCCCTCGTAGAATCGAATTGGTTAAATCAATTGATTTAACCAATTCGATCTCTCGGGGCACGGACTTACACGCAATCATACTTCGAAGGCGAATAACTGAGTGAAGTCGAAGAGCGACTGAGAGACGAGACTACAGCGCGCAACGAGTTCTCACGAGCGCTTTAATGCTCCTGTACAGTGTGTGTGTGTGTGTGTCGTTGTGGTCATGACTCCACGATGAGGTGACAGCAGAACAAACGCAAAACGTTGCCGCGTTGGCTAACACGGAACGAAGTTCGAAGTATTCAAAGGCAATACGGGGAAGTTTGCATGTTACCTCAGTTGGGCGACAATTATGAAACGGATTGACGCAGTAGTCGATACGAGCAGTTGATATACGATGTTGGATGATAATTGAGCCGATGATCAGTTTTTTCAGAGAGCGCCTAGAGATTCTAGCAGACTAGATTAGATGGCAGCTCTTTGCCGACAGCTCAACAGCTTATCAGCTTTTCCACTGAGTGGTGGTATACATTTCGCATACCCGTCCTTTGTGCTCTACAAGTGCGGTTCGAGTATGCATTTGCATTGTATCGACCAGATGTGTACCATGAGTTCTCTGCTAGTGCGCGTAGCATACTGCCAGAAGCGCATTGATAGTTGTTGTCGTTGCTGTTTTTGTTTTTGTTGTTGTTGTTGCTGTTGTTGTTGTTGCTGGTATTGTTGTCGATGCTGTTGTTGCAGTCTGCATATGCATAACGGTCATAACGCCGCAACAAGTTGTATCTTATAGTTTGCTAGTTGCTTGCAACTAACGAAATGCTGATGGTGGTACGTTCTTTAGGCCGCCAGTCTTGCATGGGCTGCATCTGCAACAGTGATGTGAGTGTATACGTGACAGAAAGATAGAGAGAAAGAGAGAGAGAGAGATAGCGTGCGAGAGAGAAAGAGATGAGTCTGTATAGACAGCAACAAGGAACCAAGCCAAGTATTTTTCTATTCTGTAATGGTCTGATCAAAACAGTGAGTCTAGAAAAAGCGGATAACAAAATTATTTACGCTAAATATATATATATATATATATATATATATATATATATATATATATATACATATAAATATATATATTGATATATATTGGCGGAACAATAGCTTTCGATGATGTGAATAACAAAAATCAAAAATCGTGGACGGAGCCGTAGGGGCACTGGGCGGATGTAGAACAGCCAAGAGCAAGCGAACCCCATTTTTATTGGGTTCAATACCGCTGAAGTTAGAGATTGACACGTTCAACGAATGTACTATGTTATGTTCTTTCCTATAACGTTTTTTGTAATGCATAGCATTAGTTTCTTTTACGATCGTCCTATACTTTTGCAAAATTTACAAACGTTTTCTACGCCTTCGCTATACCGGTCTGCCGCATTCCGTTACACATGGAGCGGACTGTATTCTCTGTATAACTTATTAGTTAGAATAACCGCAACTATTGTTGCCAGACCTTAGTTTATGATCAAATACATCGTAACTACACGTTTGCAAGCGGTAAATTGTTAAACGTTTTTTTAATATTTAGGACGCAAAATAAATTTGATCACATTTAGTGAGACTTTTTAAGCGGTAGTACTTGCATACCTATTAAATCTCCCCTTCTAATACACAACGCGTAAGCTTTCAGAAAACAATAATTGTTTCTTTTGTTTTATTAGTACATGCTTGCATTTAATTATTTGTACTAAAACATTTATAAAAAAACTTCAGCCACTTGTTCATTTATACGCCAGAGAGCAAAACTCCAGAGAAAAACGCCAGAGGGAACAAAACGCGAAGACGAGAAGTTCGATTATATATCTAAATATATATTTGTGGCAGACGAGCACTGAAACCCTTTAATTGCCCTTAAACGTTGAAACCCTTTAATTGCCCTTTTACCCTTGCCATTTTATCATTAATTTCTATTTGTGTGTTAGCATCGAAGGAATTCGTCGCTACACCTAACGGTTTGTAATAGAAGTTGCTCATGACCAAGTGTCTTCTCTACGGCGGCCGTCATCCCAGATTTGTCGAATGCTGTGGGCGGTTGTCCATAACTGGTGCGTTTGTATAATCAAGAGGCAATATATATATATATATATATATATATATATATATATATATATATATATATATATATATATATATAGTGTAAATATTTATAAACGTGTGTGTGTTGACCGACATACACACATACATAGCTGGATCCCCTAACGTGGTCTACTCTCTAGGTACGAGGTATTACGGAATGGAAGGAGAGACCATTCAGAGCACAGAAGTGTACAGAATCAGCTGACAGCGGACCTCAACGGGCGACATGCCGTGAGAGAGTGTCGCTCGCTCGACAACACCCTCACAGGGACGCCCGTTACACCTGGCCAGCTATGCCATTTCAGAGCGTCCGCTTTATGTACATATACATGTATATGTATGCTAGTTTATATATCTATACATATCTGTGTGTGAGTGTATATATATATATATATATATATATATATATATAATGTAATTATTATTATATATATATATATATATATATATAATGTAATTATTATATATATATATATATATATATATATATATATATATATATATATATATAAATAGTGTAATTATTAGTTACGCGTAGACAAAGCTTAGAACAAACCATAACTTTCTAATTCCCATCGCCACCAATCTAGCCAGATAGGTGTGACCGCAAGTGAAGCAGAACAATACGGATGCCGCATAACTTGATGCAATGTATCGGACGCTGCAGAACTGAGCTAGATGAGCACGGAGGTGATACATCGAACCAGTGCCGTGGTAGCTCGTATAACGACGAAATACTATTTCAACAGGTTTAGCAGAGGAAATGTATATATATAAATAAATATATATATATATATATATATGTGTATATATATATATATATATATATATATATATATATATATATGTATATATATATATATATATATATATATATATATATATATATATATATATATATATATATATATATATATATATAGCAGACACCTGTATATTTGTGCGTGCGTATGTGATATATCTATGCGCGCACAATAGCCCGGCTTATGAGAAACGCTGGGTGATCTCGTTAAATCTCTAATCAAACACGTTGTTTAAGAGCCATCGACAATAAATTCTACACATTTAAGCAATACAATGAGTAACACAGCTGTGTTGTCTTCATTTCACGGTGTGTGGGCGTTTTGTAATGCTACTGTTGTTTTAAGCTGACTCACATGGGTCATTTTTGTATGAATCAAGCTCGGTTTGGTTTTGTCACTGTACGAGATGGCATCTTGTGCTGTGGCATATCCACGGAAAGAGCCTCTTATAGCTAGTAAGCCTAAATTATGAATTGTGTTACGCCTGTAGATAGGTACATGAGTTTAGGGCTAACCTTGTTAAACGAAGTAATGCTGGGACAGAGATATCAATGGGGCTTATATTCTAGCAAACGTTTTTAGAATTCATAAACAGCTTATTGCTGAAGAACGATCTCAAACCCAGATTTTTCAGGTAGGTACTCGCGTATTACATACAGTAATTGTTGTAAATACAACATACAATGCATTTCTCAAGTGAGAACATTTTGCTCTGCCAATTTCTCTGCCAAGTATTTATCGATAGCGCTGCGTGACTGATCATAGTTTCATCTAAGTAATACGAATGTAGGAACATTTTTCTTTCATTACGGTATTTTTAATACTTAAAACGTATGCTAGAATATATATGTCTCATTTAAATTCTTCGTTTCAAAAAGGTTTTTTCTAACAATATGCCCCTAAACGCATGTACTTGACCACAAGCGTAACGCATTTAATGACCCATTTCTGTGGATATGCCATAACACAGCATACTATATCTTCCTGAGAAAAAAATAATTGACCTTAAATGATACGATATCTGCATGTATAAGATATGATATTAGATGAGCGAGATGATATAGAAGGGGAGGTAATGGAAAAAGGTGAGAGATAAATGAAATCCAAGCGACATTATACTTCAGTATTTAGTATATTGCGGCTTGTTGCGGTAAATGTACAAAGAAGAACCTGAGCCAGTTTAATAAATCGTGCTAGATATAAAAAAAACGGAACGCGTTGACGTTTAAACTCTGCTACGAGTCTATCTGTTTCAGAACTAAATTTCACCCTAAATAACACAGTATTCTAAGTAATATGTTGTCAAGGAAGCACTTCCACCACGTACACCGACTTGAACTCTAATATCAGTGAGTATTTCTAAAGTTATATATAGATATATCATTGATAAGAAAAGTGTGGTACTAGTCTTTTTTCGACAAAATCAATAAATCACTTCTAATTTTATTAAAGTGAACGTTCTGCGAGAGTTACAAATACATAGATGTATAGTTTATTTACAAGGGTGATGCGTACTGGAAAGGAGCGCTGTGGAAAAGGCCGGCCAAAGAGGTGGCACGGCATAGTGTAGGTGAGATCACTGTGATCGTGTGTCTGCGTAGAAAAATGGAAGAAATCTGCTTTCATAAGACATAAATAGCATGTTCGGTCCAAGAGACAACAATTGAGCATATCTTAATACGCTGTGCAAGTCTAGAGACTCGTATTTTAAGTTTGTTTAAGTCACTAACATACCATAAGGTCACCTTTATAATTCCTAGATATTATAGGCGCAAATATATATGTAACACGGCAACTAGAAGATTAGAAAAATGTTGCGCGTGTGGTAACTCTCACTTGTTCGTTTTGCCAAATCCGGGCAAACCGTTAGAATAATGCCCCGAACGATTGCGGCATTCCCACGCTGTATATGAAAATTCAAGCGTTTCTTAACGAAAGATGACAATCTGCTATCCCTGGATAACAGTTTCAGAAAACTGCCGACCACTCATTGCACGATGGGTAAGATCTGAACAGTCAAAGGGGCGCCTATTTATTACTTGTACTAAAAATAAAAATCTAAAAAAACAAATAGTACTTGAATGACAATGCGAATCACCGTCACCGCTGCAGATGAAGACAAGCAAGGTGAGTAAACAAATAATCTATGATGCATCTGAAAACTAAATTGAGTCACTTTAGTAGTTGAGTTCTTTTCTCATTCTTTGGGTGGAGCTACGATAAAAGGGAAGTGGCTGGGATGGTAGATGTAGACTCGCCTGGAACGACGACTCTTGTTTGCATGAGCGAAGTAGTCGATATCGAACGGCACAGTAAAAAGTCCTTCGACTTTGAAGTTCTGAGCTTTATTGGAGACCGTGGTAGTCTATATTGAAAAAAGACTTTAATAAGAAACGTAAACAAGCAACTAAGTAACTCTCTCTCTCTCTCTCTCCCTATATATATATATAAATATATATATATATATATATATATAGATATACATATATATATATGTTTATATAGTTCCCACAAAATAATTTGAGGTAATTAAAATATCATAAACGCAAACGCGTTTTATATATATATATATATATATATATATATATATACATTATTTTTTTAGTTTTGATATACTATATACTTTGCAATTTCTAACGAAATGCAATATCAGGACTCATTTTTTCCTTAAATATTTTTTCACCTAAATCAGGCGCAATTACATTCATTATTGTTTATTCGCCATGACTTTGCATTTCAGGATTGGCGCATAATTACAAATATAACCGGCAGTATGTTCAATTTGAATACTTAGCGACCATCTCACCAGGCGAAAGAGCGCAGAGACCGCCAATGCGTCTGGCAGCTCGTTGCGTGGTATTTAGCGCACATTTGCGGCAGAACGGCGCCAACTTGGTAAAACCCTTTGGTTGAACATACCAAGTAATGTCAGCCATGCACAATGTACCTTAAGTACACGTGCCGACTAGTGCATGCAATTCTATCTTAATGCTTCCTGGCAAAATATACAATTAACTGCGCTATTTCTGACGTTGCATAGTCACTTTTCCCTGCCACTCTAAAAATGCATATCCGCAAATATACACAAATTTCATATACGCAAAATGTTCCTCTGAGAGATGGCCCCACATCTTGCCAAGACTGTAGCTTAACATTAGTGCAACCTTAAGCTCCAAAAGACCTCTCACCTCTCTGTACGAAGGCAATCGGAAGGAGTTGACAAATCCCAGCGGTGCTGCCACAGAAGGATCATTACGTCTGCTGCAGCCAATCGACCCCCACGACGAAATTCAGTGATTTCCGTCTTCCGAAAGTTTATTTGGAAGCGCTTACGATGAAGGCAAGTTTCTACTTCGCCGACTGTACGACGAATGGCACCACGGTCTCGGTGGGACAGTACTATGTGATCCGCATACATGGCCACAACGGTTTTTTAAAACTCCTACCACACATGGCGGTCTAGTTCTGCAATGAGGAGAAGGCAAGTGGGTAAGTGAGCTAGTCGTGTCCTATTCTTTAAGATCAAGAAGTATCGATTTTGTACAGTATCCAGGGTAGCCCGGCTGGATTGCTTCCCATGGCTGGTTTCACTTGCTCAGTACCTGTCCTGCTAATAAGTATTCCCTCCATTCCGGGGTTAATTGAGGGACACCTTGAAGCTAGTTATTTTACTCATAGATCTAGGTTATCTGTCTAGAGAGAACTTGCGACTTGCCTTTGCGATATTGAGCGCCATAGATCGTGTTGAGAAGGCGGCGCGTTGTGGCCCTTGGTCGTGCGCTTCCATAGGGGAACGGCATATAGCATGATGTTACAGATGCTGAGAGACGGCGCCGAGAGTCCTCCTCCCCCTTTAGCCCGCGGGACTAACTCTGCTGAGGATTTGGTAGCCTCGCGCTGCATAGCGCACATAAGGTGTTCTCGTGAGAGCCCTATCCAGGATTACACCTAGACACTTAAGCATGGCCGGGTTCTCTGGGTGGCATTCCAGGCGTGAATTTTATTTTTATAGAAGTCGCTTCAGGGAATTTAAGCGACTTGCTTCCGTTGTTTTGTGAATCCAGTTCGAGGCCTAGCATGTGGACCTATTGCCGGATATCTAACAAGGCTCCGTTGGCTGTTCCTTCGAGTAGATCGTCGTCACGGGCGGTGATGATCAGTGCCGGATCGTCTGCGTAGACGACGAAATAAATGCCCGCGGGCAATGGACGTCTAAGCACTCAACCGTAGGTTATATTCTAAGGGGTAAGTTCCAACACAAACCCCAGTGGGATTCTGGCTGTGACTGCATAGTAAAGAGGAGGACACGCCCTTGTCTGCCAGTGCATAATTTAGCCTAGGAATGCCTAGTGCGCTGGTCACGGTTGTCATGTACAGGGGCATCGCCGGTTCGATTTCTAATGTTGAACGAATGTTCGTTGAGCAATGCTCATTTAGAATATATGCTATGCTGTCTAACGCTGATATTCAGCGGCAATGCTGCTACAAGGGTTGTTGGGAAAACCCTGGATATCTCAACGTGCCCGGCGCTCGGTGCATTGAAGATATGCCTTGCGACTATTCCAGCCACGTAGGGGACAAATGATGGTCTAGAACTAAAAACAAACTTCCTAAACAATGTTCTTAGTTCTAGGTCTGTCCAGTTTGTCCATCCGGAAAAGAATAGGCATATTTTTCCTCGATGAAAAGCTGCATTAAAGTCTCCTCCCACAATAGCCATTTGGCGAGCGCGCGTGCTCATGCTGGGATCAAGTTGGGCAACCTCTACAAACAAACGTATCTAAATAAGTCGTTATTATTTTGCTTGAGTGTTCATTGCCGAATTTGATTAGGGAGTGTTGGCGTACGGTATTGAAATATAGGCAAGGCAAAAATGCTAGGCGCAACTTGCGATCTAACCAGGCACAAGCCGCATTAGGGGTTCGGCTAACCAATAAAGGTAAAACGAATGAGCGATGCACTAAACGAAGCCCAATCAGTGAGAGAGAAGCAAGATAAGGAAGACATATTATTCGATTTAATAGAAGCTCACACCTCACACAATAGAAACACTAAACCCTCAGATTGTAGAGCTTACCAGATAGACGGCGTCATACAAAGACGAATGATCTGAGTTAGAGAGCCAGTGGGAAATATAAATTAAAATCATGGCTGGCAGACCCCCCCCCAGCCTCGATATGCCGCACATATATATCGATAGGCCGAAGACAACCTGGTCGTTTTACAAGGTGTTCGCCTCAACTTGATCGCGGGTTATGTCCGGCCAGAGAATAGGGAGAATACGACTGTGATGTTGGAGAAACTCACCCGTTGCTTCCAAGCCCTGGACAACGACACCCCCATCGTGACGGCCGGAGACTTCAATGCGAGGCTGGATCAGCCTGACTTACAGCGCACGATGGCACTGGTGAAGACCATCTCGGACCTCGGCTGCTGGGTGGCCAATGACACGGCCACCCCCACCTTTGAGGGCTTCATGAGATCGTCAATCATCGACATCTTCGCCACCAGTTTACGTCCCGATCGAGTCGTCTACTTGGCTGACAAGAACCCTCTGCAGGAGGGCAGGCAGATCAAGCGCCGGTGGGCCTCGAAGTGTGGCTCCCCCGGCATTCAACTGCGACTCCACGACGTCAGGCCCTACCCAGGCATCTTGACGCGCGTCGCCTCCTGGAGAACGTGGCCGCGCTGTTCCCAGTCCGGCACGATCCAGCGATTGAGGAGTACTGCGAGACGCTGGTCAACGTCATCAGGCCCTCAGTAGCCTCCCTGAGCCCCCGGCGAGGCAGACCATGGCTTAACCAAATTTGCGCCATTGCCCGTCGAGCCCAGCTCAGCGCCTCTTTCCTGGCCGTTCGGTACCCCGAAATGAGGCCGCTAGCCGTCCTGCTCAAGAAGTCGTGCCGGCGAACGTATGACTCGCAGCGCGGCCTCTACCTGCAGCTTCAAGGGTCCCGACTACTGCAAGCGGAAAAGGAGGAGCCCTACAAGTGGCTTCCTCGGTCGGACAGAAGGACTTGCCCGATTAGACAAGGCATTATCTCCGACCACTTCCGCGGCATGTTCGCCTCAGCGGATACCGTGCCAAGAGGTGTGCCGGAATACTACGCCGCCTGGGATGAGCCAACCCAGATGATGAGAGACCTTCTCTCCGCCGAGTTCTCCGTCGGAGAGGTCCTTACAGCCCTCTGCCGTCTCCGCTCCAACAAGGCATCTGGATCCGACCTTGTTCGCAACGAGCACCTGAAGGAGGCCATGGTCATGGCACCGTGCCGGACGAGCCTGTTCAACGCTTGTCTTCGCCACGGCCGCATCCCCTCGAACTGGAGCAGCGCCCTGCTGTCGGTAATACCAAAGGGGAAGGGGAATCCCAAACTTCCAACCTCATGGAGGGGCATCGCAAAGAAAAGCTGTTGCTACAAGCTGCTTTCCGCAATTTTGACCACACGGCTATCAGCGTATCTAGAAGGTCGCGGGGTAATTCCGAAAGAGCAGTATGGCTTCCGAGCTGGGCGGTCTACGTTAGATGGATGCAGCTTCCTGATCGATGACGCTCAGCGGGTACTTCAATGCCGAGGCGCTTTCATGTACGCAGGTGTGCCCTCCAACATTCTGCATCTGCTGGCCGCTATCCTCCAAGAGAACCTCATCTCGATCGACGACGGCGTGTCCAAACTCGACCCCTTCCTGCAGACGACGGGCTTCGCACAGGGCGACAACCTGAGCCCTCTGTTGTTCTCAATGCTGCTGGCCGACCTCCCTCGCCAGGTGGAGGGCACCCGCAATATGGTGCAGGTTTTAATGTACGCTGAGTACGTAGTGCTCTACAGCACGTCAAGGTTCCATCTGCAGCAGTCCCTGGCAAGGCTCGCGACCTACGTGCAGGGCATCGGTCTCGAGATCAACCTGTCCAAGACCGAGGCTATGAAGTTCCGCAAGGGAGGTCGGGTAGCTGGCAACGACACTCTGCGGCTTGCCTCGACGGAGCTTAAGTACGTCAAAAGCTTCAAGTATCTCGGCATCGTCATCCCCTCCAACGGCCGTTCATTCACAGAGCACATCACGGATCAAATGAGGAACGCGCTAGTGGCATCTGTTGGGATACAGAAGCCGCAGCTGCTTTCTCTGAAGACTGCTCTCGGCCTCTTCGACCTTAAACTCGCCCCCGTCGCTTCTTACGGCATCCAGGTCATCTGGAAACAGCTTTTGCGGCAGCAACTTGACATGCTAGACTGCGTAAAACCGGCTTACCTCAAGCGGGTAATGGGTCTGCACTCGTCAAGCAAGATTCGCCTTGTGTATCCGCTGGCGGACACTCCGTTGTTCGTCGAGGATCTGAAGAGACGCTTCAACCTGCCAGAGACTCCCGCCTACAAGGAATTCATTCGCATGTGGGAGGACAAGATGGCGAACATCGACCCGGACATATTTGATACGGGTGCCATGCGAGACAGCACCTGGAAGGACCTAGGCCGCACAAACCGCCACATAGTGACTCGTTTTGCGGTACACGGGTTTTACCACGTCCTGTGCGGGACACACGGTTTCCACGACCCTCATCCATCATGTATATGTACTCGGTGTGGGGCCTACTGCACAAAGTATCACGGGGCAACTTGCCCACGTGTAGTCTCTTTACGGAGCCTCTCGCAGTAATATTGTTTTTATTCCACCATTCGACCATTGACTATGTACCTGACAAAGGTAATTTTAATAAATAAATATGAATATACATATATCGATAGGCAATATTGTACACACAAATGTACCACGCGCAATGCATTATATACATATATATATATATATATACATACACACAAACGGATGAACAAAATCTCACCCAGAGTAACCTCTCATCTGTTAGTAAACCACGCTGCAGAATGCCTTTCTATTCATGACCGCTTGTCGGGTGCGTCCTTTTGGTGCGGTAAATTGTATGTATTCATTTATGGTAGAAAACTCTTCATGACCTCACTTTGCATAATGTTTTACATACGAGGAGATTTATAGTTTTTTTCTCTGTCACAGTAAGACCTTTGCAGCAAGCGAATAGATTAAATCCTACTCGCATAGAACGCTTTCCTCTTTATTGATGGCCAAATCGGGTTGATTGCAAAGCAGCGCGAAACATAACCAAGCATCCCTCGCTTGATTAGGTTTCGTTCACATTGTAAATCGAACACGATTGGCTGCCAGGCTGAGTGGAGTTGAAACCCCCGACAGAACTAACTAGTGCACTTTGAAATGTGCTTCGTACCTTTCTCGAAGCTTTTAAAGCTGTACTTTCACTCTTGTGGCTTTCCTTATGATGAATAAACACACTTAAACGGGAGAAGCAAATCAAGCCAACGGTAGTAGAACGTTCACCTTCTGCAAGGTTGAACTTAAAAAAATACTTTTCGAGCTGATCCCCAGCCAAGATTTAACGTCCACGGGACTCCTTTTCGCATTGCTTCATAGACGGACCCTCATTTATACAAATGTGCAACGGTGGGGTTCGAACCCGCAGACATATGTGTCTCCTCTGGTCGCGAGGCGTAGGCGAATGCATCACGCCACCGGGCTCGACGCTAAGTGGAACTTGCAAAAATCCTTATTGCAAATACCTTTGTTGCTTAAAGGGGGTGTGGCGTTTTAATATAAGAGTCGTGTGGTTGCATTTGGTGCACTAAAGTCGGGCTATGCATACGCCCATATAACCATAAGCCAAGCGAAGAGTCTGTTTAGGTGATCAGACGTTGCCAGGGGCACCTGAGAGTGTGCGTGTCTTGTACCCCAGTACAGTGTCATGACATCGCATTATAGGCGACATTTTAAATACGCAAATGTGCAGAAGAATTTAGGCCATGGTTAAGATAAAACAACAAAGAGACTATATATAAATCGCAGTGAAGCGTCAGCGACGCGTCTAGCCGAAAAAAATTGATACAACGAAACCACCAAAGTACAACGACGATTTCCAGTATGGACGTAGCTATATCAACAAGATTGTTTATGTTAGCTAATCAGCTGTGTTATAGGGTAACTCCCTACGATACGCATTTCTAATTAAACTTTAGATATATATTTAGAACGAGAACCACCGGACACCTTGATGATGGAGATTTTCCGATCCGGAAGGTGCTTGCAGGCGGTTAATGTTTTTTTAGTAGTGGAAACAGTCATGAGAATAACAGCTGTGAAAACTGGTACGCTGATATCAATATAATGCTACTGTTGCAAAGTGGGTAGGGCATTCAACCTGTATCCCGCTCATTAAAATTCCGAGCATCACCAAAATGCATTCAAATCTGTGGAGCTTTCGGCAGTAAGTATCTCTTCTTTTTGAGTGGCAGTTTCGACACTCGAGTTTCCTACTGCCATGCGTGCAAACAGCGTACTGCAACGGGTAAGGGCAGAATGCCACTCCAGATTCTAACTAGGGTTGAATCAAATCGGTAAAATTGGTCGATACACGTGCTAAAAATAACCTTTAGTTAGAGGAAAAAAAACATGCAATGTGTACTATATATATATAATACGCGCCTGGCCGTACTGGGTGGCGAGAAAGCGTGTGTAGAGTATAGAAAATATAGAATGCAGCTTCTTCTGTGTAATGTTTCCAAGATATATGACTACATTTATTTTCTTAACTTTTCTTAACGAATTGTATGCTCTGTTCACCGAAGTGGTTTGACGAGAACGTTGTCTCATCTAGTTGCCGATGTGATAATAAAGGATAGAGCTTCCATTCTTGTAATTTTTTTTTTGCGCTCTGACAATTACGTTTTAGACGCTTGTAATGGGCTAAGTTGCCTGTGGCACGATATCGTCTAATTGCATCTATCGTCATCGCGTTCTCGTACTGGAATTGTATAGGCTTTCTCCAGCAGAGGTATGTAGCAGCAGGGCAATGACAACCACGTCCAACAATTTCAACCAGCACGGCCGGGGCTCGAACTAGCGATGTTTTGCTAACCGTGGTTGCCATGGCAACGCCCCGTTTCGAACGGTGCGTTAGCCGCCTAAGCCACCGCCACTACGATTGTTACAATGTAACGGATTGAGATGACGTAATCTAAAGGATTGTCTGTCGGATGAAAGTTGCCTAAAGAACTTTTTGAGCAGATTTTAAGCCAGCATTTATTCAAAAGATTCGAGCTTTATTATTATTTGGTTACATGTGAAATTCTGACGCCGCTTTGGCTACGGCAAAAAAGTGAGTCCCTTGCCTGAGCCAACATTTAATGTCCACGAGCTTACTTTTGCATTGCTTCGTAAGGCTAACCCCACATGATGATGATTGCTCAATGCCGCTTGACGAACACCTACTTGAAATTAAATGTTTGTGTTTTTGAATTTGGTTATTGCCAAGATGATTTCCTGTATGCATTTATTAATAGCGCTGAGATGGCTCGCGGAGGGAAGTAGCGACATCCACGCAAGATCAAGAGGGAATCGTCGTATAAGGACACTTTTGCAAATTTTCAAATGAGTGTCTCTCATTGCAAGGAGATGTGCCGCCAACAAGTACTACAAAACTGTAGACGTTTACAGCAGTTTTTAACTTAAATTGTTAGAAAGAAAAAAAAAAATTAGAAACCCAGAACGTTGTTAGACTATTTCGTTTACAGCACGAAATTGCAATTGGGACACTGCCTCGCATTTGCAAGAACTGAGCACTAAGGCTTTATTTGTAGGCATGTGTATGAATACGTATGGCGGACTTTAGAAGAAACCAAAGCGATCAAAATACAATGTCGTTTCATTTCGACATATACGGCAATATATAAGGCAATTGGCAGTCCTGCCTTATCTTCAATAATTAGGTGAGTAACTAGGGAATATATATATACGCGTTCTAAAGGCTCCAATTTGCGTCACCATATATATGAACCAATTTATTGCACGACCTGGATGAGAAGTGCTTACAACCGGGATAAATGCGAAAAATCATACGGACGAAACTGTGATCCGGCGCGGTTTCGAGCTGGCTTAAGGACAAGACTTGAAGCTAGCTGCCGCTAAGAAGATGTTGTAACGCCAGGAAAATGGTACGTTCTCTCGGCGACTTAGGATCCCCTATGATTCTACGTACAGATTTCTTGCTCCTGTATGGCTCGAGCGTATTTTGGTTCATACGCTTCTAACGGGCCAGGGTCAAGTGAAGCGCTGACAGCGAGGTAGCTTAGCGGCGGTAAGGCCAGTGGCCCGCCTAATCCCAAGAAACTCCTCATATATAGAAACGCTTGCTCTACTATTTTATGATGTTTTCCCAAATTGATGTTGTCTAATAAATCTTTGGAAGTTTTATCATAGGCAACAAAGCTCTAAATGTGTGAGATTGGGCATGCTCGCCTTACCTAGGTGAAGACTGTGAGCCAAGGTTGCGTCGACAGAGACAGAGGGCTGGTCGTGGGCGCTTACTCCTTAGGCGTGGGCGAATCTTTGCAAAAGCCTCTTTTTTTCACGGGAAGGGTTAGAGGGAGTCCCTCCGATGTCAGCGCGACCCTTAAGATCTCTAAGCTGCCCTTATCCATTCGTGTTACATTGGAGGGTGCCTCCGTGTTCGTGCGGTATATATAGCTAAATACACATGCGTTGCCTTCTATAGATGTAACTTTTTATTTCGACGCGTTGGGTATTAATTTCTGTTTTTTTTTTAGGTTAGCCAAGATTCCCACTAAACTGGCATCATCTAGGTTACAGAAAGATGTTTAAGGGTCTCTGTAAGCTTTACATTAGCCGAGAAGTGCCGAGGCTGAACAGGGCTGACCCCTGGGGATCTTCTTGCTTAGTGCTTGACTACGACGTTATGGTTACCCTTGTACACCATGTTAGGATTAGAATGTCTAAGCGGCACTGCCAAGCCAATAGAAACAGCTTTGAAGTTATTCTTCTTTTATCCCTTATCTTAAACATTATGTGCCTTCTTATTGTATTGAGAGCATTCTAAAAGTCTAATATCTATAGGATTATGCCCGGCCCTCTACTTCTAAAAAAGCGCGTACGGTATACACAGTGGCTTCTTTTTCTCCTGCAGCGACCTCGACCTGGTAAGGAAAGATTGTTGCTCCAATAATTCCTTTAATCCACTTAAAAATAATAGTCATGGTAATAATAGTCCTAGAAGTAGCAGCAGTACTCATAGCGATTATAAAACGGCGTTTGGTGCTCAATGTTGGTGTGAACTGAACACGCAATGAGGACGCACAACAACTTCTTTATAAACGTAACGCGTAGGCAGTAAGTGAACAATATAAGAGCCGATGGTCCAAAATAAAAACCGATAATTGTTCGTTCTAAAACCACACGTGCTTGGGCCATTGTTGGAGATGATACAGGGATAGCGTCTGTCTCCGAGAGTATCGGAAGTGCCTTAGCAGATTGTGCTCTGTGATTGTGAAACGAGTAACATTGGTCGGCCAAGAAGTCGCCCAAGGAGACGACGCCATGACACCAACTTAAGGCTTGATTTGTTGCGCCCGTTGTTTCTGTCTTAATTCGGTAATGTTGCAATCGTTGTAGCGGCAGTGTCTCATATTGGCTGTGCTTCCGGTGTTACAGTAAGACTGGGAATAAAATGAATGAGAAAATTCAAAACAGACGGCAATGCTCGCTAGCTGCAGTAGTGTAAGCGCGCAATGATAATAGTAAGTTGCCAAACCAACAAAGGACCGAATGAGTAAGCGACGAATGCTCAACCGGCGTAACAGCGCCAGCCATTGTAGTAGTTTGGCGAGGTTTATTTAAATTAAATTCCAGACTGCTCCGAACGCCTGAAGCCGTTTGGAGCGGATTGCGCGTTTCGCTGTTATTTCGCCCTTCCGCGCGTTTTCGCACGAAAAGGTCTGCAAAAAGCTCTAGAAAGCTCTTAACGAAACGAACGACGCGACTTAGCGATGGTGCAAGCTGGAATGACTTCCGCTTATAGATACCGAGTCGTGGCACAGGAAGGAAAGCGTCGCGCAGCGTGAAGCAATAGAAATTCCGCTCGATACGGAGCAAGTGTCACAAGCCAGGCGAGTTTGCCTGCTCGCCGAGCGCCATGCCCGTCGTGTCGAGACAGTGAGTCTGGCCGCCTCAGACGCCAATCTCACTCTATTCTGACCCGCCCGCTTACAAAGATTGGATTGACTCCACGATCTCGGTAGGCCTTGGTAGGTCGTTTCTCACGGTCTTGTTGTTTGGTCAGCCTTTCAGGGTATCTATCTATCTATCAATCTATCTATCTATATGTTTATCTATAGTACACCACAAAGTGCGCGTCGTGCGCTATAAAAGCCAATGAGCCATCATTCATATAAACTTTATTGGACAACGTGCGTACAAACACATTCCGTGTGTGTTTGTTAGCGTGTTGCTTGTGTGCAGATATCTAGGGTGGTTTTAGGTCATTCGCGTTTTCAAGATATGTAACATTACGTAGCAGATAAAAACACACCTGAAATAACTCAGTCTAGCTTTCTGCGTAATTTGCTGAGTTGGTTGCGCGTGTAGAAAACCCGCAAATGCCTATACTATTTTTTTAGCACTTTAAAAGGGCTAAATATTTCGGCGGAAATGAGCTTTTACAATTTAACTTTTCACTTCAGCTATGAGATAGATAGTCGATGAGAGTAATGTAGTGCGCATGTATACAAGCAATAGCAATATTTGTATCAAATGAATCTTGACAATCAATCAATAAATAATTAAGGATCGTTAGCGTTACCAGTGGGAAACGGAACTCGTTTATTTATTGCAAATACCGAAGTTTTAGTCGCGTATATGCTTTACGAATGCCATTACAGATAAAGTGTGAGCGTGAGGCCGTCACGAAATTCGCTTTTCTCCACGGAGTACGATTTGGGACTACCTCAAGGCAAAATGCACGATGTGAATACTAATAGCACATAACTTTAAAACCATAACGTGAATTTTTAAGTACCCTGGACAAATTGAATCCTTAAGTACCTTGAACGGTGTGAACTCCCAACTACCTTAGACGACGTAAACTCTTAAGCACGTTAGACGGAGTGAACTCTTAGGTACCTTAGACGGAGTCAATATATCTACACTTGAGCGGAGATAAAATATAAGCAGACGTTTTTTCAGACAAAACAAGTATTTTAATGATTTACTTGACAAGCTTAATTGATTTACCAGATGTGGTAAGGGTGCACAACATTACATCAATGGAGAAGTATCTTAGTATGTTTGTCCACGCGGCATAAAAGAACGGCGCAAAATTCAAAACGACAAAATTGTCTATTTTCTTTCTTCTTTTCAGACTGGTCGTAGCCACAGTTACAACAGCGGAATTGCTACCAGAAATAGTGAACATCATACGGTGGAATTAATAGGGCAGTACCCCAACCATAACCAATCGCAGACTTAGTTCAAGCTTACCAGCTGTGTTCGTATAATGGGAGAGGGATGGGCGCTAGCGGCCCTTCACGGAGATTTAAACACAGAATTGAACTATGCTGCCAGAACTCACGTTTTGTCGATCCTGATGTCCGGGAGAGCAAAGCTGCGACCCTGCCAGCCTTTGAAGGCTATCATAGCAATTATAAAGTAGAGCTAATCCAACAATTTTTCCAATCTACAACAATAACCGGTGCAGTTTCTCAGTATTCGTAATCGACAGGGAAATGTAGTCACTTCAAGTCGTCTATTTGGATTTGCCTCGAAGCCCGGTCGTAAACTACCATCGCCACATCAGAGTTATCCACCTAGTGGCACTATTCTCAAACGGCTGGGTATTTCTAAAGTTAATTCTCTAAGAATCTATGCATATTTGCCACGCATCTCCACATGTTAAATGTACGCCAAGAAAATCTCAGAGACGCTTTATCTTATCGATGGGGGAGTCGATCCTCCGCCCTGGGGAAGGAGAAAATAAGCCGTCCCTGCTTTAACGGCAAAAGCTTCTATGTCACGAATGCTCATTTATTGTGCCACTGCTGTCGGCTGTAGATTCCAACGGTTGTCCCTTTCGATAATGCTTAAAAGTATTCTGCATCAAACCTACTGAACAGCTTGCAGAAAATACGCAGAGATGGGCAAGCTGGAACTTATTGAGGAGGCGGTGACACGGACGTACATATAGCCTTGTAACCACCGACTGATGGCATGCCCAGTTGATTTGTCATTATTTTAGGGTCAATTTATTTTTTTATGTTTTAAAGCCCTGGTCTGAGTAGCTTTGCTAGTAATTCAACACGATATCCCTGTCACTGGCAGAAATATACATACATGCAATTATCGAAGGTAATATATATATATATATATATATATATATATATATATATATATATATATATATATATATATATATATATATAGGAGCGTAAATGTTTAGACGGCACTTACTAGCGCATGCGAATTGCGGTCCTCACTGTGACACCTAAAGTTAAGGGAAACTCTTTGAACTCGTACACCTCTTATGGTACTGCGAATAATACCCGCTTTTTAAATCAGTCTCACAATCTGACGTCCGTCTTCCATTACCCCACCAGAGTAGCACGCGTTTGTGCAAAGTCCTAACGTACCCTGACATAGTACTGTATGTTTGATACATACGCGGCGGCGTAAGAGTTATTGACAATGATTCATTTAGTGAGCATGCTTTATTCGTTTGCTCATCATTGATTAGATTAGAGGATTCTATTCAGGCCCAAAGTGCCCGCAGCGAGTCTTCTAGGCCATAGTGTCATCTCAGTTTAGCCACAGCCTGCTATAAATCGCCAGACAGCGTAAATTGATTTCATCGGCAATCGATCGGCAATAATTCTTGTATGACCGTTATCAGACGAAGCGCGGTTGCAAGCTTCGTAGCCGCGACTCTCTGGTGCGCTATACAATCGGTGACTAGAATTGGAATTCCACCAGAAGCGGCGCGTCGGTTACGTCTAGTCGGTATGGCATGCGTGAGTGAGTCGTGTGTAAACTGACTGTGTGAACACGACACAAATGACTTTGACAATGAAGTGTATATGCATAGGAGTGCATAGTGGCGGCGTGCTCGCAGGCAAGCTAACGCTCTCTAGTCATGGCTGTCATCTACGGGAGTGTCACCGAATCCATCTCTGTTGTTGATTAAAAAACAGATCTACTTCTCTAGAAATACGTTCGTATTTTTCTTACTTTTTGTAGAAATGCGACATTTCCACAATGCGTGTGGCTCAAAAATAGTAATGCTGGAAAAAGCTGGAATTATGGAACTGTAGGAAATTGCTGCAATGATCGTAAACTAATCAAAGTTAGATAAGCGTCTATGTTTAATCACGTACGAACGGAACGATTGGGAAACTCCGTTGCAGTAAAGTTTTTCAAAGTTTCAAGGTTGTTGACGAGAATGGCTGTTTGTTACCCAACCAGAGTGTGTAGTACCTTTACCAAGAGCGGCTCACATGATATGCCAAAACGTCTGCTGTTCTCCCTTCAATAAGCAAACATTGAAGACACAGGATTGCATATCGTTGCCCACGAAAACAGATACACGCACACGCAGTAGCCAAACGCGCACCAATTTGCCTACTATCGGGGCAGCATTTCGTGCGGGTTACCTAAGTCAGAAGTTTCACCATCATAATAACACGCGATGTTACGTCTGAATGGAGGCCTTATATGATAACGTGACACTGGCAAAACAAAGAAGCCGCCGTTCAGACGCTGCATCGGAAATCAGAAGTTTGTATATTGGTCAGCAGTGAAGCATCGCAGTGAAGTAGTACAAATTTTGCGTTTCAAAAAACACACAAATATGGAGACTAAAACGAATTATGTACTTCATCGATCTCCAGACAGGCTTCAAACGACAGCAAAGACACACGTTGTCTGACGTCGACAACAGAGCAGAGTCTGGCAACGCATGTCCATGTTTCCATTTAATAACCTAAGTCGTTTTCGCACCAAACCGGACGCTGCGTAGTGCTGCAGGTAGTAGTGTTTGCAGCCACCTTAGTAACGACAAACAAAATAACAAAACGAGAACCATGCAATGCTGAATAGCTGTTACAACGCACCATAAAGGGCAGGGCAGCAGCCTTCGGTGAGAGTAGGGCGCAGGGCGCAGAGAGAGAGAGAGTAACGGCAGAAGCCTATTATAGCCACAGTGGCGACGGTCAGCAGCGACAGCGGGGCAGCGGGTACAACACAAGATTTGGGGCTATCCAATGGACGGCCTCGTAAACTCGCGCTTCCTCGCTATGGCTAGTGGCCCCGCCATCGTAAAACCTACTCGATGATTCCTAATGAAGCTGCTGCTGCTGCTGAGTTTGCTGCTTCTTTGCAGCTATCTATACAGCCGCGGTAGGTAGCGGCCACAACAGCAATTCATGATGAGCCATTGATTCAGCCACAACGATAAGGCCTAGCTCGTACTGGAAGCGAATGTTTGAACATTTGTGACGCAGTGCGTCTTGTACGTTGATGTGGCGACGACGCTTAGTACGCTGTGACGTCCACTGAACTGGCTGTTGTGGAACAAAAATTGGAATTACTAGGTCTTGCTGGCACGTTTGCGTCCTTTCGACGAACACGCTTGGTACAGCTCTGCCTGGATCTCAAACACGCTTTGCCTGGATCTTAACTATACAGCATCTAGCCTCTCCTTCAATGCTCGGGAAGTCGTAGGCTTGTTTACATAAAACACTTTTAAAGAAGCGAAAAAGGTCAAAAGGAGTTCATTCGCAGGATCTAAGCGTCTAACTCTGGTTGCCCAAACGGGAAATCACACGACCAGAGAATACGCCGTGCAATAATGGGATTGTCTCATATAATGTTTGGCTAGTGACGCCGACCTGTTGGAACCGCATCTGCCTTTAAGATCCATACTATACTCCAATACAAAGACGCAAAACTCGGTTGTTACGCCTCGATACTGATCCTCATTGAATGCTTGCGCATTCCCGGCAGCGTGTTGAAAGAAACTGGCCCAATGATGCCTTCAACCCAAAATTCGCACCAAAACATGCTTGACAAGCATTTTCTTTTCATGAAGATCTTACGGTTTTCGTCACTCCAAATGCGACGCCTTTGATTGTATACGAAGCTGTTTGTGCGTCGACTAGTAATTCATTTTAACAAGGGCGGATATATGTATGTATGTATGTATATATATACATATATATTGTTTGCTTCGTAATAACTTTGCAATTAAAGTTGTCACATAGGCACTCACAATGTGCCTTGTGTAGACGTGCCGGCTAGTGCATGCCATTTCATCCCAAAGTTCCCTGCCGAGGTATACATCTAACTGCGCTACCTCTGCCGAGGCGCCGGACACTTTTCCCTGCCACTCCAACAAAAATTACTGAACTGGTCCTGCAATAGGTAACCTAAGCCTGACTCCGACAAGAACAAAGCGGTTTCTTGCCGACCTCGGTAAGCAAAGAATCTACTTTATATATATTGTAAAGCATTTTTCTAGCGGAGCAAAATTTGCCGCTGCCAAGGCTGTAGCTCAACATTGGCACCATTTTAAGCTTAAAAAGACGCACTCAGAGACAGTCGTCGAGGGTCTTTTACTTTTGTATGGATAGAGGCAATAGCCGCCTGACATCTGTCGATTTAAAGGTCGCTTCCGTATAGTGTAATCTTAGACGCAAATACAGAAAATGGACAAACTCCAGCGGTTGGCCACAGCAGCAGCCAGTCGACTTCCACGGCAAAACATTATGGCTTTCGTATTCCGAGAATTTCTTTGCAGGCCCTTACGGTGAAGGTGCGTCGCGGACAATTCGACTATTGGCACCGAGGTCCCGGTAGGCCACCACTATGTCATCCGCATACATAACGACGACGGCATTTCTAAACTCCTCCCGAACATGGCGGTCTACGATGCGCAAGGAGAAGGCCAGGCAACTGATAGGGTTCCCTTGGGGGGTCCCTACGTTTTGACTCAGCTGCAAATTGTCGTCGCCCCTTACGCTCACATCAAAGTGGACTTCAGCGAAGAAGCTGGAGAGCACTCGTAGGAAAGAACAGCTCACCCCAAAATGTCGAAATAAGTCAACTAGTAAGTGACGGGGAGCTTTGTCGAAGGACTTGACACAATCGATAAAGACTGCGTACAAGTGACCCCCGGGCACAGCCAACACCCGTTCAACTTCCGACTGGAGTACATAAATCGTCCTCCTTTTTTTCTGGGAGGTTTCGGGAATGCATGATGCACATGCGCCACTAGCAGCCTGCGTGACTAGTGTGAGACTCACAAACCCACTAAACCCGGATTCCCCCCTATGCTCGGTATTACTTTGGCATTACTTTGAAGCCGTGGGAGAAGCGTCTCTGCCGTTCTCCTATAATCAACTCTATCCCTGACTAGTATGCCGCATGTATAGCTGCGGTTGGATCGGAGGATGCCATTTTATAACACGTCCTGTGAAGGTGCGTCGAGACCATGACGGCCCGGCTGCGACCATCCAGCCAGACATCATAAAGTAAAGCTGGAATGCGTTTATGTTCTTCCTTTAGTAAATGCAGACGTGTCTTGACCTCAGGGCTGCTCAAGATCTGGAGAAAGTAGCCCATAGAGCTCTTGCCTAGCAAAGATATAATCGATCTCAATAAGGGCAAATGTCCACCTAAGGCGCTATACCTTATCCTTCCACCCCAAAGAAGATACGGCAAGAAGAGGGGTAGGGGCGCTCTGGAAACCAAGGGAGTGAATACACATGCGGTAGTGCTCTCCGCCATCGCCGCACAGTTTCCGATAAGACACCCACCACCATCTTGAAGGGCCCGTAGCCGCCGGGACCCCTCAGATTAGCCGCAGGTGCCAAAAAGCCTTATAATGATCCCGATAATCTAGACAAACTTAAGCCTTGTCTCAGAACCGGACTGGTCTTGACATACCTTGATCACAGGCGAGCGTAAAGGCGCGGCCATATGGTAGACCATTAATAACAAATAGGCGCCATAGGACAATAGACAATTTTGCAAAATTTCTCGAATAACCCAAGGACTTTAACGCAGCGAACACCACGATAGGTGGCAAAACAACTGTGGTTAGCCGAAACTGTCTTTCCGGTGTGTCTCTATGGCCGACATAGCGCAACCAACAAGAAACTGCTTGTGGAGAATAAGCGCCGGTATGATGAGGAAGAGGACTTTTGTATGCCTGAGAGAGCAAAGCTCAAATCCATCCGCATTTGTTGAACGAGCGTGGCAAAAGCCAAACTGATCAAGTGACCACCTTCTCGAATATTTTGGAACGTAGTCAACTACAAATAAAGGACGGTAATTAAACGGTAAAGATCGGTCACCCTTTTTCTTATATAAGATGGACAACATAAGCCGTTTTTAAAATAGTCTGGAAACACACCTGTTTGAAACGACAGGCTAATAACAAAAACCACGCTATAAATAGAGCCGCTAGTTTCAGCAGTTTCGCAGGCACAACAAGAGTACTAAAAGTCTAAGGCCCTTAGCACCTCGAAACAAGTAACTGGAGCGAGAGAAAACTAATTTGCTCTTTACAATCAGTTTTGAGAACGACGAACCGAGTTTTATAAAACGCCTCTCTTGCCACACGGACAGCTGTTATATATACTTTTCTAATTTTGTTTGGAAAACATCAATGTATCGAGCACAGGCGGTTGAATAAAGGGGCAAGTACTAGAATTAAATGCATGCCTAAATATTTTCGCACTAAAAAAGGATACATATTTAAACGGGGGAGAATCTGCTATAATATTAACATTTGAGTCACCCATTTAAATGCACGGCAAGCTGCCACTCTTCGAAAGGAGCCCGTCCAGTATAATTAGCAGAATATCGCTATATGTTACTCGACATGAGTAAAAAGCTATCAGGTAGCCCTCAAACCCCCGAGAGTTTATTATATGCAAGCAAGTTGGCTGGACAAATCCATCAGAACTACGCAGTGCATGCAAGGAGATTAGTTTTATCTATGTGTGTATAGAGCCTAATAAATATTCGTATCGGTAAACTTCAGTCGGCCCTACTGATTTTGGTCCAATATCTGGCTAAATCTTGATGTTTGGTCAAAACCGGGATACCCGGGACACTGATCTTCAACGCCTCAGCTTCCTCGGATAAGTGATTTGCCAAGGTGCCCCCCATGTCCAGGTAGGCCTCGTAGGAGGATGCATTTGCGTGCGCTTTGCGGCCGAATGAGACAAATGGGTGCACGAATTCGATCTCCACCGTTGCACATTTGTATTTATCGGGGCCCGTCTTATGAGGCAATGCGAAAGCGGTTCCGTGGTCGTTTAACGTTGGCTGAACGTCAGTTCGACACAATCTTTAGAAGTGCCCCCACGCTCAGGAGCGCTGGGCTCCTATTTATTAAGGACTGACAATATAAGTCTTTAGTCCGAGATAAGAACGGAAGGAGTGCATCCAATTCAACAGAGCATGCACCCGCGCCAGAATCTACGTGGCTGGCTGACGCAGGCACCAAGCAACGAAGACTAGCCTGCTATTGTCCAGGCCGACAACTTTTGGAGCTTGCCGTATCGAGTGGTGATGTGTAAGCTCTAAGCGGCCGACGCGGGAGCGATTCAAGCCATTTCCAGAAGATATACCGCCGGATTTCGCCGTAGACGCTCTACCGCCGGCGCGTTCAGGAGAGTGCAGAGAGCAAGATAGAAGGCAAAATATAGCCACCGATGTCACTTTCGTAAAGTGAATGGCGAGAGCTGACCTCCCTAATTCCGGCCATGGATGCATCCTCCGGTGGTGTGTGTTAACCCTTGGTGTCATCTAAGCGTTTGTGCTTGTGTGGCGGCGTGGTCTAGTGGGGGACTAGTGCGCTAGTCATGGTTGTCATCTACCGGGGTGTCGCCGGTTCGATCCCTGTTATTGATCAAATTTTCTTTGAGCGACGCTCATTAAGAATAGATGATAAACCATACCACTGAGAGTCAGGGGCCATGCTGCCACAAGGACTGTTGGGGAAACCCTAGATATCTTAACATATTGGGCCCTCGGTGCATTTACCTCAGGTTAAGTTCCAAGCCCGTAGGGGGGGGGACGGACGTTAGTCTAGAATTAAAAACAATATCCTTAAAAATGTTTTCTTGGTGTGTGTGTGTGCTTAACTCTCTAACTACGGGATAGCCTTCGTTTGCTAAACTCACCCCACAATCTGGATATGTGGTTAAAGCCCCTGGTGAGTTACTACCCTTACCTCCAATGAGTAAACAAGGAATCTCTAGCTATCATCCTCCATTGCTGAGTTGTTTAGAGCAGTTACGGGAGAAGGGGATGAATAATCGTGTTTGATCATCATGACGGGGTCTGACGGCTTGTCACCGCGGGCAGAAGACTCAGGACGGCTATTGTGCATCCTTGAGCCTCTCCAGAGGTTTCACGGTTTCGCGATTATAACACAAACTACTGCAACGAGTATTGATACGACGACGACGAGTGAAAAGCTCTGGGTGGCTGAGGCAGGAGCAATTCATGGCGTCTGCAGAAGACATGACGCCGCGTTCCGCTGTGGACGCTTCACTGCCGACGCGCTTAGGAGGTTATTTACCCCACAATCTGGGTAAGTAACCCTAGTTGACGCCCCTGATGAGTTACTCCTCGCACCTCCAAAGAGACAAGATGCCTCTTAGCTATCAGCTTTCAATAGTGAGTTGTTTAGAGCGGTTCCCGGAAGAAGAAGAGGGGTAGTATGCTCGTGGCTTTTCGATCAAGACGGGATCGGACGGCTTTTCGCTGCGGGCAGGAGGCTAAGGAGCGACGTTGTGCATCCATGGGCCTCCCCAGAGTTTTCGCCGCATCGAGATTAATATCGCGAACTATTGCAACAAGACGCGCCAGGCCCGACAGGATACTCCTAGTTAGATCTAGGCATCTTCTTCTTGTTAGACTTCCGTTTGTGAATGGAGCCGCCGAACAGGAGCTCGACGCGGATGGAGGTTCAGATTGTTTGGCTTCCGTCTTTTCTGAAGGCCGCGATTCCTCACACAACAGACGCAGCAACGTTGTTTGTTACTGGAAATCGAGCCAGGCGTGGGATTTGCAGGCAGCTTCTGTCCGTTTTCCTGAGATAAAAGGGAATCCTTCGAGGGCATGTGTCGGCTGACTTACCTTGACTTGGTGTAACAACAGCCCACGGCGGTGAGCAAGCATCGTAGGCATATAGATGTGTCGCACATGCATGCACATTTGTAAAGATTGCTGTCTCACATAAACACGCGTATATATGCAGGAATGTTTGTTAACAAACACGCACGCAGCAGCAGCATGTCTCAGAAATGCACGGCATCAGATGGTCACGCGTGCGTTTCTACCTTCTAATGCCGCAAGCATATAACCGTGCAGAGGCTGCCTGTCCACAACCAGATTCTCCAATCTCTGCCGAACGGCCAATTTCCAGAATTCCGGGCAGCACATATAAATATATCAGGTGTTTCGCCAAAACTAACGTTTTTCATTCTGAATTGAATCAAGTGGTTGCCGGTAAGCCCGCTATCATCAACAGGCTTGAGAAAAGCATTCGGAGTGATATTTCGAAAATCACATCCTAGTTATGGCAACAAGTCATTAAAAATGTCTATCTCGTATATATATATATATATATACATATATATATATATATATATATATATATATATATATATATATATATATATATATATATAATTTCGAAACCGTACCTAGTCTACTTTGTCGTTAATGTCAAAATATTCAAACTTTCATGTGATTTTTACCGCACCATACATATATATATATATATATATATATAAATATATATATACGTACGTGCAGCAATGTATGTTGTGAATGTGGGCGTACAGATGGGTCACCCTGTGCCATTCGAATCGCTCATCATCTCTGTCAGCTTCATGCCATGACCATCCAGGAAATGGCACGTAGCCACTGCTTCCACGCCTACAACCTCTACTGCGAATACTATGGCTACAACAACTACTACTACTACTGCTGGGGGCAATGGGGGATTGGGGGGTCAGACAACGCAGAAACCTAGGTCCCGACGGTGGTGGTGGTCAGTGCCAGAAGTCTTTTGTTGTTTCGGCCTTCTGTTGGCGGCAGCAGCAGCAGCAGCAGCATCGAGCTTGGCCCCACACCGTTCCACGTCATTCATCTCTCTCCCCCCCCTCCCTCCCCCTCTCTCTCTCTCTCTCTCTCTCTCTCTGTGTAGTTATTTTTTCATTCCACGTCTCTCTTTCTGCCTTTATTTATCTTTTTTAGCTCTTCGTCGCCCGCTCTCGTCAGCTCTTCTCGTCTCAGCTCACCATCCTCTGCGTTGTTCCGGCGCCCATCTGGTAGTAATTGAAGCTCGCGCGGTCATTGGCTGCCAGACGTCTAGGCCATCTGTCTGTCTGTCTGTCTGCCTGACGGCGGTTGGTACCAGACACCACTGACTAGGGGGCGCGCTGGAATTCGACCGCCGGGATGCCCTATGTCTCCTAAGTGTCATCAAGTCTAACGCACCGCTGACGACGACGTCCATTATCTTGCATTGGCTTAAAAGTGTTCTTCTGTTCACCGGACGGCCGAAGTTGCGGGGAGTGGCGGACGACCGAAGTGGGGGGGAGGGCGGAGCACTGGCGGCCGTGACGGCATGGGACGGGGTGACGATGATGGGCTTCTGAAGTTGCTGATGCCGCTACTACTACTACTACTACTACTACTACTACTACTACTGTTGCTAGAGGTCATGGGGGCGAGGTTGACCGGGGGGGGGGTTGCTCGGGGACCTTCTCTGTTGTGCGAAAAGCCAACAGTGCACCAGCTATACAGGCGCATACATCGGCTAGAGATGGCAAGATGATTGCCCTGCCCCCCCCCCCCCCCTCAACATTTGGTTAGTCAGACAGAAATCGCCGCAAAGCTGAACAATGTACTCTGCACAGCAAAGAAATACTTGGTCGTGTTCGTTTGCTGGAGAGTTTGGTCAAGTATTTTTTCTCCTGCTAGATCGTAACGTTGATTGACTTTTCCTGCTCTTTTTCCAGTCTGTTCAGTCCGCAATAGAAGTAACCTTATCTTAGAAGTAACATCTATACAGGCAACCAACCGTCCTGCGGGTCCTGCTGTCGGGAAGATCGTCGACGACCTCCCAGTTCTACGACCTAGTGCTATCGGTCCATTTTTGTAACATCATATCTTAATATCTACACCCGCTGTATTCAAAACAAGGTCTATTTGCTTCTGTTCTTGCCTAGTTGCACCAGTGCGTTTATTCAAAAATACATATCTAGAGACAAAAGCAGAGTAAAAAGCGAAAAGATATTGAATCGACAACAACCGATTTTTTTTACTCGTATGCATTTACCGTGACATATATGAGCGTATCCGGTATCTGCCTATACTTATATAGTACTTCTATTTGCTGACGATATAGTAGTGTTAGGGCAATGCATTGGCAAAGTTCAACAAATGTTCAATGCACGTGGGAAACATCTGGAAAAGCAACGGAGAAACTGAACATGGTGTTTAATAACAAAACAAAGTGCAATTTTTGTACTTAGTGGGTTTGAGGGGGAAGGAAGCTTGTATTACAGGGGAGAAAATTGGTCTATCTAAATGTTTCGGGCTGACCCTCAGCCAAAATTTAACGTCCACGGGACTGCTTTTCCTACTGCTTCATAGAAGGATTCCCATAATTACAAATGTTTTATTGGTAGGGCTCAAACCCGCGCACCTATGTGTCTTCTGCGGTCGCGTGGCACAGGCAAATGCACCACGCCATCGGGCTCGACAAAAGTCAGGATAAGTATCTTGGAATGACAATGACTACAGGGGATGATTATTCAGTGGAAGATGTGATATTGCGGGGGAAGAAAGCTGAAAAAAGGAAATCATACAGTAAGCGATTTCGTTTGATCGCTTTCCCGTGCAACGTATCGGCGTGATTTTAAAAAATGGAGAAAAAAGAGTTTCAAGTGGTTATCAAGCATTTTTATTTCAAAGGTTGGAATGCGACCCAAGTAAAAACGGAGTTAGACGAGGTGTACGGTGACCCTGCGCCATGTTTTGCTACTGTTTCCAACTGAATTAATGAGTTAAAAAGAGGTCGCAGGAGCACCGAGCATGAACTACGTCCAGGACGCCCAAAAACGGCAACTGATTAGGAGAACGTGGAAAAAGTGCGGAAAATCTTTGCCGCAGATAAGCGAGTGAACATTAGGGAGATAGCGGAGGCCTTGGGGATCAGTTTGGATAGTGTGCATTTCATCCTGCACGAGAACTTGAAGATGAAAAAGCTTAGAGCAAAATGGGTGCCGCATTTGCTCAACCAAGGCCAAAAGGACGCGCGTGTTTCCGCTTCACAGCGAAATTTGGCCAAGATATCGAAACATCCGTCGGATTTTTGGCGCAGATTGGTGACCGTCGATGAAAGCTGGGTCCATCACTACACTCCCGAGACCCAAGAAGCATCTCGCCAATGGTGTGCACCTGGTGAAGAACCTCCGAAAAGGGTGCGGACAACGGCATCGGCCGGAAAGATGATGGTTTTTTTTGGGACCAACGTGGAATAATTCTGGTCGACTACCTTGAGAGCGGTAAAACGATCACGGGAGAATATTATGCAAGACTGTTGGACTGCCTGACACAAGAACTCATCGTGAAACGGCTCGCTTTGCAGAAGAAGGTTGTCCTGTTTCACCAGGACAATGCTCCTGCACAAAGTCGCGGCAAGCATCGGCAAAACTAACCCAACTGAGGTTCGAACTTAGTGAACAACCTTCCTACTTTCCAGACCTAACTCCCTCTGATTATTTCCTCTTCGGACATTTGAAGTTTCGGTGGAAAACGTGTTTTCAGCAATGAAGAGGTTAAGGCTGCTGTCAATGCCTATTTTCAGTCTTAAGTCGCGGAATTCTACTCAAGAGGTATAAATGCTCTGAAATCTCAGTGGGAAAAGTGTATTGAGCTTCTTGGGGAGTATATAGAATAAGAAAAAATGGTGTGTGGATAATGAAATGCCTCCATCAGTGCCGAAATGTACAGTGTTGTGTCTTAAGGAAGCCTATAACTACATGCTACATGGGGAGGCTATCCCTATTTAAAATAGCATTAGGAACCTCGGCGTTGCGGTGACACCGGAACTGGATTTTAGCACTCATATCACAACAGTCATCCGATCAATGCATCTTATATCGAATACCATAGTTCGTTGTTTTATACTAAATGATGACCATTTTTACACGAGGCTTTTTAATAGCTTGGTTGTGCTTACGTTTAGCTATTGTTGTCAGGTTCGACGGTATAATTTAGACAAAAACACTGAAGCAATAAACACTACAGAGAAGAAATTGTTTCGTCGTGTATCATTAAGGTGTACCATTGACCGAAATTCTATTGGAATAAGCCCTATTCGGAGTATATATATATATATATATATATATATAAACTCATCAAATACATCAAACTATATGATAGCATTCGTCTAAACAGTTTTTGAAGCGGTAACACCATCTCGTAGAAAATAATTGCCAAAGCAGATATGTTTTCGTGGCAAATGACCAAAGCACCAAGGCACTTGAAACGTTGACAGCGCAAATATCGGCACACAAGACAACTGACTGTTGTATGTATCTCTAGGTAACGGCTTGCAAAATGTACATAATGATCCCCTTTAACAAAATAAAGGTGCATTTGAAAAAAAAACTCTTCAAGTTAATGCGACAGCAACTGGAACTGTCAAACTACACGAAATCTCAGTTTACAATAGACATGACAATTACTACGAGGTCAACTTATTGGAGGACCATAGAAATGCCACCAAGCCGCCATGAGCGTGGCAAGAGACGTGACCGGATGGCATGACTCAACGACGGACATAGGGTGTCTTGCTTTAAAAACTTCGCACTGCGAGACCGACGCTTTGCTCTGGAGGGCCGACATCAACAACAACAACAACAACAACAACAACAATAACAACAACAACAACAACAGGTACGACTGAGGCGGCGTCTGTTGAGGCTGGCTCGTATATCTCCGACTGACGTCGGAACAGGTCCATCTCGGCCATCATTTTTCGAAGCGCCTTGTGTCGTTGACAGCACTCGGGGGTGCCGTTACGGGTTAGCAGATGACGGCTGGAAGATGGGCCGGGGTCACCGCGAGTTGGGAAATGCTGCTTGGGGAAGGGTCGGCGGCGGCGGCTTTTTTCGCACACTCGAAATTATGCGTGTGCTCCTTTTCCTTCTGCTCCTCGTCGTCCTGCTTCCTCGCGCACTCTGCCTTCTTCTTTTCTTCTTCTTCTGACCTTCCTCTGCGCATGACTGCTCAACAACAAAAACTTGGACCTGTCTTTTGCGGCTGACTATTCTTCTGGATGGCGTGCTCTCGGGGTCGTCGTCGTCGTTGTCGTTCTGCGGCCTGCCTTTTCCCTCACCGGTTTCCGCCGATTCCTATCTCCTCCTTTTCCCCATGAGGGGGCGGGGGGTGTTCCCGATTTTCGACCGACCGGCCGTGTCATCGGCACGCCCGTGTTGCACGATACCGCCTTATACCTTACAGTTTCTGTAGAGTTTCTTGTACATGCGCCTAGCTACATGTGTGTTCGCTTGTGTGTATGTGCGCTAGCATAATACGTTCGCCGAGCCCGAAAACGGGCTTGAACATAGGTAAGCTAGATGGAACGATCCCCCGTCACAGCAGGAGCAGCAGCAGCGGAACGTCACGTTGAAGGGCAGACGCCCGCTGATGATGACGACGGCGACGAGAAATCGGCAAGGCGAGAAGGTTATATGATTGTGATGACCTCATTGCCTCTCCAACAGATTCACCTTCGCCACAGCCGTCACCTCTGCTGCTGCTCTGTTTTAGTCGTTGACTAGTCAAATGTACCGTAGGTTGAAGGATAATGCGCTGACAAGCGTCGTCATTCGATCGCATGAAGACACAAGGAAGCTAAGGCACAGAGATCTAGAACCACAGTAGCAGCAGCAGAAGCGTATGTACTACGGTTGACGGCTCGAACGGGGCAGGCTGCGGGAAGTCTCTTTACGAAGGCCATCCAACTGCCGCAACCGACTAAACATGTGGAAATAGTTTGAAGTAGTTTGACCTGCACCTAGAATAATAAATTGCTGCCGCGATTGCCTAACTAGAGCAAGAAGACAGAAAGTACAGCAACAACGACACGCCACTACAATCACCATAGCTGCGTGTGCGACAATTCGTGTGTACGTTATGTGTGTTATCAAGCGTGTTTATACTTCAATGGAATGTCAAAGGTCCTACTCAAGGACGACCGGTGCAACCGGCTTACTAATGATCTGGTGACTGATTAGTAAAAGCTACTCTAGGCCTACCTTACGGCGGTCCTGCTTTGATGAGCGAGAACGGCCGGTGGTGGTGGCAGCGGAAATAGCTGCCGCCACTCCGAATGCCAGAAGCCAACGAGCAAACATCCATTCAGGTGCGCGCGTAACGATACGTGCAAACAAGTACGAGAACATAGGCCAGGTTAGATACAGAGAGGGTGTGCCTTTGAAACAGAGAGCTACCAAACAAGATCCATATCGACGGATGACGTTGCCGGGAACGGAGCTATGAATGGGAATCTCTGTTTGTGTTCTCTACCCGCATTGATCAGCAACGATAGGTGACTTTGGACATCGTTATGCCCCCCGCACCCCCGACCCCCATGTTTTGGAAATGCATCGGGGGACGCATGCATGCATACATATGAAATGATGTGATTAGTTTGTTTCCTCGTAAGTAGTACTTGCTAGTAGTCGCTGCTAATCACCCAATTACACTGGCTAACGTATAGGGCGGGCCCGCGACACCTCGCTTGAAGGTCAGGTGACGCCACTCTGAAAAGAATAAACGGCTCTGGCGGATTGCAAGACCATCGTTTCATTATGCTTGTCGATTAGCAGTATTAAATGCAAAGTTGATTAGCAGTATTGAATGTAAATGCAAGACAGAGCAAAACCCTACGTATATCTAAAGTCTTTTTTGCTGACCCTCAGCCAAGATTTAACGTCCACGAAACTGTTTTTCACATTGCTTCATAGACGGACTCCCATAAATAAAATGTGCAACGGCGGGGCTCGGACCCGCGCCCCTATATGTCTCCTCCGGTCGCGAGGCCCAGGCGGAATGCACCCACCACGCCACCGGGCTCGACACCCTATGTCTATCTAGTAGATAGATGAAAACGTACCGTTGATGATGCGTGGACAAAAGAAGAAAATGCTTATGGAACGAAATCGCCGCTTGCGAATCAACCGACGTTAGACAAATCCGACGGGTGTTTCGTTTTTATTTGCGTCTGTCTGCCATTTTGGCCACAGTGTTGCGTCTACGGATCTTCTCTCTGGCCGTGGTAGGGTCTAAGCCCGAGAATACCAATAACGGTTGGCGTAAAAGCGGGACAGTGTGTTCGCTCGGTAATCGCCAGTGTGCAAAACGATAGTACACATTTTTATGCGCTGTGAGCTAGAAACGGCTGTGATGGTGGTATTAGCTGTGAAAGAAGCCTGTCTGCTTTCGACTCACCACATAACGTGGTCAAAGTTAGGAACGAATCTCGCGCAGTTGGGCAGCAGCAGCAGCTATTCAATGATGGCTGATAGAAAGCTATAAAAATGGCTCGAACGTTGACAAAGTTAGGCTGCTACGCAAACCGGTGACATAGAACCGTAACCGCAACTGCAACTACGTCAATGGGACTAGATAAACACGGTTCGTATGGATGGCGCCTAGGCAACATTGATAATGTTGATTCTCTGCCACTGGATAGATAGATAGACAGATAGATAGATAGAACTGGGCAGTAGAATTAGACCTCATTCATGTAGTAGGCATTGCGGAGAGACACTCACGCCGCCGGCCCCCGCATCTACCGACGACGGCAATGATGCCTATATCCACACACGGCGGCTACAAAAGTGACCAGTCTGGCACGTTTTACGTTATTCTGGTGTACGTATCGTACCCGATGTGCGCGCACCTGTCACAGGTAGTCTGGACAATGCTGAGATACTATGTAGCTGCTGCATTGCTCTTGATGCCTCCTCGACTTACGTACAGTTCAACGCCAACTACCTAATGGTAACCAACGCGGTTAATTAACACAAGGTGATTAACGCTTTACCGTTTAAACTTGGCCCCAAATTCAAGCAACAAAACTTCGAGGTAGGTGATAGGTTCTTATGCCATCTCAGATAGTGCTGCTGCACCGGAACCAACTTTTTGGCTTCTAGCCCAAAAATAAAATCTGCCTGCTGATTATAAACTCTGTAAACACGAGATGAGTAACGTGTTTGCATTAATTAATTCCAGGCATACATTTTTAAGAAAATGTACGCTTGGAATGAGAGACAGCGAGAGAGAGAGAGAGAAAGGGAACGCCATACGCAGATCTCGTGGACAACTATCGTTTTGTGTAATGGTTACAGAGTACCTCAATTGCGTATCAGACGTGGAACGACATACATTCAAGCCCACTTTTAGCAGCCAAATATAGATGGGCTTGTTGACGAAAATTCTCTGCGCAGTAGCCCTTTTCACGTTATTGCCCCTCGCAATAATAATAATAATCTTGATATCCAAATGCTAGTTGTCACTAACAGCCAAAACGTGCATGTATTCGTAGTTGATCTAAAGCGAAAAGTGAATATATATATATATATATATATATATATATATATATATATATATATATATATATATGCATATATATACGTAGTTGATCTAACAAAAAAGTATATATATATATATATATATATATCAGACACTTAAATTCAACAATCGACGCTGCTAAATATTTTGCAGGCGTCTCGATACCCCTCGACCACCCTATGGAGGATACCACTTATAGTCGAGTATGAGAGTAGGTAGTATAACATGCAAACAACACATTAGTAATAAAGCACCGCTATTGGAGAGCCTGTCTTGCTTTTTAGCCTCAAATGAGTTGATCAGTGACCTGAAAGTCCCATTCGTCGTTTTGCTAGTGAAGTAAAGTCTCGTTCTCTGACAACAATCCAGCTATTCCTGTGTGTGGTCTTTTGGTCCTCAGCATAAGTATCAGAAGAATTCAAGTCAAACCACACACTCTATCGGAGCACAGCGGTCGAGTCGCATCGACGTTTACCAGCGTGTCGTGCAACACTGCATGCTTTGGGAAGCTATTACAAATACCGGGATACCGTCAGCAGGATAAGACTTTTGACTTTTTTTTTTGTAGTTTGTTAGCAAACTTTCAAGCGGCCTACGGAAACCGAGTGTGTCAACCGAAAAGCGTTTTGCTTCGTTACCACACCAGGTGTTCCGGACGCATCAACATTCACATCCACCATCGCCTTTCCCATCGACGAGGCCGCACCTGAGAATGATCACCAATCTTCCGAAAGTTTACGGCGTAAATGGCTTAAAACCGCGATTCATAGAAGTGAGGACCTGTTAGACGTCAACAGTTAATTTAACTAAATAAAGCTCTAGAAGGATCGCTAACTGTCTTTGTCGGGCACTTCGATACTCCGCCGAACAACACGCTATAGCAATCAAGGGTATTTAACAGAACGCCTGCAGAGGCGACGCGCAGAGAACCCACCTGAGCAAGATTACCATTGCGGTGGCTCCAGAGGCAAGCATCTCCACCACGCTAAAACATTAAGTAGCGCTGACAACGCGGATGACAGGCGGAATGTGAACACAATAAAAGCCTTAAGGAAACTTTATATATATATATATATATATATATATATATAATGTCTAGGGCATATGGAGAAAAACATACGTTATCTTTTTTTTGGCGCAACCGAATGTAAACTGCATGCCGGCTAAATGTTAAAAAGATGTTTTCAATGTAGCACGACAACAACAAAAAAACCATTAGCGCGCACGAATGTGAATTCAACCGTTGTCGCCACATAGTCATGTAAACACGGAGTAAAAAGGGATGCAAGCGCGGTGTAGGTGCGAAAAACACTATGCGTTTCGCTCATACTACACTATGAAATGTGTCAGCATTGCCGCAACGTAAATAACAGCATCCTAAATGTTGGAACGGCCCATCAACCTTCGCCCCTAAGTTCTGACATGTAAAGAAAATATAACCAGCAGAGTTCGAGCCTAGCGATGCTGACTAAACAATACGGAGTGTGCGTCTCGCCTTGCCAAGAGGTTGTGTGCAAATTTGCCCTACCAAATGACAGTCTGCAGAATCCGGCACACACTTATATATAAGAAATGCGCACGGTTGGGATAAAAATACCAGTGGATTTTGATGTGTGCAGTACATTGGGATAATCACAAATTCCATTTATTCACACATTTAGTGTTGATAATACCTAAGTACAAATATTTGGCTCGGCGTCAGGAGCTTACAAATGCAGTTACAAGAATTGTATAAAATATTGAATATAGACATATACAATATACAAAGTTATGGTGACATTAAACGGGCCAACTGATTTAGAGACCCACATTGGGATATTGTCGTTTAGTGATGTAATCACAGTCACAGAAATACCGATGAGAGAAAAGGGTAACCAATCGTTATCCTGAACCCACAGGCAAGGATCCATGCGCCGGCCGCTGTTTAGCCGAAACCATTCAGCTAAAGCAATTAGTATTTTTACGCCCGGGACGACAGGAGGGTTGGACGGACTAGTACCGTATTGTCGAAAACGCCGCATTTAGACGTGGTTATTGGTAGGGGTAATTCTAGGACACTGTGCATTGATAAATAGCATGCCTCGTGGTGCCCTGAACTCTAAACTTTGAGCGTCATCAAAGTAGTAGGAGCTGTTTTGGGCAAACATGAATAATGCGTGTGAAAATACTACTAAATCATATTGCTGAATAAATAAAATAAAACACAAAGTTAAATGCGCTGAAGATAAACACCGTCGAATACGGTATCAGCGTTGTAGGGTGCACCTTAGAGCGTATACTCACAAACGACTTGCCATCCAGTATTAATATAACGCGCTATTTTTAACTTTGATAAATAACACACGCTACGAATAATGGATATTTCTCTAAGTGAGCAAGATATTCTGCATGGTAAGCTTGGACTTTGCAAATGCCTTCAGCCTCAATAAACGCAGTCTTCTATTGAACAAGGTGGACAAACATTGTGGCATTATTCTAGTTGAAATTCTAGGTTCTCGATCAACTGTGTGACTAACCATACTGACGTTGCAAAATAGCGTATATATGCACTAGGTATTTTAAAAATGTATATGTATACAGAACAATTTTAACTCCTGGGTGCTTTAACGCCTGTATACGAACGTGAAGCATGTGTGTCAAACTGCAGGTACTACGACAATGTAATTGTACGATAGGTAATATACACGTGTGGGCACATTCACATATGAAATAAACAGCACGCGCGTAGAGGCCAGCGTAATTACAGGCGCGCATAAACATCGTTATCACGGTTGGTGGTTTACTCTGTTTTTTTTCTCGTAGCTTTTAGGTGGGTCACTTGCGCTAATTGTTTTTGTGAGAAAGGAAATGCAAGAGAGAGCGAGAGAAGGAGAGGAATAAAACATAAAAAGACGGATGCAGAGAGGGAGAGAAAACACCTAGGAGGATAGAGGAAAATACACAGAGAGAGAGAGAGATAGAGAGAGAGAGGGGGGGGATACTTCCCCATAGTGAAAGCCGTCGGTTCTTCTGTGCTTGCGCAGTACTTTCCGTAATGGCCAGCAGATCTCATTCAAACGCCGCTCGTTGCACTGGCGATGCTGCTCCCATGCAGGCTCAAATGCGAACTTTTGGCATCCTCTTTTGATCTGCTGGGTGTTCAGTAATACGTACACGGGCGTACGTGTATGCGAATGCGACACTATTGTTGTGCTAGGACTGCTGTTATCGAGCCCGGTGGCGTGGAGGGTGCATTCGCCTGCGCCTCGCCACCGGATGAGACACTAGATAGGTGCGCGGGTGCGAGCCTCACCGTTGCACATTTGTATTTATGGGAATCCGTCTATGAAGCAAAAAGCGAAAAGCAGTCCCATGGACGTTAAATATTGGCTGGGGGTCAGCCCAAAAAGTATTTTTTAGGACTGCTACTGCTGATGCTACCAGCGGTTGCACTGCACCCTTTTCACCACATACGGGGATTGTGCAAGACGATTCGACAGCATCCAAAACGGATGAGCCCTTTTAAGTATTTTAACAACGGGCATGGGAGACCTCTCCGTAGACTCCACTTTGTAGAGGCAGACAGCTTGGTGATTGTGCTATAGATGTAGCATTGCTTGTCCAGGCGAAGGATGTGAAGCATTTATCGAGCACGCGTTAACGAATAACGCTTTGAGCAATACCGATTAGATATCATTCTGGATTGCGTCGTTGCATATATATATATATATATATATATATATATATATATATATATATATATATATATATATATATATATATATATATATCTATAGATATATATTGTTTATTTGGCAATACCATTGCATTTTAAGATGGTACACAATTACAACACAATTCATTTATTATATACAATTCGAACACTTCAGCGACCGCCCCACCGGGCGAAAAAGTGCAAAGACCGCCGATGCGTCTGGCAGCTCGCTGCGTCGTATTTAGCGCATATCTGCGAGCAGAACCGGCAACGACATTTATCGCCAACTTGGTGAAATCCTTGGGTTGAACATACTAAGTGATGATAGCCATGCACAATGTATCTTGTGTACACGTGCCGGCTAGTGCATGCCATCCCATCCCAAAGCTCCCTGGCGAGGTACACATCCAACTGCGCTACCTCTGCCGAGGCCTCGGTCACTTTTCCCTGCCACTCCAACTAAAATTGCTGAATAGCCCCGTAATAGGTGACCTAAGCCTGACTCTGATTGTTTCCACTGCCGGCCCGCAACTCGCTAGCAGGTCTACGAAGCGGCTTCTTGCCGTCCGCGGTAAGCAAAGGACCCGCTTCATATATATTGTGAAGCATTTTTCTAGCTGCGCAAAATTTACCGCTAAAATATGGCCCCACACCCTGCCAGGGCTGTACCCCAACATTGGCCCAATCCTAAGCTCAAATAGACGCACGGGTTAGGCGCGGGGGCGTCTGCATCGAGCAGAAGGGCAGTAAAGTGCTGCCGCAACTGCTCCTTTGTCATGCTGTGCATGCTTTTGTTTAGCCGGCGAACAATGTAGACATGAGGTTCGCGCTCTGCTCTCTCAAGCAAACGAAACTCCTCCTCCTCATCATACCGGCGCTTATTCTCCACAAGCAGTTTCTTGTAGGTTTCTCTATGTCGGCCATAGAGCGCCCTACGATCAGCAACTATCTGGTGGTCGGGGTGTAGAGCCGGTGCTCGGCGCAGAAGCCCCAAGACTTCCCGACGTTTTAAGTAACAGGCCTGTATAAACCAGGGCCGCGCCCGTCTTTGTCTGTACTTGTTCGTGACTACAGCCGCCTTGAGAGTGGCCTCTAGAGCGTGGTTGCTTTGCTCAATGTTAGAAGTTGATCTCAGCAGCTCTAACTTGCGCGTCAATACACGCAAATCTAGCTGCCTAGACCAGTACGTTGTCGGCTGCCGACGTAGGGCGCGTCCCTGGCCTGGGACGCACAGAGACGCCAGCACCGGCTGGTGTTTCTGTGCTGGAATATTAAGTACCTCGCATACTTGAAATTCCGTCGGATGTTGAAGATTGTGAAACAGGAGGTCGAAAGTGCTTCTTCCACTTTGGCAAACATACGTAAATTTATCACGCTCATTTGCGCAATGCAGGCCTCTGTTTTCAGCTCTAGAAGCTTAAAAAGACCATTGCTCTTTTTGTCGGTGGCGCCACTATCAATACGACAGACAGAAGTCGCCGCCGACTATAGTGGGTAGCTGGAGGTTTAGCCCCTAGCTAGACCAGCACTGATCGCATCGGTAACGTCAACATCATCGTAATGATGTGGCAGGTAGAACAATGCGAGGTTGAAACTACCTAAGGTGAGTGTCATACAACATTCACCTCGACACACACATTGCATTCGGGGTGACCCTGCTCGTAATTAGATTGAAAGTCCACCTACTGGTCATTGCCGCCCTCCGTCTGGAAGACTTGCTAGCAGATGGAAACCTCGCATCTCATTGAAATGCACTTCCTTCCGCATGAAAGTCCCCGTCATGAGTACAATGTCCACATCATCAAACAAACGTTCTGGCGCTAGCTGTAAAGCCCCAGATAAACCTTCGCAATTCCAAAGCAATAATTTACAGCTCCAAGCAGCATGCAGCTGCCTTGGCAGAAGGCGTCATTGCTGTCTAGCTGTTAGACCATGCTTGTCATTAAACTCTTCACGTACCCTAGTCTGGGCCGGCGAGGCCCCCAACCAGCGCCAGAAACTCACGCCTTTTGGCTAGAAGGCGCTACTTGAAACTTTAATAAAGTCATTATCACCAAAGGCCAGACAGAAGACAGAGTCCGGCCGGTTTTTCGAAGTTTTAACGAGGTTTTCAGACAGAACGCACTACAGTATGCCTCCCGGTCAGCCAACCACGCAGCTGTTCTGCCGACGTTGTTCAGCTGAAGCCCTCCAAACAGAGAGCTTTCATGGACAACATACGATTTTTACACAGCGTTAACTCACCTAGGTATACCTACGTCTGCACTTTCTGCTCGAAGAGGTGCTTCCTATTCGCGTTAGTTTTGCTGTTTCCGCTGCCGCTCGCTTGTGGATTTGGGAGGCATCGCTCTGCCTTGGCCCCAGCCAGGCGTCTGTCCTGCTTCTCTGGGCTGTTGCTGATCAATCCGCCACTCTCATTCGCGAGCTTCCCCTCTTTTGCTTTGCTTTTTTGCTATTTTGCTTCTCCTCTCCACCAGCTGAAAGCCTCCCAATTGACAAGATGACGGTGCCCAGCAGTGTTTTTTTTATGTACTTGCGTGACTGCACCCAGTGTCCTACTTGTGGTCTGGGTGTAGCCCATGTGAAGTGCTCATCACCACGCATTGATGTAGGTGCAAATCAGCCCGCTCGGTGCCGTCGATGTCCTGAACTGGAAGACACCAGCCCAAACGACGCCTTGCTTGCGATCCTGCAGCGGATTAGCCGCCTTGCGGCGCCAAATACAATCCGAGTGTCGCAGCTTAAACAAGTTGTCTCCCAGCTTCGTCCCCGTCCCGCCGGGAACAACGTAAGCGCATCGCGAGTAGAAAACAAGACGAAGAAGCAGGTGACACAGAACAAAGTGGTACAATACATCGACAACAGCTCAAATGTTCCCGCCAAGCTCAACATTGGTTCGAACGTCTCAAATGCGCCCACTGTCACCCGTACTGTTGGTAAACAAAACCAACTGCAACAACGGTGCCAGCGGCAGTAGAGGCTCCGTGTGCAGAAACCGCGGCAGCAGCAGTCGAGGCAGATGCCTCTCATAGACGTCGTCAAGAGTGTTGTCGATCTCGGTCAACGGCGCCAGCAATGGTGGGAAGAGAGAGAGAGAGAGGGCGGTTGAGCGACAGCAACAACAGCGGGAAAGCTCGAGAGGAAGGAGAAGCCGGCGCCGGCAGCAGAAAGTGACGTCACTTCTCCGCTTTATTTAGAAATAATTAAAAACAATAAAATTAAAAACAATATTTTTAATTTTATTGTTTTTAATTTTTATAGTTATTAATATAACTAATGCGCGACCCGGCTGTAGAGACAAGAATGGACTATACAGAGACAGCCAACGTAGATCAGTTGGACAAGGAAGGCTTTCAGCTAGTGGAGAGACGAAGCAAGTTACAGAATAAAGAAGCTATGACACTCTTGAAATACTTTGATCTCCTTCTTCTTTGCTTTATTGAATTTGAATTCTACGTCCCCACCTACGGGCTGAGCTGAAAAGCGCTATGGCATATTGTAAAATCAAAGTTTATATATATATATATATATATAAACTTTGACGTTTCCTTTCGCGACATCCTGTCGGCTCAACATCATAAGTTTTAACTCGGTAAGAGTAATCTTAGAGGATAAGACCTTCAATTTTTGAGAACATCAACTCTTTGTAGGCGCCTTTGCAGCACGCGGGAGCCAGAGTGGCCCTTAGCTGGCATTCTCAGTCATTCGCAACATTCGATCAGCTCATTTGTACAGAATCCGCAAAATACAAGCATCTGAAGCAGCGCAAATACCAGTGCTGTAGCAAAGGAAACTGTTTTCTTTGTCCGAGAAAGACTGGTGCTGCTCTCGTACGTCGGCCGAGGATGTATAGCAAGCCAAAAATAAGGAATACATTTGCATTGTTGGAAATGATCAGAAATACCCAGCTGTCGCTTTAGTGCTTCAGATAATTCATTCTTTACACACTTCGAATTCATGGCAGACTACTATCTGAGATGGCCGCAGACCGCTGTTGCCGTCTTTCTGCTCGTTCCGGGACACATTTATGGATGCCCTCAGGGTACCATATATATATATATATATATAGGGAGGAAGAAACTCTGGCAGAAACTAATTGGAAACAACTGCAGGGAAGATGACTAATTGCCCGAAACAAATTTGCCAATCTACTTAAACCTGTAATTGTACATAAGAATAGTTGGCGGCTTATGGGACAGGGTACGCTGTCTCGGCTAGAGTGTAAAACACTGAAGAGCAAATGTAAGGTACGATAACCTAACCTAGGCTGTTATACGTATATATATATATATATATATACACATATACAGTAGCCTAGGTTAGGCAGTCGCACTGCTTAGTTTTTTTACATTCTAGCCGATATGTATATATATATATATATATATATATATGCGATTGATGTTCTTAAGTGAAAAACAATCGATCAGTAACGAATGATTAGGTATGTACTATTTTATCTACTCTCTTTGTATTACTTGAAGAAGCTATTTGTATTTGCTATTTGTTCGCTTATCATGCGTTTATGGGAAGGCAGATCATGCACTTTCTCAGCACAAATGTATGAAAAATAATGACCCGTGCAAGCAGTGACTCTATTTATGTGTCGCATGCGCACAACTCGTAAGCTTTAGGCTAAATGTTTTGTAACTTTAGGCTCTGCTGTATAAACGTGCTTTTAATAAATGCATCCGCTACCAACTTCCTGCCTATTGACCATCTATTCAAGAGGTATAACGAACAACATCTAGTGGAGACGTTTCTGTCATTTTAACTGATTTTGTGGATCTCATGGGCTTAGCTTAAGAACTCATCATGCCGAATGTTTGCTTATCATTGTGGCTATTTGCTCCAACTGCATTCGCGAATAATTTCGACATCGTGATGAGAGCCGACAAAAATATCGCGTCGAAAAAAATAATTAAAGAGTAATTAAGTCATTTCACTTGTACCAAATTAAATAACGAGGAATATGATAAAGCCAAGCTCGTAGCAGAGTCAATCGTCTCCTACGTCAAGCCTGACTTGGAAAACGCAATAAGGCAAAATAAAGAAGAATGTCAACCGCTAAAGCAAGCGTCTAAATTGAGTTTCACCCTTAGACTATGCAGATAATAATGACCGCGTCAACACCTGTGGTTAAGGTTTTGCCAAAGCGAAACCAAGACACCGGGTCAGGGCGGGACGGGACGGGAACAGTTCGACCGAATAATCTCTTAAAACCGGATGCACTTTAATGCTAGCGCATTATAATGCAATCCTGCAAAAAAAGGTAATTCCGAAAAAGGGGAGCCTGCATAAGAGCTAGACAAGGCTTGAAGGGTAATGATTCTTCAGCCCTTCTAGCGGCGTCATGTTAAAGCGGTTCTGAACCTGTTCAGATAGGGGATGCACCGCCGGTAATAGTTTGTTTGAGCTCGCAATGAGAGCACTTGGAACATCAGCGGGAATGCAAGAATAGCTTGGGTAATGTGCGGTATGTTCATAAATATCGTTTTGCGTCCTATAACAACTGGACGGACGATTTCTCTCTAAGCAAAATTAAGATGCACTAGTACATGAAACAGTGTACACACCACTTTTGTGTCCTTACATCGTCAACTATTTTATCCCATGCATATATCGTCATCGAGTTCTCATTGCTAGACTTTATATAGGCTTCCTCCAATAGAGGTTTGTAGCAGCAGGGCAATGACAACCACGTCTAACAAATACACCAGCAAAGCCGGGGCTCAAACTTGCGCTTGTTTTTGCTAATCATGGTTGCCGTGGCAACGCCCCGTTTCGAACGGTGTGTCAGCCACCTAAGCCACCGGCGCTACAGATATATATATATATATATATGCACGGTACGACGATAATATGTCCTTTCGCGACGAGTTTTCACTCGTATTTGTAACTCTCGCCTCATTAGATGAAGACACAACAAGTTGATATAGTTCTAATTTAGCCTGCGATTTTGGGGTTGTCTGCCAATGTTTGGCGACGTTAATCACCTGCTCAGCGCCGGGTTTGCAGTGTCACGGTGTTCGTAGGCCTGACGGCATCATGTTAAACCGAGTAGCGGCGTGATATATCTCGTATCAATTGTGTACTACCAATTAGTGGAGGGAGTAGAGCGTTATTCGGGAAACGTTAATGCTGCTATCGATCGCTCCCGAGTGACTCACTTTACACGTATAGACTTGTCTGAGCTGGTTTTGATCGCTTCTAGATCTCAAAGACGAGTTATTCGTAGTCAACTTGCTGTAACTAGTTGCACGCAAAACATGAGAGATAGATAACACTACGCATTCGATGAAATGATCAACACATGCATCGGTTACGAACAGAGATAGCATACGCAGGTTTAGTTGTATTTTATTAGGTCACATTTTATATAATATAATTACAATACAATTGTCATTATATACAATTTGAACACTTCAGCGACCCCCCCCCCCCGGCCAAGAGAGTGCAAAGGCCGCCGATGCGTCTGGCAGCTCGCTACGTGTTATTTAGCGCATATCTGCGAGCAGAACCGGCAACGACATTGATCGCCAATTTGGTGAAATCCTTGAGCCGAACACACCATGATGATATCCATGTACAATGTACCTTGTGTACACGTGCCGGCTAGTGCATGCCATTCCATCCCATCCCAAAGCTCCCTGGCGAGGTACACATCTAACTGCGCTACCTCAGCCGAGGCCTCGGTCACTTTTCCTTGCCACTCTAACAAAAATTGCTGAAGTGGTTTTGTAATAGGTGACTTAAGCCTTACTCTGATTGTTTCCACTGCCGGTCCGCAGCCAGCTAGCCGGTTCCTTGCCGTCCGCGGCAAGCAAAGAACGCGCTTCATACATATTGTGAAACATCTTTCTAGCTGCGCAAAATTTGTCGCTAAAAGATGGCCCCACACCCTGCCAAGGCTGTAGCTCAACATTTGGCACAATCTTAAGCTAAAAAAGACGCAATGCGGCACTCAGAAATTACTCTCTCTAATTATGTACCGTTTTAAAATGCAAAGCTATTGCAAAATAAACAATATGTATGTATTTTATACAATATGGTATGGTTCATTCTCAGGACCATTTTAATATGATTGCTCAAATTATTAATAACCAGTGAACGTATGGTAGACCTTCATTGTTATTTTCACTAGCGCTGCCCATGGCGCCCGCAACGGAATCCACACTGATAACTAAAGACGGCGATTGCCTCAAAGCTGCGTTTAGCGCCGATCTCGTGTGATCTATTGAATGTAGCTTCATTCAGCTAAATTTAATTATTAGTTGAGCGGATTTTTAACCGTTTAACTTCTTGACTGTGTCGTATTGGCTCATACAAATTCGAGCATTATTATCACATTTATTTAATAAGTTTAATCATATTGAGTATGCAAGCACATTGCTACTTGCAGAACATTTAAAGATATTTTTAAACAAGCAGCCCTGTAGTAGTATCAAAAGTGATCGTAATATTATCGTTGCTATTGATGGCAGCTATAGCTGTTTAATAGTCTAAATAATAATTGAGCATATCACAACAAAAATCGAATCTTTACTGAACGTGTGCAATTTTCGGTGCAAACCCCTATAGATCTCAACATGTCCAGTCCTCGGTACATTGAACATTTTTCCTAAGCGACCACAAGGTGATTACAAACCTGTTGGGGACGGGTAATGGTCTAGATTTATATTATTATAATTAATATGATAATATCACCCCCAGAGTTTGCAAAACATATACGTAGTCAATGGCGCTAGCCTTACTAGTGTGCCGAACCAGTTTGTCACAGAAATATATTACCGACTGGGGTGATATTTCTGTTACGACTTGCATTCTCAATGATCTACATAAACATAATAATGCTCACAAATATCCCCTTCATAGGGTACAATCGGTATTTCGCAATCCTCGGCATGGATTTCTAAATGGTGTGAAAAATTGCTAAACCTATCGTTGAAGCAATTTTCGGCACAATATAATAATTGTGTTTTATTGCTGCTTCTGTTACAGAGAGACACAAGAACGAATACAATTTTTGCTTTAACAATGCGTTAGCTAGCTCCCTAGTTTTTCACCAAACTGTTTCCAGTACGTTGCTGTTCGGCTACGCAAGCATATGTGTTGGACGCCCTTAAAACGTTTTACTTGGCATGCAACGTTGTCCGGGAACAAACTTGTTAACGCATGAGACCATACTGTAACGTTTTGATAGTAGTGCTACAGGCCCTGTTCAGGGCCTGATCAGGGATACCAACATTGACCTGCTAAGGCGGGGGGGGGGGGGCGGAGCTGTTTGTGTTAAATATTTGTTTCTGATTGGGCTACAATGGCCACAGCGTATGTAGGCGATGAAGATAAAAGATCCAAGAACAGATCCCTGGGGCATGCCAGGGAATACAATGCCCGTCACAAATTGCTTCCGTCTACAGAGATACGATTTAAATCAAAATATGTACTCCTGGTGGGCAGCCGAGTTAATAGAGCTTCTTAAGAAATATAGAGTAGTCGAGGCAGTATAACGCTTTGGCTACATCAAGATATGCTCCAAAGTGTATTCTTCTATCCTCCGCAGCTTTAATGATCTCCTACCAGATATGTCTCGATGTCAACTCAGTTGATCGTGCCGCTCTGAAACCGAATCGATTTTTAGAGAAGAAATTTAAAACATTTAGATCATTTTTCAGCTGAAAGACACCAAGGTAATCAGGCGATAGTTACCGGTTGGTCCTCCATCTTTACCCTTATCACTGCAGATGTTTTGAGGCGTTTTGGAAACACGTTTTAACTGAAATATTGAATACGGCAGTTAGGAGAGCCGCTAAGACGTCAATAAATTTAGAGTGGAATTCACCAGACACAATTCCACGCTATCGAATAAGTTTTTACGTCCTTAGCAACAATTCGCAGTTTCTAAGCTGTGATAGTTTTTTTTTAAGTTTATTTTTTAATGTAATGAATTATTCAGGGTGGGAACATGACATTTGGGTCCCTGCGAACATGTGTACCGTTAGGGGGGTCCAGTGTAGGGACCAGCCATTTCTGGAGAGTGCCCCGAACCGAGGCCGCATTGCCCCGTTGCACATCCAGCGACAGGCGCTGTCTGAGAAAATCACCCGCTCGTTTGTCTCCGCTGGCTAGAATCAGGCGTTTCCGGACCTTTTGTAGCAAACTTCGAGTGGATGAACCGGGCCCGCCCAGGGTCTCGAAGGCAAGGGGATAAAACCTGTACGGGTACCCGATGTTCTGGTACTTTCTAACCTTGCCTGCCTCGGCGAGAGCCGAAGCATGACTAGCCTCATTCGGGGGTACTGGAGTACCCCCGACGAAAAGCCTGCACACTCCCGTCATCATTTGCTCGTGTCGCCTATTCCACCAGATCAAGTGTAGAGACTTCAAAGAGACCGCCTCCATTTTCACCAGGCCGGCACACAGACACACTGGTGTAGCCTTGTATGCTATGCAAGGCGACTTCAGGCTCATCAAACCAGGTCTCATCCACCAGGAGGTCCCTTGCATTTACATGCAATTTTGCAAAGCTGACGTGATCTGGTCTGATGAATCCTCCAGAAAGCCGACGTGCTCTGATCTGATGAATCCTTCAGCAAAAGGTCGACATCTTCCAGGGGACTAGTCATGGATGACGGGGGTTTTTATATCAAACTGGACTTTCTGGCGGCCGACCTTGAGCATCTTTCCGCCCACGTCATCGGTAGCCTTTAGAGAACTTAGGTCGTGTTTTTACCAAAAATTGTGAAATAGCTGCCGGTCAGTGTCAGCAACTATAACCTGAATATTAAAGAAGCAGACAATCTGCTCCTTCCCATATCCACCAAATTGACGGCGTCTGACGACTACAAAACCCAATGATTTAATAAACCGTTAAAATAGTATGGGTGTGTAGCCAGAGTTACGACCCTTAAGGTTTATATTAGATATATTAGAATATATAATAGAAGCGGTACCCGGTACATATCGGGAGGATGCCCTCCCGATATTGCTTTCTCGATGAAACATGAATGAAGCCATCGAGTCCACCGCTTATAGATCCATCTGGCCAGGCGTCCCCATCCGCCATGCCAGGGCTAACCCGTTTAGTACGATTTTCTGCCAAGATTCCTTAACGCTCATATTTGCACTATACGGACATTCTGTGTTACCTAAAAATCAAGCCTGATTTGTTTTAAACAGGCGTTTAAGACAGAAAGTAAGTTTAGAAATCACTCAGGTAGCATCTAATAGCAAAGATGATTTTGCGTAAATTCCTAATGTGCCAATCAGAATGTTCAGCCTTGCCTGGTGGTCATAATGGCCACGGACTCCGAAGAGGTTCAGAAAATGCTCGCGAACCAGTTCCTGTCGTCCAGGCGATGCCAGGAGGGTCCGCGGCAGTTTCAACCCGGAAAATGTCAATCGCGGTGTTGCCGCGTTTCAGTTGTGATGTCGTGTAGACAGGGTAGTAGGGCCACGGTTGGGGGAAGGGGCACACAAGGCAAGGGTGAGGAACTCATCCGGTGCAAGCGGCCAATGATATTACCCATCAGGAACGCGACGGGCGTGAAGAAACAATGCGGACTGAAGCAGACGTTTGCCTCACTACCGCCATGTATGGCATAAACCCTCTAGCGGACGAGGCAGCTAGCGAGAAAGACTTGCGCTACGTATTAAAGCTTGAAAAGCCAAAGAGGATCACTGTAAGCGGACACCATCTGGAACTGTCCGGGACGTGGTGCGCTTTGGCAGAGACGCCGCCGGGGCAACAAGAGAGCTGCGGGTTCAGCTCCGTCTTGTTGTCCTAACCATAGGAGGCAGACGCTGCATATGGTCCAGAACGGCACCAGGCGGGCATGGGGGTACCACAAGTACCGAGCGCGGATACAAGAGGCGCGGGCTCTAGGCAGGTTCTAGGTGAACAAACATAATAGCAGAACAAAAAACTCAAAGGAAACCACTTTAGTCGCAGACAAGAGAAGGGTCGGGACTGTGTCTGAACAAAACCAAAAGGTCCCATTATGCTTCAAGTTTTACAGATGAACCTTAGTCCCGTAGAGCAGCACACGGTAAGCTTGAAAAACGGCAGCACGGAACGGCATTATCCTATGTTTACTATCGAAACCTAACATGGCTCACGCCAGGGGCAGAGCAGTTGATTTAGCAGCAGTGAGGGCGGTGTGAAACACGACGCTGATCATACGCTGCCCGCAAGCCGAACATTAAGCGAAGACGGCTTATCCTGGATAGAACTGGAGAAGGTGACAGCGTATAGCTGCTACTTCTTGTCTAACGAAAAGGAGTTTGCAAATTTTATTCACGGGCTGGCCTAAAGTATCAGAACACATGAATCAAGGGGATTTTAATAAAGCGAACATATTGTGGGCCCAGCAAAGATAACACGAAGAGGCCGGACCCATAAAGAGTGAGCAGCTGAAAGGAAAGAATTATCGTGGCCCCGAATTCCGGCGATCACCTTCCCAAAACGCGCCCAGCAGGCTCACATAGACCTTATCCTAGTAGACCAAACCGCCATTCCGTGGGTTGCTTCTTGAAGAGTCGCGGCGCAACAAACTCTGCCCGTTGCCCCACGACAACAGTGGCAGGTGAGGAAGCTGGATAAGAAAGCGCTGCACCACGCGTGGCAGCCTTCAGTAGACGATGCCAGAACGATACGCACTCGCTGTCATTGGGCTCACACGAGGGCACGTAGCGTCCCAGAAAACGAAGTAGAGGGGGGGAAGGCGAGACGGCTCAAACGAAGGCCTTTGTCAGAGCCAACTCGGTACAATATTTTTTTACTGTTTTTCTCAGTATCGGAAGATAAATATAGTTATCGATGGATGATAAATATTGCTAGCAAGGTAACACAAATACTACACATCACGAATAACGTTAGCTGCTGCTAATGCTACTAGCAGTTAACGGTAAGCTTGCGCACGACTCAATGCATCGCTTTCCTTAAGAATAGAAAAACGCAAAACACTTTTCAAAGAGTCGCTCGGACAGCTTGTTGTATTTATTGCCTTGTATGGAGCTGCCCATTTGTTTTAATCAGAATTAATTCCCTCTAGATTGTACTGCCAAAAACGACAAATGTGAAACAAGCATTTTAGACCACCACCAAACGAACAACATTTGTTCGTTTTGTTCGTTTGGAATCGGTAGAAAAAAATTCTACCGATTTTAGAAAGTAGCTTTATTTGCATATAGCACCTTTTTTTTGAAAACTAAGAAAAACTCAAGCTTCTATAAAGAGCGCGACGTCGGTGCTTATTGCGTCGCGTTTCTTCCAGCGTTCGGTACACACAGGGCAGCACAAATCAAGAGAAAATAGGAAAGCGACCTACTTCTGAGAATAAAATTGCCTTGACTTTTGCAGCCGAAACTTGCACCGAGTGGCGCACACCATTGGCTAACGTTTTCATTTTTATTGTTAAGGTTGGCTTTCACTTCACTGGCTGCCGCGACGCACAAGGGACTCGTGGCTGCATCAGCTTATATTGTTATAGCTCACGCGTCTAACGCAAACCGTTAACGCCAAGCCCATATCACCGCATACTACTACTACTACTACTACTACCATTCGCATTTACGTTTATAACATTACGTACGCTGACCAGTTAAAACAAACAAACACATAGTTGCTTCCTCTTTCGTGCGAACTGGGCCACTACGCCAAAAACCATCAGCTGCCATCACCGTCGCCATCGCAGCTCTGACTCGTCGTCAGCTCGCCCGTCAGCACACAGGGACACACTGCTGGAATAATTAACTTCATTAATTGACACGCCCGCTGCATGACCTCTCCAACTGCAATGTTTGTTTGGCAAGTAGTCGCTCGGGACCAATCAGGCCGTCCCCGCAGCTCAGCAATGGCAGCAGCAGCTGCATGATTTAGCACTGACGTCGACAGGATAACGTTCCGTTATTGTATGTCGAGATGCTTCACACCCCTCCTATGGCAGGCCGTTTTTGTCATTGCCTCTACCTCACTATTACGAGCACCATCATCACCACCATCATCATCAATATAATTAGCATCTCTTCTTTTCCTCTTCTTTCTCCGGCTCTAGTTTTCAGGCACCCGAACGGTTTCCTGGTGAGTCGCGGTTTAGGCCACGTTCATTGTCTCCTGCCTCATTAGACATGTCAACAGGCCGCCAGGCCGCAGGTACATCGAGGCTGGTGTATTGTCGGCATCACAAGCTGCACCTCCCGTGCAGTTGTTGTTCTCGCGGCGACGGAAGCGGCCTGGGGGGTTGCTGTTAGACTGCAACTGCCCCCTGCCCGAGGTAGATCGAGATGCAAAACGAGAGGAGAATCATCGAGGACGTGTGCTCTAGTGCGCTCTCGTACGCACTCTAGCGCGCCAACCAATGCACCTACTATACGATATGCTCGTGCGCAACGGCAGCACCACCAAGCACAAAGGCAACGAGAGTGATTTTGTGACTTTCAATGGCATTCCGTCTGTAATTGAGGGGGCAGAGCAAGAAACAAGCCTAGTAATACATCAAAGACTGGCCTGGCATACCTCATTAATACATTGTATACGCACACATCTATATATAAGGTTTACCCCCAGGTAAATAATGAACTATGACGTATTACCGCTGCACGTAATAATGTCACTTAGCAGAACTGACTCAAATAGGTGCCCATTTTCGGTTGGATAATAGACGAAAAAAACTATCTACTAAAATAAAAATTAAAAATCATCTGCCTCGATATATATATATATACCTGTACGTTTGAAGAGACCCAAATATCAAGTTCCAGCCTTAAGGTTCAGTAAACTATGGGTTTATGCATAATTATACGCATATACGAGAGCGAATCATAAAGTTCGAATGTATATTTATTAAAAATAATAGTTATTGAATCATCTTAACGTGAGTCTAAAAATGGGGATCTCAGAAGAAAAAGCCTCGGTGAGAACCTACCAAGTAAATGCGTGACATTTCATATTCAAGCTTAGCCAGCCATCCGTCAAGGGTAGCCAGAACTACCGGCAAATACAAGAAAACGCCTAGAAATGCTGCATCCGTCCTAACTACAGCAGCTGTAAGCGCACGCCCTGCGGAACAGGCGTATGCAAATATTTTTACCAATCTTGCACCCTAGGAGAGCAGCCGGCATTTTAGAGCCAGTACCGCATCTTACATCATGGACCTCACACTTTGCTGCCTTTAGAACCAGGTCACTCCAATCAGCGAACTCGATCAGTGACTCTGTAGATGTCCCTCAGAATTGCACCGAGGACGCCGCTCAGAACACCACCGTCCAAGTACTATACCTCTAAAGGGAATTTGACAGCCCTGCTGCAACCAAGTTTGCGACAATATAACGTCATGCTCAACAAGAAAGCAAGAGGGCTTCTTATAAGAAAGTTCCATCTGGTGGAACATACTCGAAGGCAAGGTTTTGACCGCACACAATATATAATTTCTTCGGAGACGGTTGAAGGCATTCCTAAATCAAGCCTGGGCACAAGAGTAGCTCTAGAGCGGGACTCCAGAAAGGAATGAATCAAGTGCACCGTGGCCTCACAATCTCCCGCCGTCGCAAGCCCGAGCTGATGGCCATCAAGAGCACACAAGCCGTGTTTTAAAAGATGCAGATGTCTGACGCCAGCCTCCGGATCGCGAATCACCATTTGATGGAATTTACGCAGCTATCCTTCTTCCGAAGGGCGGAAATTCGGGCCCCAAAGATGGGAGACCTAATAGGAGAGAGGCGAGCTCCAGAGAAGAAAAAAATGACCTTGGACATGGCAGCTCCTTAGGCGGGGGACAGCAGGTCTTGCAAGAGGCATGCTCTGATGAAATCGAGCCCTGTAGCTGAGTCACGCAAAAACGTCTTTTTTTTAATGGTGGTTAATCGCAAGGGTACGTAAAGAGGGCTAGACCAGGTCATAAGTGCCGGTGCTTATTCAGCAGCAAAGCCGTCTCGTCTTCCGAGAACTTGGTAAGGGCTAGCCGGAGAGTATGGACCGCTTATTATCCGTTGGCCCAGCGTGGCCTGTCATGCGCCAATCCAAAAAAATCTGACGGTCTCACTCTGACCTTCTTAGAATGCATTTGCAACTGTTACCGACTCATAATTCTCTCGGCGGCCGGTGCAGGTGCGTATTTAGCAGGTCGTATTTTCAGGTTGGCAGATGGTTACGAATGCAGAAATTTGCTAGCATTGGTTATCCGCACGACCAATTTAGGTCGCTGTCGTTCAAGTCAATTGGAGGCCCCTATACAGTCATTCTGATTTAGCCGGTGGGTACGAGCCTCAATATTTCGACGGGAAACTCAAAAGTATTCGATCTCTTGCGTTACAGGCTGTCTATTTATCAATGAATGTCGGCCGGTTGAACACCATGCGCTGTCAGAAACCCAATGACACCTTGTCGCTCTTAATCATTCAATTTTGCAATCGGAACGCCATGATGCCCTCATACGCATTGCCGCGTCACTTGGAGAAACTCACAACTTCCTGCTACTATGCTCTGTCAGACGCATGCGCACGACACTTGATTCGCTTCCCTAGATGTCTCACTTTGTTAATCCAAAGCGGCGAATTTTAATTTTAACCGGTTTGGTAGCTCTGACGTTTCGTGCCTTTGCTTCTGAACACTATATATATATATATATATATATATATATATATATATATATATATATATGAAATATGAATACTTAAGTCAATAGTCCTTGTGGCAGCTTGATCGCTGACCTTCAGCGGTATTGTTTGCCATCTATTCTTAATAAGCGCAGCTCAAAGAATACTCGGTGGGCGATAACCACTACTAACGAACTAGCTTTCTATACCACATCGCCACTATATATATATATATATATATATTTATTTATATATATATATATATATATATATATATATATATACATAAAGGCTATTGTCAAATGCGCATGGCTTCTTTAATCTAGCTGCCACGTGACTACAAATGGGCTAGCACCAATTACCGCGTCGTGTGGTTATGACGACCGGTTGCTGGTTGCCTGGCTGGTCTGCTGATATCTGCTGTACTGTGCTGTTATAGTCGACAACGAACGACTAACGGACACGCGTCGAGTAACAGACACCACGGCTGCGACAGCGACCGCAATAATAATAACAACAACAACAATAACAACAGCACAACAACAACAACAACAAACACAGCAACAACAACCACAATAAAGGCTGGGTGTGTGCAGCAGCAGTAGAAATCGGAGAAAACTCCCGCTGCTGAATACGAATCCTCTCCGTAGCGCTCCTGCAGCAAGATGCCACTGTTTGCTTGCTTAGCGCTGAGCCGAGCTAGCTTCTGTAATGGTGATGGTCGTGAGGGTGGTCCCTACTCCCCCTGCTGCTGCTGCGACCACTGCAGCAGCCGTCCTCATCGTCCTCGTCATCATCATCATCATCATCTACATCAGCATCACATTGCCACTTCACCGTCACTCCTGGTAGAGTGTGCTTGCGTGTGTCTGTGTGTAGAAAGTGACATTTGTTCCCCTTCTTCTCCCTGTATGTCTGTCTGTCTGTCGTGTCGTCTGCCTATCTGTCGCATCACCTAGTTTAATGGGTCGGTTGGTCAGACGGTCAGATAGCCCGGGCATCGCATGCACAGACGCCTAAGGTTGGTCGTCGTCGGCCAGCCAGCCAGCCTATGCCTATGGGACGACGCGAGTAACTTGTTTGCGCAAGCACGCAAGCAAATGCCACCTAAACCGCCATGTGATGCGGGCGAAGCAGAAAGCGGGCGGGCAGGCAGGCGTAGAGGCGAGCGAGCAAAATCCCACATACGAGCGGTTCCGCAGGGAATTGCGGCATACAGACAGAAAGGGTTGGCTAAAGGAATAGAAAATGTGGACAGAGGAGCGTCTCCGCTAGAGAGAGACAAAAGGGAACCCCACAGCGAGCGTCAAATGGGAGACAGAGGGACGTCGATTGGGGCCCCAAGGGGGCTCCCCAGGGCTTCGCGGGCGATTGTTGCTGTTACCCACCCACTTTTCGTCCCACGTCCACCTACTGAATGGCGCTGGCTGCCGAGGAGCTAACCTAAACAGCCGCAACGGACAATAACAAGAACAACAACTGTGACAATAAGAAAAAAACAGCAGCAGCAGCAGCAATGACGACAGCAACTAAAACACGGCGCCCACAATGTCTACATTTGGGTGGATAAGCCCGCGCTATATCGAAATTGAGACCGCTGATCGCCTGTGCCTGTTATTGGGAGCACTAGTTAGTGTGTGGCCGGTTCGGCTGTTGCTCTTCTGGTCTGTGATGTACCGGAAATAGATAACACAGGACTAGAAGTCTCCACAAAGCACGCTGAGCAAGTGTGGACGAGAGGAAACCAGCAGCGTAGCCAGGTCGGGGCCGCAAAGATGTACGCGGCCTGGAAGTTCTGTAGTTGTTGTTGTTGTCACGCACTGGAGACCACCACATATGAGAGTTCCGATGCGATTCGTGCACGAAACTGGATGGCCTATAGAAACTAATGTGTGTGTGCGGCTGCGCGGGAGAGTAAGGTCAGCATAGAGCTGTTAGTTCTATGAAACCAAACACACATATTCATGTTGCGAGATGCGGGGCGGGGGCGCTGAGCGATGAGCATCAGCCAGCAATACGACGGAGGTACTGGTCGACACGGCACAGAGACGCATATGCTTTACAGTGAAGAAACTGAAGGCGTCACGGAGAAACTAGGGAACTAGTAGGTATCCACTACATCATACCTACGCCAAAGGTGTGATGCTGTATATCATCTATGATATGATCAACAATCCCTTGATCCAGGCGATCAGATGATAAACCATCCAATGGATACAGCCTAATAATAGACAAAACGATATTGATTTGGAGTTCACGTACGTCTCAGAGGACGTCGAAATACATCCGACTGTACTGCGACAGACAACGTTTAAATGATCTAGAGTAATAACGACGGAGCCGGACAAGAGAGTTATTGCAACAGTGGCCGCCGCCAAGTGTGGTTGGACTCAACACAAATGGCGATCATGAAAGTCAGAGCGCTACGAAAAGATCGCGAATACTAATTACGGTTCAACGCTAGCAACGGTCAACGGGAAACGTAATTACGTCATACAAGAACCGCCGTGGCCACTGTAGGATGAGTATGGCTTCTCGTCGCGTTTGCGGCTTCATTTCAGCAACAAGACGACGAGTCAGTACAAATAGGGGCCTTTGCGCTCGGCGGTATGCTAGAACGTCCACCGAGCACCGAGAAACGGCTGAGTGGAGAGACGAGCCAGCCGCGGCAAGAGCACCACCAGAGTCCGCATCACCAGGCCGGCACCAACGACAAGATAGGGCCGACATGTCCAATACCTTCCTCCAAATACCTTCATCAGCCGCTTCTATGGTTGCGCAGAGGGACGGGGAAGTTACGACGAAATTTGACGGCGGCGGTGACTCAAGGCCCTAGGGCGCGCGCTACAACACAAATGTGATGGAGGACGGCGCGGCTACAGGCACGTTATTGGTTCGAAGAGCAGTTCCACTGGCAACGGTGGCCGAGTCACACACAGCCACGCCGAAACAGCTGGCAGAGTACGCTATCGATCACCTCTAACCAAGGGTGCGACAACAAAAAACGACTTCAGGTAGACACCGTCGTATGGAGTCGCAACAAAAACAACAACAACAAAACCGACGGCAGCAAGAAAACAAAGCCTGGTACCGGTGCAGGTGTAAATAGGGCACAAAGTAGTGCAACGCCTGCCATATCGAGCGCCTACCGGCAGCCCTCGCATAAAAATTACCTGGTTACGAACAGGCGAAGCAAAGGGTAGGTGAAAGCTTCACAAGAGATTGACGCCCGAGGCTATCGCAATATCTGCCCTCAACAAAAACGGTAGAAGTAGAAAGGTGCGTACAAATAGCCGGTACAAAACCAGGCATACTTAGATAACAGAATGTCTCAGTTCTAATTCTTAGCAACGAAAACCTAATTAATAGGCAGCAGAGAATATAAAAAAAATCCAAGCGTATATTTGTAGGGGGGCTCTAGTACAAACAACTGTTCGGGATGCAGGGGTCTTCCGGCTATCTGCAAATCTGCCGACTGAGTGGAAAAGTATCTGCATACTCGGGACTTGCGTTTGTAGATAGAACTGTTACATTTGCCAGTGAACCAAAGCAATGGTTATTACTCGTTGCAGCGGGGCAATCGATCATTGGATGAGACTGGATGCGAATGGCATAGGCCAAGGGGAATGGCAGAAAGGCTTTTCTCGTGGCTTCGAAGTAATGCTACAGTATTACAGAGCTTGGGCGTGGAGAGGATAACAAGATCAGAAAACACACCTATTAGCCATCAAGGTAGACGTTAGAAACGAAATAAAGCGGCAGATGGCTTACAATAGGGATGGCCACTGTCATCAATTTTTCTGCTATATACTGCAGAATTATTCGGGCACTGGGAGGATTACGTGCTTATAAAGTTAATCTACTCGTCTAGAGACTACACTATCAGGACCTTTTTGCGTATAGGTGAAGTCTTAGCTTCATTGTTGGGAAAAACATATCTAGATAATATTGGCCTGGTTTAACGTAAATTTGCCCCGCCAGTGACGGCCCAGTGCCCCCTTCGACAGTGTGGGCTTTATGCTGCCATCTTCATCATAGTCTGCAAGGTCTTAGTTAAGCCCCACCTGTGGTATAGCTGCATAGTCAGGAATAGAACGTACCCGAGTGTCAGTAGCGCACTACAAACGTACGTTAGACTAAAGCAGCCCGCGTAAATCTTCGTCTTAGACCCAAAGAATATATTAGCAGTATCTTGATAGAGCATCCTCTCAGGGCAATAAAGGGACTAGAAGGCAAGACACTGAGAGAATTCTAAGACAGCATCGTACCAAATATGGGCTTTTATTAGGCTCAACACGTCTAGAATAGTTTATAGAAAACGCACCGCAGTGCCTAAATGGGAATGCGCTGATATACGGGAACGCAGTGACAACCTGGCCAGAGCCAAAAAAAACACTACAATTACTACGTTGTTAAGTAACATTGATTTCTCTAGGCAGCAATGTTAAGGGAGTAAGTTCAAATAAAGGAAAGCAAATGATGAAATGAATGATAAATTAATCAAATGAACAAAATTATGTTGATATACAGAGGGTCACTGGTATTATTGATAACGGTGGAGGAATCGTAATAGAAGTCACAGTGGCATAAGATAATGAAAGTTTTTAGAAACCTGTACACACGCTAACCATACGACTAGATTAGACGGATGATGTGCTTTGATGAGTGAGCCCGCTCAATTAAAGAATATAAAATATAACGTTGGAATCCGCGAGACAACGCCTACAAAAGCCCATGAGCGCTATATGGAACATCCTAGCGTACACAGCAGCTGTAGTGGGCAGGAGTTTACTATTAGCTCTGTTTTAGGACAACAAAATGCTGCCCACCAGAAACTAGAATAGACATACACGCAGGCCCGGAACTCGTTACCAACCGGGTAACCTGCGGCATGACAAAATAAGACATAGCGTACGTGATTTTAAAATGTAATAAGACTCTACCAGGTTATAACGAGTTTATCCGACAACCGAATACAGTTCTTGCGACACTGTGCGGGACACAAAGAGATTCAAACGACCTGGTAGACCCTTAACTTCTACCGAGATAGCTTGCTTGAATTGGGTCTTCCCTGAAGCGCGGAAGTAAGCATAGATTTATACTATACACAATGCAATGGAAGAGTGAGCTAAAGAAAAAGAGGCCTGAAAAATAACAAAAGAGTTACGGACATGCGTGAAGAAACCCTCAGTGAGAAAATTGAAGAAGGACTACAGAGAGAAAAAACGTCTTTTAGGAGGGGAAAAATACTTGATAATTTGAGAAAAACGTCTTTTATGAGGGGAAAAATAGATCACGACCCTGGCTAGCATACCGTGGTAATCTTACTAAATTGTTGGATAAAACTAAGGCTAGCAGCAGCTAATACTGCTGCAAAGGCAAATGCAATGAGAAACCAAAAGAGCACTGTATGCTCCACCATATGATAATAAGCTAAGCGGAACGCGACAAGTCGAAGCTTGGAAACCAGGACCGCGCAAGGGACAAGCCGAACACAAGTGGGACAAGGGCGAAGCAAGAATGAGAACCGTAATGATTCATACCTGGCCGCAGTGTAGTGCCTGCTGCATATGCGGGTCGACGGGTCACTGTTTCAGAGCCACAGCATGTCTTCCCTCTAGCGACCACCTGTCGGGAGCAGTCAACCGAAATGTTCAGCTGCAGGTATCGTACTTCAAGTTGTGCACAATGCGCCTAATTTGAAGTCCGCCTTATATTTTATATTCGTAACTGTTAGAGTTTATATATATAAATAGGCATATATATACATATATACAAATGTATATCTTAATACACATAAAAAAAATATATATATATATTTTTTTAAATATATATATAGCAGTCAGTAATAAACTCTACGGAACGTCTATTATAAAGATAGATCATTATTTTTGTATATACGAAGACACTCCACCGTAGCATACTTACACTAAATCATACGAATGCCAAGAGTAGTATTCCTAGTTAGTACGGTATGTTAGATGCTGCAACGATTCTCGTCTATATTTGGCACAATATTAGTTAATTACTTCACAGTCTAGCACCCCTTAGCTGACTTCTGGCGTCGTGAGACCTCTTCATATTTATTTATTTTATTTTGACGAGGTTTTATTTTATTAAGTTTGACCGGGGGTTGGACGGCTGAGACGTAAAGTTTATTTGAGTTTTATCATGATACGAGCATTTGGTCTGGCATCCAACGAACAGGTGTGCATTTTCCTACAACTTAAAGATAGCAAGACGTAATAGTTAAGCTTCGATCGTTTTAAACAAGGCAATAATGCATCTAGATACCCAATCTCGCATTGGTTATTGTTCGATACATCTGATGCGCATAGACAAGTACCACGAGTACTCTGTGAGGCAGCAGCCGCAATTCTTGCCGTCATGTGGAGTCAAATGATTAAACTTTAAGTTTGCGGAGAAGTGTATTTTTTGACTCTATGCAGACAGCGCAGTTTTCAGCTATGACGCCTCCATTCATACACTGCGCGTGTACCGAGCCAAATGTATACGTTTGGCACGCGAAGCATCGCACCGAATTGGCAGGCCAGAAGCCTCCTCTGGTTCTGCCAGCCTCTGAGGGCCACAAATCTCGGTGTGTGCGACTACAATATCTGTGCGCATTTGCAAGCGGTAACGCATTGTGCCCACAGCCCCGTTTACAGGTCGGGTCGATACATTCAACTAATATATCATTGAAACATCATTAATCGTGTTGCCATTGAAGCAATGTTTTATTGCTGCCGAATTATGCTTCGATCTTTCGTGCTCCCCAGGCTGCATTGTGATGCGGGCCGCCCGACTACACGGCACTCTCAAAACGTGTATCCAAAGCGAAGTTGGCCCTCTCTGATTTCTGCCGTCGACTGATCGTACGCCACTGAAACCGAATCCCGCGCTAAATAGATGAACTGTCAGATAACATCGCGCTGATTATGCGTATATCATGACCACTTAGTGGCGACTGCAACTGCAAAGAGAACCTATGCGCCTGGTGGAGAATCCTGTGTACGCTGTACGTATGTAGCTAACAAAGACATGCATACATAGATATTTTTGGCTAGAATAACTCTACTAGCCAGATAAAAAGCTTATTTAACTAAGCCTGACTAGGAAACATTTATAGTCAATGTTACGGCCACATCAAAAACACATATTGTTTGTTCAAAACTCTACTTGAGGAATTTGCCTTTATTAGTGGTATTGCTCTGATTAGGGCCGAGCCACCCTTCGGGAAGGGGGGGTGTGATGGCGTTCTATCGTCGGGCAGGAGTAGTGTGGCACCCTCCCCTCCTTCTGAATCTCGATCGAGGGCAGAGAGGGGGATCAGCTCCCCTGTCAATTCAAACTGGCGGCGCTCTTACCATATGCCAACGCGTAACCTCCGTTGGCAGTGGCGGGAGTGTAAGTATCTCTCTCTTTTGCTGTAGAGATGATATCATAGGTGTTCAAGATGGAAGCGTGTGGACGCGAAAGCGACATAGCATTTATATTTACCAACGCGATGTACTGAATTACATAATTTATACTGCTAAATCTACTTAGTTCAACACCAAGGGTGCTGTATCGTTTCCGCATTTAGACAGCAGGCCGGCTAGCCGTAAGCCGGCTAGAAAACCGACAGCCGCTACGCGTGCGTACTGTAATTCGCCATAGGCACCAAACGCCAGAACGCAACCCCACCTCGCTGAAATACCACCTCGCTGAGAAGGGAACAGACGCACGCTCCTCCGTAAGGACGTAACATCGTGGTCGCCTTGTGTCTTTCTTTGTAACTTGTACGGTGGTTTATTATTTGCTGTCCTCTATGTCCTCTATTCCTGCCGCCATCTACCTAATGATCACCATCGTCTACATCATCACTATCACTACCACCACCACCGTTAGAATGCTCGTGAAAGTAGCAAGTCCATTTCGACAACTCTCTTTGTTAGGCCTCATCCGACTGCAAATTGGCTCTCCCTGACTCTGCAGGCAGGTCGATTCTCTGAATCTGCGCGCAGACCTTCGCTCTTTGACGAAGAGAAGTTCTCGGTTCTCGTTACCACGACAAATGTTGGCAATAGCTTTGTCGTAACGTCCTGCGCTTGTTTGACATCGTAAATGACCACGAGTGCTTAACGAGCTCCGACAGGGGAAATCGAAACTGCTGCCGCTGCTGCTCTCCTTCTGCTGCAGCTGCAGTCACTTGGTTTGGGCGAAATGTACATTTTGCACTGCAAACTATGAACCGACATGGCAACGATAAGTGTCACTGCTAAACAATTCCGACGACTTGCCGAACTTCCTGTTCCGACACCGCCTACGCAGATGCCGAAACAGAAATTTAGAACACAGAGCAGCGATGCGACTACGACGATACGCCGACTTCGGCCGACACACGGAAGATGCTGCTTTCCAAGATGAGTCGACGAGCAGACGAGAGCAAGCTCACAGACAAATCTGCGGTGTTTCACGTTCAGTTTGAACGTTTGCTTGTGGCCACAAAATGGACCTTACAACGCCTGGCTATAGTCGCCGACCGATCGTCGAGCACTTCAAAGCTTAGGAGTGGACATGTGAAATAAGAACGAAAGACGATAATAGCGCCGCATTTCCGATCTGTGTTCCGATGTGTCGTTTCGTTAACGAATTCCTAACGCTACGGATTCCTGGAGTGTCTGGCTGCGCCGTTTCTCGTTTTTTGCGTAACATGTCAGCCGGTTCATCGTACCGGACGTTGTCTAATGTGTGTTTTTCTTTATTTAACCTTAGGATTTATTTAGCCAGACACCAAACAGAAGTGCGGGGTTCACGGGGAGGCCAGGTGCTGCATAAGCAAGTTTCTGTTCTTCATACTACATACACAAGTCGCTGGAGGCTGATCTGCAAATATGCGTCCAAATGGCTCCAAAGCAACGGGCAAACACGGACAGGGAGTCGACTTCAGGTGGCGTCCTTGCTGTCCCCTCCGGCTGTTCGTAGGGGCTCTCTGGAATATGGTCTGGGCTCTCCGAGAAATTGAAAACCAGTGGGTTCGGTAAAGCCCGGTGTGTCCGCTTTTTGAGTACATAAAGAAACATCTTACTAGACTATGCATATATATATATATATATATATATATACATATATACATATATACATATATACATATATACATATATACATATATACATATATACATATATACATATATACATATATACATATATACATATATACATATATACATATATACATATATACATATATACATATATACATATATACATATACACATATATACATATATATGTAATTTTAAATATACATATATGTAATATGATTATGCCGTATATTAGAAAATTTTAGAAACCGCTTCTTCTCATGGGAAACATTCATGCCTAATTATCTCAGTAGAGCGCGTGTGTCATGCGAGTCCGTAATGAACGTGTCATATTGCCAGTTCCTTTGGGACGACATTTTCTTGTCTTAAATAGCTTCTCGGATTGGCCACCTCATTACCTTGTCATCTTGAAAAACCTTCCATAATAAGTCCTCAATGAAAACAACTGAATAAGAATGCGGTAAAATGAATGCGGTATAGATAGAAATAACCAAATATCTTATAAAAAAAACGTCGAAGTGCAATCTGTGAGATTTCCGAACAGCATCATTTGAGGTTACATTGCACTCTGAAGCCTTAGCGGTTCGCCTGTAAACGTCAGATTTCTGGAACGGGTACTTCCTGCAAATGGTTAGGGGCAAATAATCCAAGATTTGATAGGGCCTACCTCTAACCCATCAATCAATCAGGTTTTATTGATGTGCCCAACAAGTTGGCAATTTGTCACATTTTGTTCCAAATATACACACCCACGAGTATATAAACACATCAATAGTGTGTCAGCATGAAAGCAACAATTGAGTACAATTAGCACAATAAAAGTTAAAAACCTTATAACTAATTCAATACAAGTATTAGTATACGTTTAAAACGTTTTACTATGAGTCACGTGTTTCCTCGTTATTCAGCTGTACGAAAAGGTGTCGTTTAAAATCAACGGTTTGGCCTCCATTTCGAAGCACCAATGGTAACTCGTTCGAAATGGCGGGTAGCATGTAGACCAGGGACTGCCGAAGAGAAGTGAGTCTGAACCCTGGCACCCTGAGTTAGTCCCTGTAGCGCTGCGACCGTACTGGGGGCATAGCAAGGCATTTTATCTCTAAGCCATAAATGTGAATTTTTATAGTTCGCTGTGTACATAACAAACTGTGTACATTACAAACAAAGTTTTTATAGTTGAAAATAAGCGGGCAAACGCATATCACATACATAAACACAGCAACCACTAAGAATATTCACCAAGATATTGTAGAGAGCACTACTTCAAAGAACATCGAAGATGCTCTGCGCCAGGGTGTCAACATGTTCTATATGACACGATTCTGAGGTGTCCGGCATGGGCAAAGCAGCGTGCCTCCGCTACGTTTTTAGCAGGACGAATGCCGAGTACGCTTGGGGCGGGCCTGTCCAGCATCTGTAAGCTAATGCAGGTTTATTTGCTTCAGTGGCTTGAAGTGACGAAGATTTTTTAAAATAAACTCATGGCAAAATCTATGGCAAATAACCGCCGCACTATACGCACAAAGAGGATGGGCAGATGACCGGTATTTGATATATTGAAGCAACATAATGTTTTTTTATTAATGCCCGTTAGCATCGTTTTAATTTACAGTGCATTGACCCGGCCATGCTTGTACCAGGATTAAAATCAATAAAAGCCACCTTGAGAAATGCCCTTACAGAAAGACCGCCTAAGGCGCTAAAGGCTGTTATAGTACTATGCATATGTACTAAACATGTGTGTTCGTTTAAAATCATTTCCTGAGTACTTTAAAATTGCACAGGGGACTGCTCTCTACGAAGGAACAAGAGATCCCTGCAATCCTAATAGCTACCGACCAATCGCTCGCACCGACTTGATTACATTACTAAGCTCTTCGAACGCTACGTCAACCCCCGACTAGTTGGACATGTAGGAAACTTTGCCTCATTGGCTGATATGATTATAACTTCAAATAGGCGACGGTTTGTCAGAAAAGGGTCACAATCTAAATCAGTGTGCCGCAAGGTGATGTTCTCCGACTTTTCCGCAGGGGTCAATTTTTTATTATTATTATTATTATTATTATTATTATTATTATTAAAAAAACACCAAGGACCGGACATGTTGTCGCAGCATGCCCCCAAACTTTTTGCGGTACGACTTATCATCTATGTTCAATAAGCATCGCTTAAAGAAAATTCGATCAACAACTGCGACCGAACCGGCGACACCCCGCTGATGTCTACAAATAATAGTCATCTGACAAGCTACCTGCACTAGAAATGTTGAGCTGGTTCTTTTCTAACACAGACCGGATGTGTTGGAAAAAGCTTACTTGCACCAACGAAAAAACCTACTTGCACAAGCAGACATGTTCATTTTTTTCCCAACTAGGCCCTAGGAACGTTGCAGTACCTGTACGGAAATAAGCTAGTCTTTTGAAATCAGAAGTGAATATAGAAGTGAAAATAGACTATCTACTAATATATCATAGGGGAGGTTGATTACGAAGTGCACACGGGACACTAAATCACAAATGCAGACAGATACTGCTAGCATGATTCCTGCGTGGTGTCTCACTCCTCCGCTCGATAATTTTGTTTTACGACTTAATTTTACGAGTTAAGTCTACTTGGTTTTTTGCCTATCAAAATTACAGCAGCCCTCGCCCAGTAATCAGTGTATCAACCGACAGTGATCTCAATCAGTGCGATCTGATGGCCGACGCAGAGCCTGTCAGTAGGGTGGGTTATCACCGGGTTCATTAACTCAAGCCAAAAACTTCGCTCTTTTATCTTTCGTCACTTCCCTTTTGTGAAAAGTCTTGTCAAATCATCGCGAAGTGTGGTGAGCTGATATCAACAGAATATGACGAAGATATGGCCCGAAAGCTTACCTATCTCTCGTCCCTTACCTGTGCGTTCCTTTCAACTGCTGGTTGGGATCAATTTAATGTATAAGTACTCATGGCTTGTCTGTTCTGTTCCTGTGCTTTTGCGTTGGCTTCTTGGGTTCAAGATCAGGTTGAAGAATTATATGCTGCACTTGCATACCGCGTCCCCTACGCCTGGACCTGCTTCCCCAAAAAACATTAGGCGGCTCACAACAAAACACCTTTTCGTTCGCGGAATAAAACAATCGTTTTGAATTTTACAATCTGAATTAGGCTTGTGATCTAGGTACATCCTAAATTGGAATTGTAGTGCCTTGCATAGGGCAACGTCCACTCAGACTGGACAGTTATATTTATATCTACTGTGTTTTTCTCTGTTGTTGTATTTTTTGAAAATGCTATACGAGTGGACCGCTACTTCGTTGGCATGTATAGATGAGAGCGTGTTGTCGCATTAATTGTTCAGCTTTGCAACAAGCGCACCAGACACTATTTAGAAGTCCTTGCGATAAAATCAATCATAACTACCGGGCGAGACTCTAATCTAATAAGCTAAATTTCCTAGACAAAAAAATGGTTAATGAGACTAATACAAAGCGTTCCTTTGATTATGTCGAGTGTGACTTGTCCCGTTGTTTGAACTTATCCAGTTCCAACCATTTTTATTTACCGATAACTTAGGCGTGTGTTGTAAAATGCAGTTCCGTAAAAACACCACGTTTGAAGTTAAAACAAAAAAGGGAAGACATATATGTGAACAAGTGCATTTAGGGTCGGAACATGTCGATTACTCACCTGAGAGCGTGATGGTCAACGAGGTCGAAAACAGTCGGTGTGTGTGAGCGATGTGAGCGATGTGAACGATGTGAGGCGATAATGAAGTCGCCAAGTATTCCAATAATAATAAATGGATTAACGCACACCGACACACACACACACACACTCAAGCACAGATCATGAAACTCCATAAAAATCATTAGCGAGGATTCATTAGAACGTTGAATGACAAAGAAAAAAAACGCTCGAACCAGCGAACCCCGAACAGCTAACGCTTCGCTATGTCGCTGTTGGTGTCTGTGACGGCGAAGACAGACGTTGGTGGCTATACCCGTCGTCGAAAGCAGACAGACAGGCAGGCAGGTGGTCATTATCTCGTTTAGGAGGGATCGAATTCGGGACCAGCATTGGGCGGGCGGGGCGAGGTAGATGACTGCGTGATACATCGTCTTTCATGCAGTCAGCGTGACGATGGCCCATCGTCGTGTGTAGGTGCGACCGACCCAGCTTGTGAGTTAGACACGAATCAACGTTAGTGTGTTGGCCATGACCAAGTCTAACAGAAAGAACGGTTAACAACTGAATAGCAAAAGCTAAATGTACAATAAATTCTAATCATATCATTTTTTAGCAATTCGTATTTAGGTACATAATGCACACCTTACGTATTACATATATATATATATATATATATATATATATATATATATATATATATATATATATATATATATATATATATATATATTATATATATATATATATATATATATATATATATATATATATAATATATATATATATATATATATCAAGCATTAGTTTCTCCAGGCATCTCCCCTCGGGAGCGCGTCGGGGATCATTCTCGCCGCATTGTCGCGCTGAACTCCCTAAGACGACGCGCTGTACCTCAGGAACGCTGTATGTGATCGTTTGAGCCCGTTCAATAATATATCGACGATCTGGCCGATTGTCTGCGTTATGGCCATGGCTCTATTCCCGTCCCCACACGCCTGATGTCCTCAATGATGAACGGACATATGCTGTGATTGTGCCCCAATGCTGAGTAATGAAGAGACTTGTCGTTTTCCGGTTGGTGTGCGACGCTGCCTACCGTGCGGGAAATCGTCTAGCGTATACCTTGCCGCATAGGCGTTTCGAATCGACGCGTTCTTGATCAGCACTTTTCTATGGCCAGTCGATGTCGACGAGAGAAAGATTCAGGTAGAGCAATGTTGGGGCGGGGGCTTGTAAGCCCGAGAGCACCGGACCACCACCATCTCTACACTCCAAGCCAATGACGCAGCAGGAAGTGAGCCGCTTAGGCGCCAGCCAGAGGCAGACGAGCGTGCATCCGCAGGAGACAAAACGCCATACGACGAACGAGGCAGGGTGCTTCCTTTGGAAAGACAGCGGCGCCTAGGAGTTCTAGACCGTCCTTGCGATAGGTCTGGGAGAGTGTCGGTTGTGGTGGCGTCTTGTATTTCATTGCCCGCCATCCATCGGTAAAAAAACTCGGATTTTTTAATTATATATATATATATATATATATATATATATACAGGGTCTTCTATAAGAGTATATATATATACAGTCCCTGAAAAAAATACAGGGACACCCCTTTTTGTTACATTTCACGCATTTATTATAACCAATCGTATAAAGATCACAGTGATACATGCTTACAGAGTAACAGCAGAGACTTCTGTCGACATTTAGGGTCTCGGATTACTTTGAACCACGAGATTTTCACATTTGGCACAGCTACACCGCGAACATTGGGGCTAATTTCACGACATTTAGACTATACTTAGTACTCAGTGAACTTCCCTTTAAGTCGGATAACCTCCAAAGTGCGGTTTGGTATAGTGTTATACAAATTTTGGATGACGTTCGGGGCGTTATCGTGTGTAAAAACAAAGTCTGGCCCTCCCATCAGCTTAAAATGCGCCGATTGCTCTTTTAGTAAATCCCCGTATCGCGTCGAATAAACACGACCGTCTAAAAAAACAATCGACGACTTTGTATAATACCCGACAGCAGCCCAGATCATCACTGAACCGCCATCTGAGTGATGTTTCGACAAAATTCGTTCTTCCTCGCGGACATCGTGCGAATAATAGTAAAATCGATCTGATTCATCAAAGTTAAACTTTTTCATTCGAAAAGAGCGCTCTATGTCACTCTGTGGTTCATCACATCGTATCATGGGCACTCAGTGGTCCATGACATTTTATCGTGGGCGAAGTCAAGACGAGCTTTCATCGGCCAGCGGTCAATCGTTGTTTTTCTTGTGTTTTTGCCAATTTGTCGTCCTGAGGAAGCTTTGCACAATTTCGCACTTTCGTTTGCACGTCGGCCGCCGCCGCAATTGCCCTCGCCGAGGGCGCAAGGTTTGACGCTTTCTTCAGAATTGCAGCTTGTTTCGTTCAGAAATAAAATTTGGACGCCCGGAACTCCTTTTTTACGGCGTATTTTTTACCTAATTAAAAAAGTTCTATACTACTTGGGCACAACGCTGCAATTGACAGGAAATTCTGCGATTAGAGAGGCCGATGTCCTTATAAGCCTTTTCTTAACCCATGAGGCGCCAGCCTAAGCCTATCGTTTCAACAAAGAAAAAACTTCTGGTAGGAGGTCTGTCTTTGTTTCTGTCGAGCCGTTAAATGAGCCCAAACGTCGTTAATCCGTTTAATTCACTCGTTAATACATTCGCATCCGTTTAATTCTTCGTTAATACATAATTTTTTCGCGGTGTGGCTGTGCCAAATGTGGAAATATCGTGGTTCAAAGTAATCCGAGACCCCCAATGTCGATAGAAGCCTTCGTGGTTACCCTGTGAGCATGTATCACTGTGATCTTTACACAATTGGTTATAATAAATGCGTGAAATGTGGCAAAAGTGGGTGGCCCTATATTTTTTTCAGGGACTATCTATACAAGGTCTTCTATAAGAGTATGTACTTATTCTAAGGTTTGATAGAACTCGGCAAGAAAGTAATTTTTTTCCAATGAAAGGAGGTGGCGGAAACGAACCAGTCAACGCATGAAGGCGTAATGGCAAAATTTTACGGTTCTGTACAAGAAGCACGTTTTAACGTAAGACATAACGTTATATGGACTTATTATGACTGTGAGGAAAAATGTTTTTCTTGCCGAGTTTTACCAAACCTTAAAGCGATATAAGGAATTGTAGAGCTCGTTAAGGCAAATATTTTTTTTTCAATGGAACATGGTCCCTGAGAAGTCGTGTTTTGGAGTGAAAGTGAAATTACTACAATTTGTGACACTGGTGTTTCTGCTCGACATAAGAGCACAAAATGTGCAATTGCGAGACAACCAGTCCTCCTATACAGCAAATACAGCAACTAAGAACTCGATAAAGAAAAAATCGAGAAAATTCTGCTTCCTCCAAAAACAAATAAAGCCGGCAAGAAGACATGGTCGTTTAGAACAGAATTCGCAAACGTGAAGTTATTTTATTAGCTTTCACACCAAATAGCTCAAAATCAATAGCCTACGACCACTCACAGCGCTCTAAACTAACACCTTCAGGCAAACGCGACACATTTCATGACGGTAATTTTAGTATCAAACTTATGGCAATGCGAGCTGTGGTTGCGGAGTAATTAGGAGTTTTCGGCGGGATGTCCAGATTAAGTGCATGCATAAGTGACTGTGTGGCGACGTTCACTACCGCCGACGTGTCGTGCGACAGCCGCAGCGTCGCCACACAGTCGTCGCAGATCAAAGTGTCACAACGGAATTGCGACAATTGTGACCGAGAAGCCGAGCTATAGAGAGAGCCGTAGTAAACTTCTAAAACGAACAAAATGATATTGGCCCATCGCCCCGTAGAGGAACCCTAAGCACGTTAGAGGATCCGCCGCCTTGGCTCAAGGTTTACAGTTAGCCCTCATAAAAGCAGATTGCAGACGCCTCCCTGTGGCCGTGCAGAACCGGCGACCGTCAAAGGAGGTGCAATACGCTGCTTCGCAATCGCTTTGGGTATTCGTATATAAGCGTCATTTATGCAATGTGTGTATACACGTTTAGTTGTTGTGATGTTCTGGGAGTATTTAGCGTAGCATGAAACGACGGAAGAGCTACCACAGCCTCCTCCGTACTACGGAGTGATGCTGCTACATTTGACGTACATATCAACTATATAATGGTTACTTACTTTCAAACAATAACGTGTTTAGAAACAATTTGCTACGCAAGACTCTTTCCAATGTTGTCTATGTCCAACGCCTTACTCAATGCTAAGCAGGACTCTTCAATATGTTAACTTTAATATAAATAACATTGGCTTGTGACCGTCATACCTAACTAGCCGATTATTATTATTACAATGAGAATATATGCAACCTATTCTATGCAAGGCTCTTACCCTTTCTTTTCCTACTGAAACCCCTGGAATCCTGATGGACGTGCGCCATCCCAACCATGGTGACTAGTAAGAAACTCGCAAACCCAGTAAAGTCGCGTCCACCCCACCCCCAAAGGAACCAGTAACTGTGTAGGCATTGTTTCGAATTGACGGAAGCGCGTGTTGCACCAACTCCTACATTCTACTCCAATTCGGCATCATCCGGCGCCTCATCTCTGCCTTGGTCATCTCAGGCGCGTCAGCCAGGCCAATAACGCTTTCCACAGCTCCGCCACCTGGGGATGCGTCGAGACCTACCGCCTGGAGTGTTTCTGGCTGTCCCTGCCTAATCTTGAACCGTTGAAACGAGCTCTCCTGTTTTTAAAATGTACGTTTGAAACTGGCAGTGTCGTACCATAGGACAGCTCACTATGGTTGCAGTCGTACCACGCCTTTAGGTCAGGGATGAGAAGTATGATCCAGTGTCCAGCGGGAGGCCTCCCGGCTACACTGTGAGCCATTTCTCATGCCACTGGGCAATGGTTGTTGATCTAGCAATTGCTAAGTCTAGATCGCCATCCCTCCATCGTTCGGCCCATTGCCAGCAGATCCCATGGCAAAAGCTGTGGCAGGACCAGGAAGGCCGCGGTCGACACCATGCGGTAAGCCCGATAGACACGAATGGCTACCGGCCGCTGTGACGATCAAAGCGCTCTCCTGTTTCTTTTAGTCTCAGCGCCATGTCCCACACTGGAGCCGCTATAACGTTACCGACTCCGCTACACAGGCCAGTAGGCGCCGCTTGCCTTCTGTGCAGCCACCGACTCTGGGCATTAGCCGCACCAGACTCTTGTCGAGCCCCACTACGAGGCACTTTGCTGTCCGAGCGAGCTTGACAGGATGGCCGTTTAGACGCAGACGGATGTTCCTGGTTTCGTATTGCCTGTAAGAAACAGTGCTTCTGTCTTGTGCGGGGTCAGTCTTAGACACTGGTCTTCCATACATTCTGCCATCTGCTCCAAGTCTTCGTTAGCGGCATACTCCAGGACCCCAGTTTCCCGTGCCGTGATAACCAGCGCCAAGTCATCGGCTTTGGTTACCATCTCGACACCCGCCGGTAAGTCCGGCAGCTCGAGAACCCTGCCATAGGCTTGATTCCACAGAATCGGCCCCAGGACCGACCCTTGAGGAAACTCCGAGATCCCATACTCCTGGCCGCCGGCCGACAGCCTTTTTTCCGATAGGTAGGTCAAAATAATCCGGCATATGTATGGCAAGATATCCTTGCGCCTCATCGCGTCTATGGCTACCTCCCAGCTCATTGAGTTGAAGGCATTTTTGACATCCATAAGGAAGGACACAACAAAGTCCCTTGTTTTCGGGGTCTTCGTTAGCTGCTCGACCGCCCGTTTTAAAACCGTGTAAGGTCGCCAAGCGTGGACTTCCCCTTGCGGAAGCCGTAGTAGGCGTTTGACAGCGCCCCTTTGAGCTTAATCTTAACATGCTAGCGGAGCTTCTCTACGATGACATTCTCCAAGATTAAGAAAGGCGTACTCCATCCGAGCCGGGTGCTTTCTCAGGTGTCAACGGTTGCCGCGCTCGCTCGACATCCTCCGACGTCACCTCGGAAATATCTTCCTCGGCAGCCAGGGGCCCCGTCTCCCCGTCGCCCACAGGTGAACCGGGACCAAGCTATAGACCTGATCCTTTAGAACATCCGGCGGGGTCTCGGAGAAAACGCCCGGAGCTTGGCCATAACGAGTCGGTACGGTTGTCTTATGCACGGCGGTCATAGGAGACTTCACTCACTACCCAGTCGTAGGAGACTTCTTGCTCCATACATGAATGGTATTCCAGCTCTTTTAAAAGCTTTCGTGATAATGCCATTGAGCTATATATATCTTACCGGCCTACCAGGCCCTTGGTGCGTTACTTTGGTAATTTCGGGCGGCAAGGGCATATGATTCTTGTTTGGTTTCATCAATCAGCTCTGATATTTTAGGCAACTTAGGAAATAATTCCTCGGCAAAGTGACAGTTAAATTTGGTGGGGTGCTTAGATATGCAGATGCGTCTGGACAACAAAGTATATTGGTACATAATAACAATACAAACAGTAAAGTACAAACACTGGTCATGTGGTTTTGGACTTATCAGGACAGGGTTTTGATCCTTTAGGCAGATCTCTTTGGCACGGTGATGCGCACCTGAATTTCGGAATAGGCATTTCAAGCTCCTCCACTAATCCTAGATCTTGAGAGATGTGAGTGCTTGAGACTGATCTGGACAGTAAAGGATTCATTCACTTGGGGCCGTCCCAAGGGAGCCCGTTTCGATTTGTTATTATCAGTAAATACGAAAAGCATATCTACAGGTCCTGGATACGGTTGGCACAGATAGGGCGACGTGAGTGCTTTCAGTTTTACATAACACTTACGCGCCTGACGTCATTACAACTATTTTACTGTTAGAATTGCACCAGCCCAGCGTATCTGAACGAGTACATCAGTGTGGGGCAGACATTTAAAAAGGCCGCTCATGGCCCCGCCATGCTTTAGGACTTCGAACACTGTACTCCAGTATGAAAACTTTTTTTTGTATTTCGATGCAATTATCGCGTTGACGCATAGATTGCGTTAAATTAAGTATGATCTCCCTTGTTTTATATCGCGTGCCTCTGCTATCCCTTATGCGTTTAGTTTAACCGTGGTGTACTTCCACTGAACGAACCGCATTTTGCCACGAGTGGAGCTTTTAAAGTTAGGTTCGAAGTTGTGTTTTAGGCACTCTAGATTGGGTTTGGATGCTACAATAAATCGAGATACCTAACTTGCAGTATAGAGTGATTAACTTTAATTACTATCCTTGCGTTTAGTATGCAATAGCACTGTTGTAGCAGTTGTCGTTCTATCATCAGAATAGAGAATTGACAGACGTTGACGACGGATTTAAGAAGCATAATTAATCAGGCTGTCTTCTTTTCCGCTGGACAAATAGACGAATTTCAAATATTACAGAAAATATTTCAAACCGCGCACTTTTGTTATTCTGCCCATTGCCTTTGTACGGGGCGAATCTCACGATTCTACGAAGGGCGGATGGATCCTTGTGACAGGTTGCATACCAATGAAGAATAGGACGCCTAACCAAAAATCAGTCTCCTCCTTATATAGGCGGGCAATGTTATCCGCTTTCAAGTCTGGTAAGAGTGGCAATAACGTGCAGGACAGAGGTAACCGTTAGGACAGCGGGAGTATATCAAAAATGAATATTTGCATCAGTTTACGCCATCTCAGTAATACTCCTTAAGACGACTCTACAGGAAAAACAGCAATCTTGTCCATGACATTAGACTGTGTTTAGGAAGTAAGGCCCTAAGATACACCCCGCTAATCATGTATCGTACATACATGATTAGCGGGGTGTATCTTAGGGCCTTACTTCCTAAACACAGTCTAATGTCATGCTAGATACATGCGTATTTGGTATGATTGCTGTCTCAGACGTAGATGACTACTATCACACGCCTTAGTATTTTATGTGCAGCGAAAAAAAAAAACGTTTGTTGAGTTGCTTCTACTGAGGTAGATAATCCGCGCAGATAATTATAACACATAATACAGAAGCTGATACTCGAACCGTTCACTGGACAGGATTAAATTCAATCGACATCAATCAACCTCAAGAGACTAACCGCGCTTCAGCAACACAAAAGCCGCATCCATGCAGACGTTCCCTATGCGACACCTTACATCCAAAAAACAACCGGGGGAAATTGGGGTAGATAGGCCTTAATGGAAGAAGCTTACAGTTATTCGTTTTGGCTTTTTTTGTCGGCTGCCTTCATCATTAGAAGGACAGACGCACGTACGTATGAACGGCACGCACAAGTTTGGGTCGGAGAGGAGAAACTGGAGATGTGCGCGACGCATACATTAGTCAGTCTTCCTGAGCCGGATACCCTCCAGCGGCTATAATCGCCGCCGGGTGCCGCGTGGGGTTTTGCGTCCTGTTTTGTTCATGTGGCGGAGGGTGGAGGGCGGCGGAGGGGAAAAAGAAGTCATCCTGGCGTGCTTTAGGCTAGCCGGCAAACGGGAAACACGGGCGCCCATTGCCGTGTCACCTTTTAATCTAACGGCAGCAGTGGGGGAGGGATTTGGAAAGCGGACGACCATCTCTGCCACTTTTTCCACCAAAAGTCGTTGGTGGTTTTGTGGTGCGCTGCTGCTGCTGCTGCTGTTGTTGCTGCCGCCACCACCACCACCACCACTACTAACTTCACAACGACATCGCTAACGAAACGAACGCAGCAAGCAGAACAAAAAACACGAAACGGACGGCAAACAGCGCAAAGATAAATACGGATTGGGAAGGAACTACATGAATGCATGAGGGGCAATGCATAGGTGTGAGTGAGTCAGTGCGTGCGTCCCTTAGCCTTAGCAAAAGTCAGCGGTCAGACAGAGAGCTAGAGAAAGGATAAAAACACCCTAAAGCCTGTGGACGCAATCGTCGTCAGACGTCAGACGGCGTTACACAACGAGCCGTATAGTCAGCTCGATAAACGCTTACGCGTCATGCCCAGCCAGACAGACAGGCAGGTAGGTGATTACCACTCGGTCGCAAGTTTAACTTACGTCCGAGTTAAACCGCCCTTGCAACCCGCGCGAAGGGAAGTGCGCCTGTTCCGTTAACCCTCCGGCGTTGACGTTAGCGCCGTATTCCGCGTTAGAGGTCGACCTTCTCCAACGACGACGGTGCCGCCACACTGCCGCTACTGTTAAAGGGTTTTGGTGTCGGTATGCCCGCCCGCCCGTCAATCCGCTGCTGGGTCGCTCATTGCCCACCGTGTAAGGTCGGGAGCAATAGCCGACCCAAACGAAGGAATGTACTCGTAGCTCGTTTCGCTGTCTGTCGCAAACTTTTATTCTATGAGGCAGATAATCATTAATGATGTTCACACACGCTCGCTCCAGCCTCCTCGCCAAGAGGCTGGACTGCTGGTGCTTGCTCGCGAGTTACAGCGAATGCTCTCATATGTACAACGCTGTATTGAGGTGCGTTGTCTGCGGAGTCTGGCTAACCGATCACCAGGAGCTGAGACAGGTCAGTGGGACAAAGTCAAGCTAGAATTATAAAAAAACAACATGCCTTATGTAGGTTGTTTTGAAATATGGACTGTCATCAGCCGGCCCCCTGCAGGCTTGGAATCATCCTGAGGCATATCTTCAATGCGCCAGGCCCAGATATCATGAAATCCCTAGGGTTTCCCCAACAGTCATTGTGGGGCAGCGGCTGCAGCATAGCCGCTAGTTGTAGTTTATAAGCTATTCTCCGTGCGCATCGCTTCGTATTCGAGTTGGCCGGCAGCGTTGTAGTTTATCAGCTATTCGCAACGAGCACCGCTTCGCATTCGATCAACAACAGAGATTGAATCGGCGACACTCTGGTCGATCAATGACAACCATGACTAGCGCACCCTCCTAGACGACTCCACATACACACCTGGTCAAGCTACTGCGAAAGAACAATCCCAACACTGCACAGTCTCACGTAAGAAATAATAGCATTAGCGTGCATATCAGCCACGTGTTGGAGCCACGCGTTGAAATTATATCCAATTAATAGGGCCAGAATGTTGTCCCAGCAGGTGAATCCGTTGGGCTTAACCTAGTCTGGCAGTTGTTTCGCGCCGGCCATTCCTTGATGACATGGCCCAGACCTGCCAATATGCCGGCGACGACGACGACGACCACGACCCTATCTTATGTTCGCCCGCCACGCTGATGTGTACCTTTGCCCTTACGACAGAAGACGTGAGCTTGTTCCGGTAGGTAAAGCAAAACACGACGCGTCACCGAAGGCATAGGAAAATCCCGATATGGCTTGCGAGGAAGATCCACCGGTGTTAACGGTCACTCTGGCTTCTGTATTCCCGTGTTCTTTGTCATGTTTTGCCGACAGAAAGATAAGCTACTGGCTTGCGGTAACGATATTCTGTTTTATAGGTTTCGGGATACAGGCCATATGGCCTTACCTATCAAAAGCGAATCTGGAAGTACTTGACAAAATTAAAGCCAGATTTCTAAAAAGAGTGCTAGTAGTCCATCGCACTAGCCGTAACCGGCTTGTCTATCTGTTGGCCTCGACATCACTCTTTGTGGAGAATCTCAGAGCAAGTTATGCTTTACCGAAAACAGAGGACTTCGAAAATCATCTTGCCGAATGGAAGTATAAATTTGCGGATGTTGATTGGCGTTTTTATGAGGCTAGAGCGATGACTACAAACTACTGGAAGAGCCTTTGTTGTAGAAACAGATACTTTGTTACTGGGTTTGCAATACATGGATTTCATATGAAGATATGTATACAAAATGGGTTGCATGATGTATCAACCGAATGTGAATGCAAGCTGTGCGGAAAATCGTGTGATCTGTATAATCTCCAACAGTGTGCAAAAGCAATATCGCTGATGAGAGTTATGTAGGAGAGCTGTAGCACATATGTGCATAAATCAAATATTGGTTAATAAACAATACATGCATAAATACTTTGTTTTAGTATAATTATCAGTAATATGTGGACATAGAATACTCTCAAGTCCTTGCTGTGCTGATACACATTCGAAGACAGTATATGCATCCCGGTCGATCTATATTGCGGTATATAAAAGCGTAGAAATATCTTACATTTTATTTAACTCGTAACGGGGTTAACAATTGTCTCCTAGTGAACGTGACGACAAACTACATCAGCCTTAGGTCCAGGCCTGGTGTAGACCACCTGGATAAGGTGCCAAGCACCGCCGTGGCGTTTCCACGTTGTATATCCAATGATAGCCTTTGCCGAAAAAAGTCACCAGCGCGTGGGTCCCCCGTAGTTTTACCTGGGCCCCCTAAGTTCTCAATGGCAAAAGGTCGAAAGTCCATAGAGTCTCCAATATGTGCATACTTCCGACACTTATTTCTTTCCGCATGCGAAACAGCATAACCAGCCTGGGTAGCGCCGTGACTGACCATTGAAGGTGCTAAAGAGTCAGTCACGGTAGCGTCCCAGACAAGTGTCTTCCCACCTTCAAAAGCTGTTAGGGTCATCCCATCAGGTCGACGAGAGTCGTCTGTGTACAAGCCTGCGGGTTCGAGAACACAAGGGTAGCCGGAAGACCTTAGAGCACGGGCTAGGGTATCATTTAACGCAGCATGTCTCGTCCTACGGCCTAAACTGCGGATGCAAGACGTAGAATATCCTAAATTCAAAATGTCAAGCAAAGCATATTACATTGATGAACAAGCAAACATGGAACTGCCTTATTGTTGTAAGATAAAAGAAAAAAACACGTTTCTCCTAACCGTATGTTTATTTCCTTTTCCACAAAGACGTTCTATCACAAAATGTGCGCTGAATGGGCGGCCACATTTTGTAGATGGACATCGTAGCTCTGATAGAATTTTTTTACACAAAACCACGGGCATAGCACCTAAGCAAGTGATCCTGAAATGTGTAAAAGGGACCTCATCATTGTAACTGGTCGCAGTCGAAAGGGAGAACTGCTACCCGTGAGTAACCAGCCAGCCGAAAAAAAAACAACACTAAACAAACGTATGCTATAAAGGTTATCCAATTCGGCTGCAACAGAACCACGCCGCTACACGTCCTGCCTGGCGAGACGATCGGTAGAAAGAGGATCTGACTGTGTTTACTTAAGAAACCCAACGTCTTTCTGGCCAATCATAAGGCGAATGAGTAGGTCATGGTCAACGGGAGAGACGCGTATATAGCGGAGAAACGGAGAAATCGATAAAAGGTTTTGCGACACGGTAGCAGTGTATCCTGTTCGTGGGTTGAAGTAGCTAACGTAGAGGTCGCTATGACTCATGATACAGCACTCCCCGAGGACCTTACAGGCTAGCAGAATATCCAATTAGCAGGTATTGGCAGATGAGCAAGCCTCAGTAATCACATCTACACTAGCTTTACAGCTCCACGTTAACTTTGGCGTGCTGGTCACTTGGGGCACATGGAAGTGACGATATCCTTGAACGGCCTACGATGTATCTCGTGGTTTTACGGTACATTATTTAAGTGTCCTACTTACGACCGCCTTGAGGGGTGCCGATATTAACCCGCTGCCACGAGGATTCGGTTTGACCAGCTTAAACCACTTGTCTCCGTTACCGTTACGAGAGATAGGACCTAAACCAGGCAACAACCGGCGCGGAGCAACCCAGCTAAGGGAGCATCTAGAACAGCAAGGAAAGAATTAAAAGCAGCCGACAGGTAAGACAAAACTTGCTTACCTCCGCCGAATCGGGCCAACCCTCTGCCATAAGTGGGCGCTAGGTCAGTCGATCCACCCTTGCAAAAACCGAATTGGTTAGGCAATAGAAAATTGCTCGACTCTAAGTGTCGATTTAGCCTGATTAATACCAATTTCTCAATGACCTTTGAGATATAGTCAACAATAGATATCGGCCTGAAATTTGTTGCGCGGCTTCCTTTACCTTTCTTTGTAAATAAAAGAAATACCGCCGTGTCCTTCAACCGTGCCGCGAAGTTTCCGGACTCACATGAACGATTTATAATGGTAGTTAGTCCTGCAATCGAACGAGCTGCTAGCTTCAATAATTTTGCAGGCACACCTCGGCTCCAGTTTGCCTTGAGACTGGAAAGGATACCAAGAACCTCGGAGACAAATACAGCTAAATGTGGAAGTATGATACTATTTCTTTTACAGACCTCATCCCTGTTAACGTACCTGTAACGTGGCAAAGTGACTGTCTGCAATTTCCACTGGGTTTTCTAATGTTTTATCAATGTCAACTAATAACGCGGACGGTAGGTCTACTGCGTCGTGTCGCCTGCTACAGAGTCCGTTAATGAATTTCCAGAGTTTAGAGGAGTCGTCACGCAAGAATTCGAAACCATTTCGATATAATGCTGTCCTTGCAGCGCGGGTTGCATTTAGGTAGCGGCCACGGCTGTCTGTATAGGCGGTCTTTGTGTCCACCGAATTTATCATACTGTCGAACTGTCAGAGGCCGGAAGGTCTACGAGGTCAAACGACTTTTTGTATGTACGTAAGAAGCACAATAATACTAAGCGTCGAATGCAGAATTCACATTGACTGCATTCTAAAATGTTAACCACGAGACATCTTAAATGCGACATAGGAACGTATCAATGTTAGCCTTTGTATGATATCTACGTGGGTTTAGAGCCGATTTGACCAACGGTTTAGTAGCTACGGAGTTGTCGGAAATAGATAGGAAACCGGGTTATTATCAGAGAAAAGCAAAGCTTTAAGAACCGCAAAATGAATAATAGTTAACTTCGATGGACTTGGATAATGGCAAACTGCATGTACCCGACGCGGGTCTGGTTATGCGATCCACTACAAGGGTGAAGTCTCTAACGGGAAAGAATGATGAACAGTCGCTAGGCTGCAAAACTGAACGTTGATTAATATTTGCATCGTTCATAATAGTGATAGGGGAGGTACATTTCGGCAAAATCTCGTCTAGTGTATTTAACAGGGTGTCCTTGCAAGACACATGATTGGAATAAAACCCTACAATAAAACATTCAAAGCCGGTCCGTTCTTTTAGATGCAGACGTACCACCTGGACACTACTATCAGAACTAAAAACTGAGCGAGAAAATAAGACACTGCACCGGAACGCACATAGATGCCGACACCGCTGCCAAATCTTCCCAGTCCTCTTCTTGATGCAAATAGCTCGAAACCACCTATGGAGTGAGATGTTTGGTTACAATGCTTCAGCCACGTTTCATTAACCACAGTTTAAGTAACTAGCGGATTGCCGTATTCGGGGATACAATTTTTAAAACCTTCGTGATGTGCTTCAAAGATTTTATTATGCCGGAGTCACGTCTCTTCTATTTTTAACTGGCAGAGGTGCGCGATGACTTCAATAAGAGGGGCTTGCGAAGAGTACTCGTAGCAAGAAGCTTCTTCAGGTGCGAATGTGCTCCTAGGGAAAGGATGTTGATCCCGGTAGATTTACGCGAACGCCAGGGTCAGACTAGGTCTCCACGATCAGTGATCTCACTACAGCAACTCTCACTCCATCGGTGGAACCCTATTAAAACTCCGGAACCCTGCTCTTCAATAATTTTAAATCTACAGGATTGTAAGCACTGCAGCGGTATTTGCGCTGCCAGGTACCATACTCTAGGGCTAGGAAAGAGCCGTCAATAAGGGGAAATGCAGAAAGGGAGACAAGGAGAGAGGGATAGAGAAAGCCTCTTGAGACACGAACGCCCAAGCCTTAAAATATAAATAGGGAAGCCGGATGTCGATGACAACGCGGATGATCACAGAGCAGTCGCTAGACAGGAGAAGGTCGAGCAACGAGACAAAGCTTCCAAACTACAATAACAATGCCTTAGTTGCTGGTTGTTTGCGTAGTTTCTTCCTCTTAGCTGAATGTTCCTTGTGGGGTATGTAAGCACATGAGTCGTTCAATAAATAACCAGAATGTCCACAAGTTGGCGCCTTATATTCTGTTGACGCCTTATATTATGGTGCCCTATTATATATAAATTGTTGACTATCTTGTCAACCATTTTGCCTTTTTAGTTAGCTACCATCTCTTTGGCGGCTGATTGTGCAGTTTTTATTGCTGCGATGACGATCGGGAAGCGGTGTTCGTACCACTGAGCTCGTTCAGTGGTGTCCGTTGGGTTTTGCCGCGCGAACTGAATGCGAACTGATTAGCGAATTTCAAATACAGGTAGTCATTTATGGCGGCAGGAAGGAACGCTTTTTGCATTATCACATATCATGTATAGGCAAAGACGACATTTAAATTTCGTGTGGCAGACATTTGAACTGCGCACATTCAGTTGAACACCTAAGCCAGGGCTATTGAAAATACTCAATCGCATCGTCATAGACGATCGCGTAATGCAGGTGTGTAAACTAGTTGAGATTGTAGGCATCTTAGTAGGTGGGGTGCACAATATATTGCGCGAACGATTAGAAATAAAAAATGTACTCTCCGCGATTGCTGGTGATCGATCAAAGACACACACGAAGGAACATGCCTGACTCAGATCTGTCACACTTGGTCTTGCCGCTCGAAACCACACACATGATTTATCGCAGTTCGGCCTTCAACAAGGAGACTCTTTAGATCAGCCCTTGTTTTGTTTGTTCATTAGTCGAATATTTAAAGTGTCCCCTAAATATAGGCACTCCTGCGTTATGTCTATCCTGCCGGTTCATGTCTATGCCGCCTAGATAATTGTACTGATCCTTGTAACTTACGTCTAAATAGTGCGAGCTATATCACGTGACGGCAACAACAACCGCCGGAAAACTCAGCTGCCAGACTTGCGGGCGAGTATGCAAATCTGGCGCGGGCCTCGCGAGCACAATTAATTGAATTGCAATCAACGAAAAGTTCGTGCCACCTCCCCAACTCCTAACCGATCACAGACTAATAATTTGATTTTAAGTTCCTCACAAAATGACACTGCTGCTTCTAATAATAGTTTAAACCCCCCTAGTACTTCACGCGTCTCCCAGCCAAATTGTAAATGTCCATCTAGTACTTGCTTAAAGGCTCTTAATTCTAAATCAGGTCTTAATTTACACCGTCGTCGTGCCTATCCGGACGAATATAATGAGAACACAGCCCCCCCCCCCTCTAAGAAGGCCAGATGTAACCCACAAGACCGTGAACTTTTAGCAACATTAGAAGCAGATTTTATATTAGATAATAATAACGAAACCCCTAAATTGACCACCTTTTAGCTACTAATTTTAACTCACGCACACCTGGGCCGATTAGATAATCTGGATAAGGATCTGGTAGAGGACCTCCGTAAAAAGAGGTCTCACCTGGATTCCAACTCTGGCGGATCTGAGCTTTCTGGGCCTAGTTGGCCTCGATACTCTGAATCAGATGGCCCCTATAATCCATCCCAAAAATATATTATTATATCCAAAATACAAGCCCTCACAAACACATTTCCCAAACGCAACATAATTTCAACAGACCTTACTTATCTGTCAAATATAATTTGCTCAGGTGAGGACCACACTATCGCCTTAAACGACTTTCTGAACAAACATTTTACACACACTGTCCGACGTCGTGCCCTTAGAGAAACTCCTTCCACTGAAGCGCGAGTATCTAAAAGGCAACAGCGACGTCAAGACTACGCAACCACTCAAAAACTTTTTAGCCAAAACCGATCCAAATGCGCTCATGAGGTGCTGGACGGCAAACACACCATACACAACATGCAGGCCACCGAAGTTGTAGAACACTGGACCAACACGATGACACAACCACCCCCTGAACCACTCCCTTGCCCCGTATACACTTCCAACTCTTCGAGGTTTCCCTTTCTATCTCCCTAAAGGATACCCGCGTAGCTCTCCGCGGACCTTCTAAAGCACTAGGCTTGGACGGGATTTTTCTTTCGTCCCTCCGTAAACTCCCGTTAGAAGTAGTCTGTTGTATTTTTAACATACTATTAATTAGCGATATTGCCTCAGCCCATGAAACTGCTCGCTTAGCGTTCATCCCTAAAATTAACAATGCCACATCCCCAAGCGATCTGCGACTCCTATCTATTAGTTCATACTTACAACAAACGCTTAACAAAATCTCTAGACGCCTCCAGAACTCTATTAAGCTTCTCCCAATCCAGCGAGCGTTTCTCCCCTATAATTGTACCTTCGAGAATCTTGCGGTTCTGGATGGTATCCTTAACGATGCCAAGCTCAGACTCGCCTCAATCGACCTCCGTAAATCGTTCGACATGGTGAGTCATGACTCCGTCATGTGGTCACTCCGGACTCGCGGATACCCGGAGGGATTTATTAATTATATCAAACGCTTGTACCTCTCATCTAAAGCTCTCATAGAATTTGGACAAGAATGTCGCACATTTCGACCAACTACGGGTGTTAGGCAGGGAGATCCTCTGTCCCCCCTTTTATTTAATCTAGTTCTCGACGACATTCTTTCAAACTTAGACAAAACTAATATCGGGTACCCACTTACTGATGACTTCCGCCTTATGGGCTTAGCCTTTGCGGATTATCTCATCCTCCTGGCCCCCACAAAATCTACTTTTCAACGGCTCCTTAATATTGCGGGCCCCCTTTTGAAATCCCGAGGCCTTGAGATTAATACTAATAAACGCTTTACTATCTCCCACCTATTTAATAGGAAGGAAGGTAAAAATTTTATTAATACCGTACCAAAATTTAACGTTGTAGATCGGCAATTGCCAGCTAAAGGTATGAGCGATCGATGGAGATATCTTGGAGTCGACTTTGACAGCAATGGCAGAGTTGACTCCACCAAGAATATACTCCTTAATTTACTCAGCAGACTTACGATAACTCCCCTTAAACCCCACCAAAGACTCATATTTTTGAAAGACTTTCTCATTCCCCGCCTCGTATGTACAGTGGTCTCGGGTCCCAGACCATCTTACGCACGCCTTAGCGACCTAGATAAAGAGATCAGAAAGGTTGTTAAGTCGAAATGGCTTAAGCTCGAAAACTCGGTAGCGAACGCCTACCTGTACACGCACACAGCACACGGCGGTCTGGACATCCCCTGCCTCCAAGCATTCATGCCCAGACTCCGTCTCTCCCGCCTGACAGCACTACAACACTCCACGCACCTTGGGGTCCAATGGATGCTAACCACCGAGCATTTCAAAAAAGACCTTGCGAAAACAAGACTTCTTTGCGAGCGCTTGAGAACCTCCACTAAGACCGCTACACAGGAGACCGAGTACTGGTCTCAACAACTATACAACACGTTCGATGGGGCGCATTTTAAAAAAGCACACAAAACGCCCTTTGTACATTACTGGATTAAGGGTATGCCCTACCTATCTGGTAAGGAGTATTTAAACCTACTAAAGCTCAGAATCAACGCACTACCAAGGCGTACCAGATTGGCCAAGGACGCCCGGGCTACAACACACGTTGTAGGCACGGGTGTCATGCGCCTGAGACGTTGCCTCATGTCGCTCAGATGTGCGATACAACACACAAACAAACTATAAAGAGACATGACGACGTCTGTGCTCGCGTGGCGCGTCTTCTCCGCGAGAGGGGTCATGAGGTGGCTCGTGAGCGAGTATTCCGTCGACCGGGCGCACCGGGTCTAAAGCCCGACCTCGTAATAACAACACCTACCGAGGTCTGGGTTTTAGATGCCGAGGTTTGCGGCCCGAACCAGGACCTGGCAAAAGCGCGGCAGGACAAGATAACCAAATATGACGTCGAGTTCCTAACAGCGGCGCTCCCCGACCCGCAAAAACCTCGCAGATTCGAATCCATCACTATCTCTATGAGTGGGGTATGGGACTCCGAATCTGCGAGGACGCTCTTGGGGCTCGGCGTCACGAAGAGGAATCTTATGGATCTTACCGTTTTAACGTTGCAAGGAACCTTAAGGATATACCACTCGCACCGGGTCTATAAGAGCGGGGGCTACCATCAAGCAATGACCCAGACAGCTGGTTCTTAACCTCACGTGACACTTTTTTACCACCATTTTATTAAGGCGAGCACTGCCGAGTGTGCAAACGTATTGTAAGCACGGGGTGACGAAACGGCAGTAAGTTGACCACAGGTGCGCATTGGCTGTTAATAGAATATTAAACGGTAGAACTAAAGCGGTAAATACGGATAGCGTGTGAACCTGCATCAATTCAACTTGTCTGTATGTCATGGCCCATCGGCAGTATACAGGGTGCCTCAGCTAAATCGAGACTAAACGTTATCGCCCGTTTCGCAATTTGTATCTAAACGAAAACGAATATTTCCGTCAATTTTTTTTACGTGCCGTTAGGTACACTCCTGAGGAACATTTTTATTCAATGTAGCCACCACCAGCAGCAACTACACTTTCAATCTGGCGCGAAAGCCTCCGCAGGCCTTCTTCAAAGTTAGCGGATTGAGATTCTTGAACGACTCGACAATGGCTCTGCGTAGCGCTTCTGTGTTTGCATGTAGAGACTTGTTAGCCTCTTTCTCAAAAACGCCCCATACATAGAAGTCCAGGCGATTCAAGTCTGGACTGCTAGGGGGCCATATCGTTTTGTCCCAGAACGCCGTCATGTTGCCCCGTAGCCAATCCTGGACGAGATTACTGGTGTGGGCGGGAGCGCCGTCTTGTTGAAAGACATATTGTCTTCCATTGGACACTCTATCAATCCATGGTTTTACCACGCTTCGCAGAACACGTAAATACACTTCGTTTGTTACGCTTTCGTGTCTGTCAAAAAAGTGTGGGGGCATCACGTCTCCTTCATTCGACACAACACTTAGGACGTGCACACTGGCAGGATGTTTGGTTCTATGCACGATTCGTACATCCTCAGGGTTCTTTGCGAGCCACCGGTCATTTTTTGGGTTTTGTTTTTGGCCAATGGTTAAGATTTTTTCGTCGGAGAAGAATCGAAGATGTCCCGCCATTTCGTGTCTCAAAAACGTGAGGATGAGATGGCAGCAAGTCATCCTCTTATTTTTCGCGGCCTGAGACAACATCTGTCTGACTTTAAACGTGTAAGACTTGTAGCGCAGTTCTTCGTTGATAATCCGACGCATAGAACAATTGCTCATATTGAATTTGATCGCTAAACGGCGCATCGATAGACTTGGAAACGCAGTTTTGCACCATTTTGATCACTTTTGGTGTCCTCACTTCTCGTCGGCGGTTGTGAATCTTCCTTCCAGGTATTGCACCACCTAGCCCTGTCTCTTCTGCATCTCTGTAGCGTCGGGCAATGCCGTAGACCGTTGCTCTTTTAAATCCAGTAATGTTCTCGGCTGGCCGATGTCCGGCACGAAGCAATTGGATAACGGTTGCTCTTCGGTCATATTCTGGACCCATGTTGCGGCGGCCGTCCATGATGACAATGTGTTCTTGTTCTATTGTGAGTAGGCTGTCTGCTAACGCAAATCGATCTGAATTAACGCATTCCGTCCTTGCTGGGTAGCCCAACAAAATTTTGCAAGATCTAGCTGACGCACTCTGTAGGTCAAATGAAACACGCCCTGTTTGTCCGGCCCCAGCCTGTTATAACAGCACATGATCTCTTCTGAGGGTGGCGTGTCCGCTATCAAATATGACAATGTTGTCTATCCCCAGCTTCCGTTTATGACTTTTACGCATACCGTGTTGAGAGACGTTAACGTTAACCGTTAAGAGAGACGTCGTATCGAATACTGTCATTGTTGAGCGCTTCCTGTACGTCGCAACACATATCGACAATCGTCTTGATCAATTGACTCGTATAAAGCACGAAGACAAGAGCAACGACGACGATAACAACAACAACGATAGAATTTAGTAGTATTAAGTGATTTCAAAGATGTGGGAAAGCTGCGTTACGCTAACGGCTGGCTAAGGGCCAACATTACGTGTCGTGGTAATCCAAATTCCAACACCAAAATCTCAGCACAAACTGCACCAAACCTGGAGACAAAAGTCTCGTAGCCCGCTAACTCTACCATATTAGAGTTTATCTTACATAATCATTACCGCTAAATGTGGCGACACGCTCGACTCGTCCATACAACTGACGAAACATTCAGGAGGGATCGATGAGTAACATAAATTCCTAGTTTCTGCTCTTTTCGGGCAAAAAGTCTGGCACTATGCCAAGTAGAAAGGGAAGAAGACTCGTGTTGTTATTTATCGGTATCCGCCATTGTCGTAGCTAACGACATACGATAATGACTGCAGCGTACCTATGCACGGAATCGACTTTTTGATGACGCACTATGGCTTGTCTGCACAGTGAGGCTGCGTACCACGGGCGTGATTAGGCCAATTTAAAATCATACGACATTTCAACTACTACTGCAACATAAACTATATAATTTTAATGTATGTCGTCTGTCCTCCTCCATGATATATATATATATATATATATATAAATGTATATATATATATATATATATATATATATACATAAATATACATATATATATATATATATATATATATATATATATATATATATATATATATATATATATGTTGCTCTAATAAACAGCATTCTGAGTCTTATATATATGACATGGGCAGATTCAATTAAATCTCCACAACGGCTACTCATAACGACAGCCATTCGCCTTATTGACCTGAAGCTGGCCTCAGTCGCCGCCGTTCCGCGCTAAACCGCCCCGTGTACCTTCTCGCCAACATTCTGTTATTCTGCGAAGACCTCGGACTACGGTTCGATTTTCCGGCTACCATTGCCTTTCGCAAGCACCTGCACGCGTTGGAGCTTAAGTTCGTCAAAATCGACGTTGAATTCTTTCTGTGCGGTAACCAACCTGAGAGAAACGTGGAAGAAAACGTGGGAAAAAGGGAGCGAAACGTGGAAGAAAACGTGGGAAAAAGGGAGCGAAACGTGGTTATTTCCCCAACCGCTACGTCATCTGGCGGTGCAAGGCTTCCATTGCGTTTTTCGTTCGGAGTCCTTTTTCCACAAGCCCGGTGTCGACTGTATACGTCGATGGTTCACACTGTGTCAGCTATCACGCTAGGAAGCCTGGCCCGTTGAGGGCAATAATCTATTATTTCAAAACTTTATAGTTCGATATTTGTGATATTAGCGGCCATACAGAATTTAACTATGGCGCCTGGGGGCCACGCTGGGGGAATGCACGCAATTGTAAATATCGTGGGGACTCAATGCAAATGTTCGTAAACATGCTTGCGAAAATTATCGTGTTAATTTTTAGAATTTTTTGGGCAATTTGGCTGATTTATTTAATTAACTCCGCTATGTTAGCACTTTGGAGTGGACAATTGTCTCCGCGCGAACGTGTGATCACGGGTTCTCTAACCCAGGGTTAGCCCAATTCAACAATGTGCCCCGAACAGATTGATTGAAACGCTTTATTCAAGGTAGAAAGAAGAATATACATTCGCATATATGCATGTATGTCATGTGATCAATATGTGATTATAATCTGCAAGTAGTGCAGGGTGTTGGCGGCCCCTAACACTCGTGAATATGCCTAGAGGTCCTCCATGGGTATAGATCGCTGATGTAGCGCTTTCGTGCGATGAACACAGGAACCATGCTGCTAGCCCGACGCGTTGTCGTTAGCCTTTCAACAAACAATTTGTTGAATAGACGCGGGTTCTTTCTCAGCTTTAGCAGCATTCTTTGATCCAGCTTCTTAATCACGTCAATTGTGTGGGGAACGTCGACGTGGCACCGGTCAACATGGCAGCGAAATGCAACCCGTTTCGTGAATTTCCGTTCCACTCGTTCCAGGCAAGCTTTGTCCGTACTTAAACCCGGAAACCACGCTGGTGCTGCGTATGTCAGTAGTGGCAGTACGTATGTAGTATACAATTGGACGTACAGCTCAGGAGAGCGTACAGCAAATGATCAAAAGATCCAATTTGCGCGTTGAGAAGCCCTTGTGGCAACATCAGTTACATGTTCGGAGTACCTTAATTTGTTGCTCGTGAGGACTCCGAGGTCTTTTACAACTTGAAGTTTGCACAATTCCTGATCCCCAATCTCATAAGGGTGCCCTGCATTTCCATGTCCAAAATGCAGGACACCACATTTATGGATGGACAGGTCTAAATCAAGGGCGTCCGCCCAGTTTTTGAAAGCGTTTAACGTCGTTTGAAGACGGCATTTGTCCTCTACAGTGCGGGATCGACTGTATAGTTTCACATCATCGGCGTATACTTTAACTTCAACTCCTTTTGGAATTACATATTTAAGTGAATCGGTGTATAAAATATACATCAGTGGTCCGAGGATCGTTCCTTGCGGACAGCCGGATGACACTCGACCCATCGTAGAATACTGTCCATTTACGCGCACCCGGAAAGTTCTGTCTCGGAGAAACGCAGTGAGCCAGTTTAGTATGCGTTCTCCAATTCCGAAGTGGGGTAGAGTTTGAAGTAGTTTAGAGTGCGTGACTGTTTCGAACGCTGACTTGAAATCGAAATAAACAACGTCAAAGCAATCCGAGTCGTTGCACATTTTTGCCCAATCAATTTGTGTTTCAAGGAGCTGCAGCGTCGTGCTTAAGCCTTTGCGATAGGCAAACTGGGCTTCCGATATAAGACCTTGGTCGTTAGCGTTTGCATATATGGCTTTCGCAATGACGCTTTCAATAAGTTTGCTCGCTATCACCGTTAGGGAAACGGGACGCTTATTCGCAGTATCGGCCTTATTGCCTTTCTTATGTACAGGGTGGATTATAGCGGTGCTAAACAGCTCCGGCACTGTACCATCTTCCAGTGATCGACGAAAAATAAGGCTTAGAGGCACACATACTGAATAATCTAGTTTCTTGAACACGATCGCCGGAATTTCGTCAGGGGTCGAGCTCGTTGTGTTTGCCAGCTTTCGCAAGTGCTTCCGCAAATTTGTGGGGGAAACATCCACATTATTAATGATGTGAGGGGACGGTGTTACTTCTGGTATATGCGGAGCCGGCTGTAGCATGCGTTGCTGTAACTCTTCGTCTGTCGGATAAGTGTGACAAAAGAATTCTCGTAGAATCTCTGCCTTCTCGATGTCATCCGTCGCAAACGTTCCATCCTTACGTTTAATGGACGAAAGTGAGTCGTTGGTCATAATTCTCGACCTCGCGTAGCTTGACACCCTCGACGGGTCTTTGCTGCGAATGATGGCACTTTCGCTCAGTACTCGTTGGCGCCGAGATGCTCTGGCTATTTCTTTTTGAAACCAGGCAATTTTTGATGGCTCAGAAACTGCTTCGAGAGCACTGTGAAGTTTACGTATATGCACATTTATGGACTCTTTTCCAGTTTTTTTTTGGTATACATGACTCTATAAAAAATGCATGTACTCAAGCCATTTGAGATACATATCATTTACTGATGTGCAGCTCTGGAAGAAGATATCCCAGTTTGTTAAATCCAAGTTTAACTGCATCAGCTCGTAGTTTCCGTTTTTGTATTCGAACCTGTGTGAGCAATGCATGTTAACCGGGCGTAAAGCCAGAATAACAAACGACACCATTTGATGATCGGATTCGACTGGGCCCGGGGATACTACAACTTGACTGACTGCATCGTCATTGCATAAAACAACATCCAGTATAGAGCCGAGCCTCGTTGGTTTGTCAACGAACTGCCTGAATCCCTCTGCAGCGCAGAAATCTAGCATCAGGTCCTCTATTGAAAGGGTATTGTCTGTTCCGCCGGGTCTTTCGTATGTATCCCATTTAATAGAGCGTAGGTTCATGTCCCCGCCTATTACGACAGTGCAGTCCACGATGCTGCATTTCCTCATTGAATGTCGAGCGACAGCCTCTGACGCGAGAATTCGGATGCTCTTGAGAGTCATGTCGAAAGATTAAGGCTTTTATCTACGCGCTGAATCAGCTTGAGCGTAAGGGGGCCTGCAGCTCCCTGAGTATCGAACGCCAACGGACAACATTCGTGCGGATAGTCAACACTGGAATATTTTCTGCATTTGTTAGCCTCAGCTAACCTGAAAGCATGACCTGCTCGGTCCGCACCTGCACCGGACCATCGAATGGAGCTAATGAGTCGGTTACAGTTGCGCGCCAAACAAGCATGCGGCCACGCTCAAAGGGCGTCAAATTAGGCCGTCAGGTCTTTTTCCATCATCCCTCGATAGACCCGGGGGCCTCTAGAACACACAGGAAGCCGGCAGATCGAAGTGCGCCGACTAAAGGTAGTCATTTAAAGCAGAGTGACGTGCTCGTCGGCCTGCACTTAACGGCCATGACAGGCCATGATGGATTTATCAGCAACATAAAGTTGATATACTCTTATGTGTAGATCTTTGAAGTTGTTAATAACAACCTGTCAAAGACGAGTAAGTTGTTGAGGTAATCAATACGAGTATCTTGCATGCGTATCAACGGTTTAATTTTCTGATGTGTGATAGAGGGTAATCATTATTGATGTATTCGAAGGTAAAGAGGGTCAGTCTCGTAGTACAGAGCCTGTTTTGACATTTTGAGTTAAAGCCTCCACTGCGTTTTTTGCAGTTTTTGGAGGCGTGCTCACTACTCGGAGTCTTCACCAAAATGACGACGCCCCGAAACTTTTAATTTTCATTTATCGTCACGACTGTTTCAATGCTAATCTTGCTAGGCGGGTTTTTAAGCATGCAAAGAGGATTGACCTTTATGTACGAGTTATAATATTAATAAAGAACTCTGCATTGGGGATTAGGGTACGTCGCGGGAGTACAAACGGTCGTTTAGGCCTATAGTCGCTGCTACGAGCAAGAACCGAGTGTCTACATTACTAACTATAACTATATTGCCATGCGTACGCCTTGGCCCCTCAATCCGTATAGAGATGGGGATATCCCATTATCTCGGAGCGCCGTAATCCATCTGTTCTCGTAAAGAACGTTGCGTACGCGATTCACGTGGGCGGCCTCTAAGTAGGCAGACAGAAACATAATCGGACCCCTATGAATGACGACTACTCTACCGGAGTAGGATTTAGGCAGAGAGTATAGGGCCATGGCTTTAGTATGCCGAAGTAGTAGTAATAGCGCATTCAGCTAGCGGATAGCGCCAGTAGCCAGTAGCCAGTAGGTAGACTCCCAAAGGTAGGCATGATGACAATGATGGGTAATTGGAACGACAAGGTCAATAATCACGGCTTGCATGCACGGGCAGCCTACAGCCTACGGGACCGCACAGACAAATGGGGTCCCCGAATTAAGCAGTCAGCAAAGCCGTGCGTAGAAATCCGGTCCTTATACATGCTAATCTAGGAAGCGATTTTGTCAGCCGTGGCCAAAGTTCAGCCAAGACGGCATCGAAGGGAGGAAACACGAATAGTCAGGGGTCAAGCACAGAGGACGGCTGGGAAACGAGGGAGAGAGAGGTAGAGGGAGAGAGAGGTAAGCGCGAATGCAAGAAACAAGCCGTAAGGGCTGAGTGCACAAAGCCCCCGTCTACGAGCGGAAGTGGCCGCGGCGGATCTATAGATCCGGCCAGACCACATGAGTCAACATCAAAAGTACTGCAAAAGCAGATTGCCCAGACACGAGGCAGATCAATAAAAGATTACTAGTCGCTGAGATAGCTCACGAGACGCCACATCACTTCTCAGTAGGACGGGGTTAGACTTAGTTCACTTAGCTCATACAAATGTATGTCTTGTATAACGTGTGGAATATAAATGCGTGCAGAAACAGCCCGTGTGTAGCCAGCCTGTAGAGCTCTGTACACAAGAATATTCTCTTTCATCTCGTTGACGGTTGGCGCCCCGACGCTAACTTTGTCGTGTTGCTATCAATCTATTTCTAGGATATTTCTTTATATATATATTTTAAGAACGAGTTTTCCAAGAATTGCATTATATATATATATATATATATATATATATATATATATATATATATATATATATATATATATATATATATATATAGGCCACGTTAGAATAGCTTGCGTTCGGTTTCATCTGCGGTCGTTGCCCACACGTTGCCCAACTACAAGTCTGTTCAACGACAGATGTGTGAGTGAACGATATCAATTATTGCCGAGATGGCGTTAATTTATCTATGTGGCACGTAGGGTTAATTAATTCTGCGCCAAATAGACAAACAGCTCCACCAACGTCACTTCAGCCGGTTAAGCGAGAAGAAAGAGGTGACAGACACACACACAGCGGCGGGTGTGACTGACTCTTGAATCAACGTGCCTGCCACGATCTACCACGTCGCGTTCTAATATAACGCGCCGGCAGCAGCAGCAGCGGCAGCAACGACGTAGGAGTTCTCTCACGGATGCCATAGGCAGACCCCCCCCATCTGCGTGTGGAAAATCTCCACTTTTTACACCGGTCTGCGCGTTAATAGCCCACTGAGCCTCCGTTACTCAGGTCGCTTTGGCCTAAACGAGGAGCTGAGCCTGTTTGTCACCTGAGTGGCCTTGCAGGCGACAGGCCACCGTTTTCGAGATTCGCGCCGGGCCGGGCCGAGCGGAGCCGCGTCGGATGTTAGCGCAAAGGGGTAGAAAGGTAGATTGTTAGCTGCGGAGCGTTACCGAGTTGACGCCAGTCTTTATTACAGCTTGTCAGTCGGCCCTCAGTACCAACAGGCCAGGTACGAAACACTTCTGCACACACACACACACAGTCCCAGCTAAATGAATCTGCGCGCTCGGCGTCCACCCTATACGATTGAAATGAGGCACGATAAACGCCTGGACCATTTCTGGCGTGCGCCTCTGCATCATTGTGAATTTCGCTGTCGCGACAGCTGGACTGAGTAGAGCGCAGCCTGCCAGTCCTCCATCGCCCGAGACCATTGCTATGGCTGGGCTGTTGTTGTTGCTGCTGCTGTCGATTCAGCACTAGTTTGAATCTCGCCAGCTTATTAAATAATACAGTCCACCACCCGTATTCGAAGAGGTGTTTTGTCTCTATGTCCCTTATAGCATCTTATAAAGGTAGGATCTCTGCTAGATGCGTGCAGTATAGTTTGACATCCAATAGGCAGCAAACCGTAGGTTATGACCTCGCATCGATCTCTCGCGTAAGTATGCGACGATTTGGTAAGACTACATATAATCAATCAAGCCACGGAAAAGAAAGCGCCTGACGAAACTCGGTGTCAGCGAAGCACGCGTAGATACCCGCCCGACTATTCTAGGTCCGTAGTTAGGGGCGAGCACCCCTTTCCTAACATTTTTTGCTGCTGCTGCTGCCGCTGAGCTGAGTTTGAAGGGACACGACAGACTATCACTTCTTATCTGGCCGTTGCCAACGGCCAAAAATAGACAATAGTTGAGATCGCAGATTGCGAATGTCAAGCGGCCGAATTAGCACCATATTGTGTGGTAATAGCAAAACGCCACCCAGATACTGCCCGTTTGTTACGCAGACTCGCGCATGTGTCATATACGCTTAACGCGACAGCGGGCAAATATCATCGCAGAAGGGCATGCTATATATATACGATACCGACAATTAGTATGAATGAGTTAAGAATTCGAATGATGAAAGTTGCAAATTGGAAAACTCGCCGACGTTGACCTCGGATACGAAGCTGCACTGGAGTGCCGACTTTGCTGTGTAAGACTGTCGACGCCAACGGGAAGAACGCTTGAACACGCTAAGAAGCAACGCTTGCAATGCCGGTAGGCTTGACGCGTTGACTTCGCGCATCGTTCCTGTTATTGTTGCCGCTGTGTTGTGGGGCGCTACCGCGTTAGAGGTCAATGAAAGGTCACTGCATCAAGAAGACGCCTGTCAAGCGGCGTTCAACCATGTTGAGAAGTTCTGCTGCTGTTGGTGGTTCTGGCCCTCTCGGGATCTCAAACGCGAAATAGTATAAAAGCATACTTGCTCACCTTGGCGTCCTCGGCTTGCCTTGCAGCGTGTTCGGCATACGATGTCTAATATATAGGGAAGTCGGCGATCACATTTGCGTAGTCAGCTTCTGTGAACAATACGATATGAACGTTATCATATATGATTTTGTGCAACGAAACACCGGAAACTACCTAAGCGGTAAAAATCTTGTCATGTGTTGTCAAGCAGAGTCAATGGATTGCATCCATCATATATATATATATATATATATATATTAATGTGCACGCATGGTGCTTATCTAGAAGCTGTGGTTAGAACTCTGATAACACCATCGGTGCCTAAAAGGCGGAGAAAAGGCAACGCGACTCGGCTCACCCCAGCCACACGCTGTGCCTGGGACGCCTTTCGACTTTAGTTTCCAAGTGCCAGAATGCGCGTGCGGTGAGCACATCAGCATCGCAGTGGCATATACATATGTATATGCCGCTGCGATGCTGTGAGTCTACATGTAATGAGCTAGGGATAATAGAAAGATTAGCTATTGTCCCTGCTCGCGCCGGACGAACCCCTACCCTAATGAGATTAAAATGTTCTGTCGTTTTCCGAGATTACAGGATTGCGGCGGCGGCGGCAGAGTACGCGGCTGCTGCAGAACTAGCGAAACCTGCTTCCTGAATACATAGCAGAGCTGAATATTCCCGATAGAGTGCGCACTGTGAGGAATTGAGGCACCAGGGCAAAAGCATGCATTTTAGATGATTCTCGTTTTGGTCCTCATGCTTCGATGCGCTTTTTGAGCTCTAAATTTGATGGGTCAGTACAAACTATCGATCGAACTGTTCGCAGGGCTATACATGAGCTAAATTCTAAAATATAATTCTTTGAATAAGTATGGCTTCTTAAGGATTTCGGGTACAGCATTTGAAGTAGGCGACATTACTTATTCCATATATATATATATATATATATATATATATATATATATATATATATATATATATATATATATATATATATGTATATATATATATATATATATCAGAACTATATTGAACGTGGTACCGTTTATACCGCACTTTTAAAGTGCACTATTTCATGATCAAGTCAATCTCACAGACGTCTGGAAATATATGGTATATCTAGATTGATGCACAGGTGTTTGTATACACAAGTACGCGTGTTCATGTATAAAGAGTTAAGCAGCTAAGGATCCTCCTTTGATCGAAGTTTTCCGCGGTGGCCTGAATGAACGAATGTTTTCTCTGAGCGCGCTAAACAAATCTGTGCTTTTCGCTGACTCTTCGACTCAAGAATGTTGTTATACTTACTAATAAACGATGCAAGGATACGGGCTCTGTGGCTGTACAGATGACGAACCAAAACGGTAAAGCCAAAATCCATGCTTCCAGAGTGGCTTTTGGGGCAGCCCTGGAACATGTCCAGCTCTCGATGCATTGAAGTTATGCATGAGCCCGTTGGAGTCAATTGATTTTGAGCCCGATGCAGTCAAATTGGACGGGGCAATGTACCACCAGTTAATTTAAAGAGTCATCTGATGCTGTGAGTCAACGAGCATTTTAAAAACCGACTTTATGTTTCAGCGGTAAATTCGGCGTCTTTTCATTAGCACAAAGAACGTTGACTTGAAAATATATGACATAGCAGACCATATTCCAATTATGCTCAGGGGCTAGTTTTCTACATATTTTGTAGGATTTTGTTTTTCGCTATTATTGAACTAAATAAATGAGTAGCTATAGTTCTCGTTGGCTTCCACAAAAAAAAATACTTCATTCAGAATCCACCTAGTCAACCTTGGGCTTTAGAGCAGTTCTGTTAATGTTGTGCACCTTTAGGCATATGCCAGTTTTTCCGCAAAAACTGCATATACATTCATCAATACTCAAGCAGTTTGGCTTCATGCATATATAGTGGTGGTATCCGTGCTACGCTAATCTGCTGCTCATTGTGCAATCTTTTGTGGGGCTATTCTTCCGTCTGTCCGACTAGATGACTGAGCCTTTGGAGTGCCTAAGATGTTCTGTGTATTAGCGAAGATATCTTGACCTTAAGAACGTTGGTCGCGTTTTTACGTAGGCAATGCCATGTCTCTCACGAAGAATGTTGCGAAGAATTGCATTAGTTTGCGACTTAAATGAAAACAGAGAGCGAGAGAGAGAGAGAGAACAACAGATTCAGATTCAGAACGTGGTTTATTTAACAAGGAGAGGAAGAGACAAAAAAACTGTGGAAATATATACTTACCCACTAATGGCTCTAAGGACATTTTTTCTGTGTTAATCTGGCTCTCCGGAGAATTTTATTAAAACCACCACACCATAGCATAGCCCTGATATAAACACGGCTTTGTACATTAGAAGTAAGCCGCCTATGACAACTTCAATCAATTTTTTATGTAGCGCAGATAATACAGCTTACCACTTTTTTTTTTTAGGTGCAATATAATAGAAGTGGTGATGCCAGTTCATGTTTTCCTGCACAACGAGACCCAGGCACCTAACAGTCGGCAAAAGCTCAAAGTTCCGTGTTTTGAGTAACAGATTGTCAGGTAAAGCCAGTAGCCTCGGGGGTAAGCTAAAACTATGAAATTGGGTATATTAGTGTTGGCAACTAGACCGCACGTGTTAAAACTGCTAATTATTGTGTCAACATTTAGAGGCGACTGATGTAAATCCGTATCAAAATGCCGATTATTCACTCCGAACAGTAGCAGCGTGTCATCAGCAAACGTTCAGCAGCATGTCCAAGGTTTAGCATCTGGACTCTTAGTAAAATTAAATTCAGAAAGAAAGGAAACATAAAATGTTTGAGAACCGAGCCTTGAGGGGTCCCGATATCAGCCTGCTACCACGAGGATTGCATCCGACCAGCTTGCACCATCTTTCTCCGTCGTGAGAGATAAGATATAAGCCAGGCAACATCTGGCGCTGTATATATATATATATATATATCGGGGTGTAAAGAATTGTCCCCCAGCGATATATATATATATATATATATATATATATCGGGATGTAAACAATTGTCCCCCCAGCGATATATATATATATATATATATCGGGGTTTAAACAATTGTCCCCCAGCGATATATATGTACAGGAAAGCCCACAGAAGAGCTGCGCCTCTCCTCTGCTGTACACGATTTTTGTGTTAGATATAAAACATTACATTCGGTCGAATGTTAAATAAAGTTTGTACGTTGACAATCGTAAAATATATACCACCTTGGACTCTCCCTCAGCGCTTACTGCGCTACAGTCAGCTGCCGACGGCATCTGTTGCTGATGCAGTGACAGTGGGATGGAGCTATTGGATCCGAAAGAGCTCGTTTTGAAATACGGCTCATTAGAACTAGGCTATTGGCTCAACGGGGCAACATTTTAGAAGCCTAGTCAATTCAACAAACATGCTGATATTCCGTTGTTTCATCATCACAAACCCAAATATGTACATTCGTCTGCATAATACAACTGAATTATCAAGACTTTTTTCAATTGCAATTCATCTGAAGTCCATACTTTGGCAAACTCATAGGTATGACAGAAGGTGTTCGGAGAAGATTCCTAAAAAGACCCTGTGTGAGATGTGATGTCGAGCCGAACGCTATAAATCATCCGTCGCTGTCAACTTTATGTAAGCATAGCACGAGTACTATTGCAGCTCATGAGCGCTGATTTTATTAATTGCTTCTTCGATGTGACAATGAACAATCGCAAGAGCCAAATCATATGTTTACTAAAAATATTGCAGGGTTTGAAATAATCAATCACATGTTTACTGTGTCCAGAAAATCATAATAAGACGTCTTTGTGGGCTTTACTGCATCCTGGCATACCTCTACGCTTTATTCGGTAAATGGAGCCGTTTTCTATATATATATATATATATATATATATATATATATATATATATATATATATATATATATATATATATGTGTGTTTTGCCCGACATAAGGGCACGAAATGTGCGATTGCAGAACAACCAGTACAGAAATTAAGCACATCGTCGTGTTCGTGGAAATTCTACTTCCTGAAGAACCTATACGGCAAAAGATGCGACATTTAGGTCGCATCGAGCTAACAACATACGCCGCCCTTAATAATGGCGTGTCGGTCTTTTACAACAACCGACTGGGTGACATGAAGGTCATTATAGCAGAGCACAATTGCGTGTTTATACAGTGCGAGAGACGACAATTCGCCAACGCCGGTCCCGTTGAGGTGTCCGCAGGTCACATACCGGAGCAGTACAGGCATTTCTTGGGAGGGGATAACCAACTGAGGGATAGAGTTGATTTACCAGCCCACATACCCTCAGGAATAAATTAATATGTCAGTATTCGTATGCGTCACAAGCCTCAGCACAGCCGAAAACTCGTGTCAAGGTCTCTTGCAAAATCTGCTTGCCAAAAAGTTATTATAAGCCTTGCGTATGTTAAGAATAACATTAAGCATTTGACTGAGGCAATTAAATCAAGAATGTGGCACGTAGAGCGACGGGAAGAACGGAGTTCAGAATGCTGCTAGGCAAGGAATTGGCTGGCGTGCAGACCAACTGCAAATCTAGAAGATGTAACGGAAGATGCTTCAATATTAACCCAATATTAACTAGTTGCAGTGACATATAAATTACCTAGAATAAGGTGTTTACTATATACTTCTGTATTGAACAATACAATCGTGTTACAAACGTTATATTAGCATTACAAGCACAAAAACCATACATTTATACTGTGGCGTTGATCGTTCAGACGGAAACAACTCTTGTCAGTTTATCGCTGAAAAATAAACGAAAAGAAGAAAGGGGGCCCAAACTTGCGACTCGGGAGCCTTCGAGGCGGGACATGGCTTGCGTCAGGGCAATTTTGTCCTACGCCAGTTGCTTGCCCCTATCTTCCTCTTTTGGGGCTAAGTTGCCGAAGGTGAGCTGCCACTTCTGCCTGATAGCGATGGGCCTCGAGCTACCGGTCTTTTTTTGCCTGGGCGAGCAGCCATGGGTCGAATAGCGCATCCCGGGTGTTTGCAGGCACTCTCCTCGCGGTGATAATATCGCATATCTTTGCCAGGGCGCCGATTAGACGCGATCGAAAAACTGGCGAGGACTCAGAGAGCGTGAGAAGATAGGCGGGCGGTATTTATTTTATTAACACCCAGGCTGGGTAAATGCGTTTATGTTACATTAAAATCTTTCGAGACACCAACAATCTAGCGTTTTGCTAGTTCTGCTATGAGCCTACATTTGCTCCAGCACTGCCTGCATTGACATTCATCCTATGATTCATGAAAACCCTTCACGTTGCACAGAACGTGATGAAATCCGTGGGCTGCAAAGGCCGTATTTAGATGACGATCTCTTACCCCGCTACTCCGCCATTCAGTGCTCGTCATTGCTGCTGTTTCATAAATAAGTATGTCCACTTCACTCATTTGGGTTTGCCAGTTCCGCATATAAACTTCAAAGGCGCACGTTTTCTTCAGATTCCATCGTCTTTGTAGATCTTCCGTCAGCAGCGGGCCATCCTCCATAGGTGGGCGTCATGCAATGCAAACCACCAGCTACTCCGTTGCGGAAATTCTTCAGCTGGAACATAAAAATAATAATTGTTATATATATATATATATATATATATCAGGCGAGCACTGCCGAGTGTGCAAACGTATTGTAAATTATTAATAAATCATCACAATATTCTATATATATATTGGGTCTACAAAAAAGTTTTTTTTCTGAAAAAACTGGGGAAAACCGAAAATACTTTTTGGTCTTCCAGAAAGTTTTTTTCCGAAAAAAAACAGGGAAACCAAAAATACTTTTTGGCCTTTAAAAACGTTTTTTTGTTCGGGAAAAATCGGGGAAACCGAAAATACTTTTTGGTCTACCAAAAAGTTTTTTTCGGGAAAAACAAAAAAAAAACGAAAAAACTTTTTTGTTTTTTCGAAAAAATATATATAGACTTGTTCTAACAAGTTTACAGCTAAGAAAATAATTGCCTCGGCTCTCTTTTTTGTGCAAACTGCTGTGTTGCTCCTTCAAACCTCAATGCTTTATGTAACGATGTCGTGAAGCAAATTAAAGGCAAGGTAGAAGAATCGCGCTTTTCTCAAGCAGAAGAATTCATTATTGCTGCAGACAACATTGACGACAGTTAAAGGGAATTATGAATTGCACAATTATGAATGCTTTGGGATCGCTCGGCGTCAATGACGCTATTGGTATCCGGTCCAAGAACATCAGAACTGGATTCTTCATGGTGACGGACAGTGTCATCTTGACATTTTCGGGCAATAGCTTTCCGACGGAGGTTCGCTTGGGTCTTAAAGCCCACAGCGTTACGCTTTATCGGGAACCTTTCCAGTGCTACTAGCGTTGCATTTTAGGCCATATCAAGCCTGATTGTCCATTGGAGGTCCCTCGCTGTAAATGGTGCGGATACACTAATCACTAATGAAAGAATTGCGAACACGCAGCGTGATGCCGCTTATATAAGGGCGGCCATGAGGCGACTTGGGTATCGTGTCCCGATCGCTTAGATTGCATGGAACTCCTTAAAAAATCTGTTACTCGGGTAATTCAGCAAAACTCGGATACCGCACCAGTCAAACTCTGTCAAAGAACCATCGGAGTCACCAAGCTTTGACAGAGTCTAGTACGCAAACTCGAGCCTTGACTGAAGAGCCTGAGGAGACAAAAGGGACAAAGTGCCGAACACCGTCATTTTAAATGGTCAATCGGATACTAGGCACTGACTCACTTCCACCGTGCAGCCACAAGAAACAGCTCATACAGACGTCATTTCGACACATTCTTCAAATCGCTCCTCCATTACCGGCGCACACTCACAAACAGACCCCCCAGGCAAATAATTTGACCATTAACATATAAAATATTAAATAAACTAGTCGTACCCTCGTCCTAACTGCAATCCTCTCGGATTAATAATAACAATAATAATAATAATAATAATAAAACACAGGTGTAGGTATTTGTTATAAGCTTCGTTCAGTCTCTTCTAAGCAGATTAGCTTAAGCAAGGCTTAGCACAATCAATGCAAGGCCATTTTCGTCTACATACTTTCGAATTTATCATTATACTCTTTAGTCCCCTCTGATGCAGTACAGTCGACATACCTCAATCCATAGCAATGAAGCAAGCCGAAATCTGCCGCTAAGTAGGTTTCGACAAAAATTGATTTCGTTCTCTTTCACCGTAGCACTTTTCTGACACGTACATAGGCAGGCCTGAAGGAGCGATGTGTGAGAGCCTGCGACATTTCTTACTCCTTCGGACAAGGGTGTGCATATGTTGTCCATGTATTGTAGGTTGGCCGCCGGCAGAACGCTCACAAGGGACATTCAGTGCCACGTGCCCAATAAGCGCTACAATTGCAATATTTCTTCGACTTGTATGAGTCACAGGAATCCTTCCTTAGCCTACTCGCGACAACTTGGATTTCTGCTCCGTCGACAACTTTCGCTTTACGACCTTCGGTTGACATGCCCGCAGAGGGCAAACTATGCGAATTGCACCAACCGATTGTATATTGTTTTTTCTTTGTTTTTGTAACATCGCAACGACCACAGTTGCCGATCTACTTCAGCCCTATCCTCTTAGCGAACCTTCCGGTGGAGCTCTCCGAATGTGAACATGTACTGACAATTGCATTACCTGTTAAACTGGATGCATGTTTTGTTTCGGTTGGAAAAATAGCATTCGTGTTCTGCTTCCAGCTCGCGATGCACAATCATGCCCAACCTGGCTTGCCAAACATACGAGCAACTGGACACGTGTATAGTGATTTACTTGACGCTTAAGCTTGAGCGAACTTAGTTAGAAGACTTACGTTCAATGTACAAGCTCTATCCTCAATGTCATTGCGCGGTTCAGTACGATACGACTCGCAAGTGATTCGATACATACTTACGACACTTTACTACAGTGAGCTAACGCTAAATGTCCGCTCAACATTACCTGGTCACTGGCAGCACCACACCTAACATCATAACACCTGGATAACGCTCGTTCCCTTCCCAGCCGCGCTCTAATTCAACCTGGGCGTCGTGCCGCGCCCAGGTTGAATTTCCGCCCGGGGTCTGTCAGGAGAGCTAACGATGATTCTTCATCGTCGTTGCCAGCGTGCCTGCTTCGATTCTCTTCAATTGACGTTCCACTTTTTGCTTGTTTCTCCTGCGTTTTTGATCTATATCTATCTCCTGGTCGTGCTCTCAGTCATTATGTTCTTCATTTTTTGCCCTCTCTCTCACCCACCCACCCCCCCTTCTCTCTCCCGCTGGCTTTCTTTCTCTTTAATCTATTTCTCTACTGGTGTCTCGTTGTATCGCGTCCGGCGTGTTGTGATCGGGGGCGACCAGAAGCAACTAACTGTTCATGATAAATGGCAGCGCTCCCGAAATACGCGATTTTCATTAGCACGCCATATCACGTTGCACAGATTGCACCCTAATGGATTCGATGGTCGCCCGCTTGATTGCTGGCCGCCCCCTTAAATCGCTGCTGGCTCTCCCCCGTACCCTTTATGGGCCTCTTCGATGATCGGTTCCCTTACAGCAGCAGCAGCAGCAGCAACAACAACAACAGCTACAGCTATGACACTAACTATCTATTTGTCAGCGATTTATCCCTTCTCGGCCTTTCTGCTCCAATTGTTTCTGGAAGCCGATCTCTGCTGTCTCGACGCAAAAAATGGTCTGATTCGTGCCTGCGTGTTCATCTATCCATCCGTCCGCTCAAGGCACGAAAAAACTGATATGTCATCGCGACAAAAACGCAAAGGTACGACGAAGCCAAGTGCAAGCCATAGTGACTGAGTGTTGTTACCCTACGTGCAAGTACTACTGGTTGTAACCGTAGTGGGTCGTAGAAATACGACGCTATAAGGCGGTTGTCCAACTTGGTGATAACTGCCCCGCCCTGTATGAGAGCTCACGGCAACTAACCTTGGCTTTGCTCGCTCTGACTTTTTCTTTCTCGCATATATATATATATATATATAAGTGTATATATATATATATACAGATATGTATATATATATATATTATATATGTATATAGTATATATGTCTATATATATATATCAGATGTATATATATATAGATATCTATATCTATCTATATATATATATCTATATATATCTCTGTCTATATATATCTACTATGTATATCTATTCTATATGTCTGTATCTATATCTATCTCTCTATCTCTATCTCTCTATCTCTAGCTCTATATCTATATATATATATATATCTATATGTATACGAGGGCGGATCGGCAAGTTCTGGTAAACCAAAGTTTTCCAGTTTGTTTCCTATAAGGGCCATTCATCAGCTACAAACAGGTTCAAATTTCGTGCCAAGATGACGGTGTTTATTGTTTGACTTTGGTTCAAAGAAGTAAAGGAAACGAAGTTCGGCGCTTTTTACCCCGTTCGGGAAGACCTTCGACGTTAATAAGAAAAGAAAACGCTGAGCAGAAGTTTGTGATATGGTAGTCAACAACCTTCGAATTACTATCAGGGAGATAGCTGAGAAATTGGAGATATATTTTAAATCAGTTAGCCATCGGTAATGATTTCGGATTATTTGATAAACAATTCAATTTCAATAATTCCGCAGCCCCCCTATTCGCGGCACAAGTGCCATGCAACGGGCGAGAGCTGTTTTAAAGGGAACAAAACCACTTAAGCAGATTAAATGATATTTTTTGTTAAAATATTTATCAAAACTATTATATCCGCTCTCGTGCATACAGGGTCATATCCTTATGTACTCATTGTGAGGTTTGATAGAATTCGGCAAGAAAATAATTTTGCCCAATGGAAGGAGGGCGTGGAAACGTCTTGTTCAGGAGAGAGGGTGAAGTTTATAAACGTAGTTATCATGCCTTTTTCTCCTACATAGTTGTGCGAAATCTACGTTTGCGGGAGAATCAGTTAACGCATAAAGGAACCGATTATACCGGCGTGTTTGGAGGAAAGTTCTGCACAAGGAAAGACACTTCACTAGCTTGCGTAGCGAAAAGCGAATAGCCAGATTAAGGATGTTACGTTAACGCTTTTTCATGAAAAATCATAAAAACATTCTATTGCGACCAAAAATTTGTGTTTAAAAGACCACTCTCACGCAATAGCAATTTTAATGCCCACCATTTTCGTACAAAGTGGTGGTGCTGCATTACGTGGTTGCCAAGTAACTAAGCTTTTTCGACAGTCATAGTTGTTAAGTTTTACGTGCCAGTTTTCACGTTTAGAACCGTAAAATTTTACCAAGACGTTTCCACCCCCTCCTTCCACTAGGAAAAATGATTCTCTTGCCGAGTTCTACCAAACCTCAAAATTGACTTTTCATGACTTTCCTCAATCTGGCTATTCGCGTTTCGCTACGCAAGCTAGTAAAGTGTCTTTCCTTGTGCAAAATTTTCCTCCGAACACGCCGGTATAATCGGCCGTCCTTCATGCGTTAACTGGTTCTCCCGCAAACGTAGATTTCGCACAACTATGTAGAAGAAAAAAAGACAGAATAACTACTTTTATAAATTTCACTCTCTCTCTCTCCGAAACAAGACGTTCCCGCGTTCTCCTTCCATTGGGAAAATTATTTTCTTGCCGAGTTCTACTAAACCTCGAAATAAGTACATAACGATATGAATGACCCTGTATATATATATATATATATATATATATATATATGGAGATAGGAGAGAGGGAAACAGAAAGAGAGACGATGTCGCTCTCTCTCCATATATATGTATATATATATATATATATATATATATATATATCACAAGGATGCTTATACATACATAAGTATAAATAAATATGTGTATATATATATATATATATCTCAGAGTCCCCATTTGCTCCCAGCGTTTTTGCGGCTGTGCTTTGCGGACAAGGGCCAGTCCTCCATCGTTCCCTTCAGTTCGTCGCCTGAGTTGAAGCGTCCCTCTTTGAGATGTTTTGTTAGCGAACCGAATCGATGAAAGTCGCAGGGCGACATGTCCGGAATGTAGGGCGGATGCTCAAGCTGCTCATCCAACTTCTACTTGGCCAGTGCACTTTGTGTGACCATAGAGACCTGTGGAGCACATGGTCAAAGAGCAGAATCATTTCCTCCGTGAGCAGGAGTGTTGTAGTAGTATTTTTCATTAAGTTACGTAGAGTACGGGGTGTCTTAGAGTACACGCCACTGTTAAATTTCGTTTGGGATATTGTCATTAATAAAGTATTATTATTTATTTTTTCGTGCTGGAGGAATTCGCTGAGTATCACCTTGCCTGATGAGAGTACAATTTTGAATTTTTAGGGGGGGCGCTCTTTCGGCACGCACATCTGCTGGTAACACAACCTGTCGCGCACAATGGCCCACACTGTTCCATCGCTGTCCTCCACCTTCACTGCTAACATCCGTACTATGAAACGCCGATCACTGCTCACCTGTTTGGCTGGCCTAGTCTCGGGTCATCACTCAAAAACTTCCGGCCTTCATGAGAACGGGCACTCCAATTTCTCACTAGCTAATCGAACGCACAGTCTCCTTCAGCCACCATCCGGCGATGAATATCGGTTAGTTGAACACTTTTCGCAGTCAAAAATCGAAAATTAACACCTCGCTCTTCCTCAATCGTCGAAATTTCGAACGATGTTCTCACACGCACTGCCGCGTCAATTAGACAGGACACACAACTGCCCGCTTCTTCTCCGTCATACTCTTGCACCGCCGTATACTCTGTTCGTGTCCCTTGATGTCTCACCTAAGTTATCTTAAGTCAGTATATTCAAATTTCAATCAGTTTAGCTGTTACGACGTTTCGTACCTTTTCATTTGAATGCCCTTTACACACACACATATATATATATATATATATATATATATACGCAAATCATTCGGTAAGTAATCAACGAATAAAGCAATATAATTTCAATTTACAACATCGCTCTTTGACGGATCGGCATCATACAATTCATAAATAAACATAATGCAAGCGATAAATGATAAAACAAATATAATTACGCAGTCATATACATGTATATAACTCCACATAAAATATACATTGACTCGAACTTGTGGAGCACACATGTTTTCATTACAGGACACTTCCAATTTGACCATGTATGACGACAATTTCAATTGATCTTTGATATGATCGTATAAAAATCTAAACACTCGCAATTGTACAGGAGCATCAGCGACAAAACAGCATGACAAAGATATGTTAACTCGCACTAAAATATCCTCTTGGACGTGCGGAATCTTAGGCTGCTAGGTAGTAAGCCCCAGGCTGCGGGCAGCCGACGGTGTAGAGCCTGCAAGTTCAGTTTTTTAAAGGTGCTTGACACGTCGAATATATTCGCTCTTCTCAACGACCTCATACGTTCTTCAGTGAAAGGGAGGGCAACCTGTTTTGGAGCTAGCGGACCACTGGTTTTGTAAGGGAGTACACTCTCATTAAGTATAACTCCATAACTAGTGGGAGCCTATGAGTGATACACAGCCTACTGACAAATATATCGCGGCCTCTGATACAAAATTACATATAGCGCATAATTTTAAATGACTCTAGCTTGATAAGAAATAACATGATGATCCTTCCTCTATAGAATAGTCCCGTGGCACGGGATGGGCAGGAGCAGTTATTCCATAGGCACCCCTAACAGCTTTGTGCATCTCAAAGCACAATACCGCGATGCGTATAGTATTTGGGTCCTATATAGTCCAAATGCGACATTTGGCCACATGACAATAGTTAAACAGATTTGCCACGAGCTAAAATTCGGTGGCTCAATAGACTCCTTGTTGCTCGAAACCGCACGGTGTTTGTCTTACTAGTATTTATTACCAGAGTCATTGAAGCCATTGAAGCTTATTATAATATTGTTGATCTGATAAGGGAAGATGAGGATTGAAATATTGTAATAAAATTAAACTAAGGAGTATTATAATATTTTTGATCAAAGTTATCAACGTCACGATGCACGGAAATAGTTAGCCGTATCGTCAGCATAGGCTAATGATTTGTCTAATTTTCAGAAGTGTAAAGTACTGCAAGATTATAAACGTTAAACGACTTAGAACCGATATGCGGTGTCCCATTGTTCAAAGCCTGTAGCTGATTTAATGTTGCTATCCCTGACAGCCTGGCTAAATCAAAATATGGTAGAAGTCTCACAGTCAAGATAAGCTAGAGAACAAACATTAACAGAAGAGTTGGTACTGAACAAGCTACCGGTCAGTCCACAAATGTTAAACGTCTACAGAGATTTTCGAGAGACTAAGAACATGCAATTCGTTATGAATAATTATACCGAATGACCAGCTTTTGCCTCCCAGAGGTGGAAAGGAGCGTCACAAAATAATCGCACAACCATTTGTCGCACCACGTGGCATGGATACCACATTTATATTTGTTTGTAACCTAACTGTTTCAGTATTGAAGATTGTGTGTGTAGTTTTTGTGGAGAATGCGACATCGGGCACTACCACATACTCGATTGTACTGAAATTGAAGGGGTGTCTGTTATCTCGCGAGTGAAATATGTAGTGTCCTAAATCGTTGTATTGCTCATAATCTACCAATTTATGGTGAAATAAAAGCTTGATTGATTGAAGATAAGCTAGCACCTGAAGGAAAAGTAAATTATTGACGTAGCTAAAAATGCCGCAACATTGAAAAAACACCCTAACAGATGTGTTTTAGTCTAAATGAATCGACTATTTGCTGGTATAGTTGTGTCAGGCCTGCATCATCGGAACGGCCCAGACGAAATTCAAACTAATCGGGTAGTAAAACCCTACTTTCTTTACGGATTTGTTTAGTCGTCGCTGTACTATCTATTCTAAAATCTTCGAAACATAGTCTACCCAAAAAAATTAACAACAACTAGGCAAGAGAGCTCTGTCAACTTTATGTTTGTTTAAAGGAACGGCCAAAGAAGATTTTAAGCGTCCAGCAAACTTGCTTGCTTGAAATGAGAGACTAATGACCTTTGCCGTGGAACCACAAATGAGGGATGCAGCAAGCTTCACCACTCTCGTCGCAATTCTCAAGTTGCAGCATGCCTAACCCGCGAGTAAGTTTTCTAAAGTTATAAGAATTCTTCTCCTATAAGCCATTCAGTGGATGCTGTAATACGAGAGGCAGATCTAACGTATAAAGGCCTACAGTAGCAAAATTAATCATTCGATCGGTAATAATTAGCTAAGGATTTGTTAGCGTGAAGCTGGGCAGAAAATGTATTAAACTAATGGCGTTCAAATCATCTATATAACAAAACTATACAGAGCTATTCGTTACTCTACACGGCCATATTCTTTTGTTGAGTGTAAAGTTTAAATGATACACGTGTCATCGAGTTTCTTCCCCCCCCCCCCACCCCTAAACCATCCAACCAGCACCTCGTTAGTCAGAAATTCAGCGAGAAATGTTGTGTGATTTGCGTTGATCATGAACAACTATACAGCAACGCGGCAATCTAAGAAATGATTATTTCTCGACATAATCTCCTTGAAGCTGTATCGGTTAGTAAGCTTTATTCTATTCTGTGGATTCTAATAAACAAACGCATGTTGTAAACAAGGGCCGTTTACTATTGTTGTAGCCGTACTTAAATACGGATTACATTTTGCCCTAAAGGTACCTCTAATTAGCATTGCTGCGCATTATACATAGATTCCGCTTTGGGTTGATGAAATGATATTATATATAAATATATGCCAATTATTGATGGAAGAAGTGCAATCGACGCTAGCAAGGCCCGGACGGCTTCTTTATTCCATCTTCGCGGATTTTAAAGCAGAATTCGATTCAGGATCACGCTCGATAGTACTAGAGAAGCTCGCGAAATCTGCTGTACCACTTAGAATACTAAAACTCCTCAGAGCTATTTTACAGAAGAATATGATCTCAATCGACGACGGGGTAAGTAGTCTCGAGCAAACGACGGGGTTCGCACAGGGAGATAACACCAGCCCGCTACTATTCGCGGTCCTCATAAGCGATCTACCCTCACGGATCACCACAAAGCATCCGCTCGTCAAAGTCATTCTGTACGCTGATGATTTGGGGATGTTCAGTACGAGCAGACACCACTTGCAACAAGCAATAGGTACAATGTCAAGGTACGTCAGCGAGGTTGGTCTTACCATCAACAACAGTAAAAATGAGGCGCTCAAATTCCGCAGAGGAGGTCGCCTGGCTGCTAGCGACGAACTCCGCCTGAAGGGTGCGCCAGTCAAGTATGTAAATTCCTTTACATACCTCGGCATAACTCTCACTAAAACAGGGACAGCGTTCCGCCTGTCTGTTGAGCAACGGGTGAGAAAGGCTCTGATTGCGTCAACAACAATTGAAGCGCCCCAGAAGCTCTCCATCGACACCGCCCTGCGCCTATTCCATCTTAAAGTCGCGCAAACGGCTACATACGGAGTGCAGTTGATATGGCGACACCTCAAGATGAACGACCTCGCAACGCTTGTATATTGTATATGTCTATATTCTATATTTTATACAATCCTTGTAACTGCATTTTTGAGCTACTGACGCCGAGCCAAATCTTTGTACTTAGGTATTATCGACACTAAATGTGTGAATAAATGAAATTTGTGATATATATATATATATATATATATATATATATATATGACCACCGCTTGCACTCTTCTTAAAATGAGTAAAAATCATTATTTTCTTAGACTATAGATTATCAGTGTCGAGAAATGAATGTGTACGTAGACCGCACACGGTCATGATTGAAGCTAAGCGACAGGCCTGTTGCTATGGTTCAGAAGAAAAGCAATCATTCTTATGCAACGTTTCAAGCCTAGATTCCCGGACCGTTGTTTTGACGAAACTTTTTCTTGAGTACGGTTTATGAATCTGCAGCGGCCCTCAGATGCACTCGTTCAAGATCATCCACCGCGCATCCATCTGCCTCGTCCTTGATCCAGAACCAGATGGTTTTTGGAGATTGCGAGTACAGAATGCAAGTCTCTGGCGTCAAGAGATATATACCTGTGTATTTGAGCATTTCAGTGGAAAAGTGTCCAACCACTTTAGTGGAATGTTTCTAAGCAAATAAATTAATAAGTTGGTGTTTTGTTCCAGCATGTGCTTACCTAAAGCTCTGAATGGTTAGAAGAACTAACAAAGTTCGTTTTATCGCCAATCGTAGTTGCATCTAGAATATATTACGGATTCGACTGGGAGTGCTACATATTACATTCCTAGACAAACTATGGATTTTCTGCTTATTTTCCGTACAAACGAAAACACTCGGCATGCCTTCTTAGCATGTGCAATTTATATCAGTATACAACAAATTTTAAGACTATCCAACGGTTTCTGTATCCAACTTTCGTAGATCTGATACCGCCCACGATTAAGGAAACTAGCCATAATAGTATAGAAAATAGCCATACTAGCTGCTAGGCGGTATCCAGCAAAATCCAACAAAATCCTAATATCAGCGACGACGAGTCTATGAGCACAGAGCAATCATGCAGACAACGGGCTACCCGCAGGGTGACATACTTAGCATTTTTTTGTTTTCCACCCTGTTAAGCGACCTATTATCAACTATAAAACACGCTCACCGTGGAAAGTTATCACGCTAGAATGGTATTCGTATAAATATTGACAAATTGAAGGTAATTAAGTTATCACTCATCGTCAATTATTTGATTTTGCTATCTCGGAGTCAGCTTTTCCACGAAAAGCACCACTTATGGCAAATATATTGCACAGCGGGTTCTGAGGAGTATGGTAACCATCTCTCGTGCAGGCAAATCTCAGAAATACTATCTAAGCACGCTTAAAGATTTCGAGCTCGCCTCGGTGGCTTCATACGACATAAAGGTAATGTGGAATCATCTAACTGTATGCCAACTCGATCGCGCTTGAGAAACTCGCATTTTTAACTGGATCTGGGCTTAACAATAAATAAAAAGTACTGCCTGGCTTACCTTTTAGTACCTGCTCAACCGCTTAAAGAGGACTGGTAACTCGGTTCAAGCATGCCGTGACCCCAGTTTTCGAACAGTTCTGGTTGAAATTTCTAATTAAGCTACTTGACGTAAACCAAATTCCTTGGATCAACGGCAACGACTACGGATAAGTAAAAATTACTTCTGCAGAAGATATATAATCTCATCACTCGCTACTCTCTATACATGTTTCATCATAAAACCTGCCAAAAACAGAACTATGACAAGTCGACGCATAACTGTTGCTGCAGTCAATGTGGAACGCCGTGCTGAGTGTCCAAGTGCTACATCACTTACATAGCTGGCTTGCTGACACTCTAAAATGTGCACTAAAATACTTTACAAATGTGAGCCTTATTATTTTGTGTGTGCGTGTTTTTATACGTTTTTGGTACTAATTTTTGTACGGCCCGACGGCTTGACTTTGATACCTTTCTACAAGGGTCGTTCCCTGGTGTGGGATGCGACGGTGACCGACTCTCTGACCCCCTCCCTTGTCGGTGCCGGCGCTTCTCGCCCAGGAACTGCCGTTTCCCGCGCCGAGACATCAAAGATAAGAAAGTATGCGAACTTAGGCCGGGCGTACCACTTTTCACCCTTCGCACTCGCGACGCTGGGTGGCCCTGGGCCCCTCACAACCACGCTAATTTTCCAGGTGGGCGACGCTTTACAGCAGGCTACGATGGACAAGAGGGCGGGCACTTTCTTCTGCCAACGTCTTTCTCTAGAGATTCAGAGAGGTAACGCGATTTCGGTGCTCGGAACTATGAAAGACTGGATGGACTCGCGTCTTCGCGTCAGGGGTTGGGCAAGACTCCCACTCGGACACGAGTGATAAATGAGGAGTGAGCCATCGGTGCCGTGGATTTAAACATTCACATGTATATATTAAATTCCTAGATAAATTGAAAGAATTGTCAATTCAATGTTTGTTTGATTTTGTACTAATACCAAAAAAACTTGTGCAATAAATCAAATTATTAAGTCAGGATAGCAGTTTTGATAACAACAAAATGCGACACCTTTGGACCACCCCGTTATCTGCCCGACTGAACCGTTGTAATTTTAGTTCCATTCCTCACAGTTAGCACATTGTGACGCGCGTGCTAAGGTCGGTTAACCACTAAAGAAAGCATAACACCGTTGCACTAGTGTATGTTTTTTTTTAATTAAAGTATGGAATCTGCGTACCGTCGTCGTATGAGCATTAAACTAACAAACGTGGTGCATTTCAATGTACTACTTTTATTATGAATACTATTTGCAAAGCCGGACGCCTCTACTTTTGACGTTACTTCTCGGGAAGCCTTACATTAGTTAGAGGCAACGCTCAGCCTAAGCTGCAGGAAAGGAAACAATGAATATATTACTCAAGCTATGAATTCCGGACTAAGAAAGATCTGAAGCGGGGGACAGAATGAGAGAAAGAGATAGAAATCGAGAGATAGCACGATGTATAAAAACGTGTTCAACAAGTACGTCCGTACACAAACAATACTTCAGACTTAGGTTCAAGACGTATCTAGGACGGCCCGGACCTATCCCGGACTCGACTTATTTTTCACAGGCTCTCTCAACGGCTAGTACCCTATGAATATGTGTAAAACACTTTGATACATCTCTGAATACTGTTTGTAATTTCACTTACGTGCCAGTCGTAGCATTACAAAAGTTACATATTGTTGCTTTGCGAATGGCTGCGCCTTCAGCAAAGCAGCAATGCTTCTAAAATGTCAGTAGGCCACCTAGGCGTTTTCAATGCAACGAAAATGAATTGGTCATATTTAAATGAACGCTGACTGATTAGCCCTATCTTTCTGCAGCATGCCTCCACTGCATTACCTATGGTAAGTCCTCCCCATTGTGGATAAATGTACGAAGCCAATGGGTTCTGGAAGCCAGTGCTATGCCCTTTTTATGGCGACGCTTTTTAAACGACCCGCGGAAAGCTGTTAGGAGGCCCAGTGGCGTTTCCGCCAGGCCAACAGCACCCATCACACGAATGCTTGTCGATGTAGCAGACGCCTCAGCGTCATGCTCCTCTCCAGGTTCGATTTCATCTGGGCTTTCTAGCTCAAGCTGGGCGCTATTTCTGAGGATTGCGAATCCTCCTGCCCGCAGAGAGGCCGCTTTTTCCGCCATTGGGAATTGTCCTAAAAGTTTCTTGAGCAGAGCCTTGTTCTTTTCGGAGCCTTTCGTGGTAATCATTGATCTGATTTTACATGAGAAAGTGATGCTGTCCTTGATGATGTCTATAAGACTTTCGAATGTTGCCGTTTCGGCCATCTGTCGTTCGAGGTGTTTTGTCTCGAACGTCTTGATCTGTGCATGTTGTGTAGAAGTAGTACAGTTAAAAGATATGCATACGTATACATACACACATCTGAACTTATAAAGTAATATATATTTAAAAGCTATAAAATGATGACGCGAGCTTGGTTATCTAGGCTGGCTAGAGACGGGACTAGGGTAAATTTGTCTGATAGAATGGTAAATATATAAAATCAAATGTATCGAATGCTTTTCTTTAAGTAATTTTCCTTAATATAGCCATGTGGAGCTATGGTCGTTAACCATTCCCACATGTCTTAATCTAGAGTTTCTGTTCTTTAAATAAGTAAATTAGTTATATACATTTATAAAGCAGCATTTCCGAATGTGCTTTGGTACCAGTTTTACTTAGTTCAGAGCTCATTATTATTATTATTAGTATACAAGTAAATTTTAGTTAGTTATGTTAGTTACTTGGCATAGCAGATTACTAAGCGATTCCTTAAAGCAGACCAAATATTTCGGTTCTGTGATTCTTTTTTAACGACATTCTTTCAGTTGAGGGCCATATCTGCGAAACCAGGCACCCATTAATGGTCTTTGCTTCCCCAACAGCGCTGTTTATTCTACTAGCTATTAGTGTTAAATACTGCGTTGCTGTTCCTGAAGCATGTCGATCAGGCCTGTTTGCATTGGAACATCGTAACTAACTACTTGTTTTGCTAGGCAAAATATAATGTCTTAAACTTTGACAGAGTAAATTTTTGAGCGGTTAGAAACAGAATTGAAATATATCTAGTTTATAAATTATTTTCTCACACAGTTAATAGTTAGTTTATTCATGTTTTACAATATGACTATACGGTTTCACGATATGTAAAAAGAACTTCATATAATACGAACGTTCCTAACATTCCATGACTCTGGCATATCTGACATAAATATATCGTCGACAACATGGGCCAGAGTGACTTTGTTTCTGATTTTAATTACGTATCTCCTTCTGAAAACGACTCTCAACTCTAAGGCGAACTACTCTCAGCGCATAGCAAACGTTTTTTTTCTATATGTGCCAACATTTTCTTGGAACAATAATAAATGGCTGAGGCGCGTACGCCTTCTGTCTTCGCCCTATCCTAGGACTAGTACCAGACGGCCTTCTGTAAATCTGTTCTAATCGTTTAGTCAAAGATGATATACGCCATGATCACCAGGTAAGTACCACACATATGGCCCTTGGTGCATAATATTCTTGCATGGAATAAAACTAGAGGTGGGAACCATACCTAATGCCGTTCAAATTCCCTTGTACCTGCTCATGATGGCTTCAGTATCGACTGAGTCTTCCCTTCGCATTCATCAAAGTCACCCGGTTTTGTCTCTGCTGCCCCCCCCCCCCTTTTTGTTAGTTGTTTGTGGCTAAAAAGCGATTGCAAAGTATTTGATGGCAAGTGATAAGCTTCCATTAAAGACGACCAGAAGTGCCGTGACTAACTAAACGCCACAGGTAAAGTGTTTAGTATTTTTGCTGAATATACCTAAGCTACGACTAAAGCTTCTTGACAACTATACTTTGTACCGACGTGGACGTTTGCTTCTGGGACCTACAAATAATAAAGAATAGTTGTAGATTCTTCACGGTAAGTTTGTTTCGCTGGTGGCTAAATCATCTCTATCTAAATGTAAAATAGACGCATTATCTAGCCTCGGATGATTAGGAAAATCAACGAGCAATGCCATAATTAAGTCAACACCAACAAGTAAAGCATTCCTTAAACAATGAGTTGAGTTGAGCCAACCGAAGGCGGTATTCTTCGTCACACTGGGCAGTCATTGGTGAATTGTGGCTCAAAACCGTGATACCTCCATAGTGAGGTATCAAGTTAATTACAGCATGATTGCCACCCTAAATTGACTAACGCTTTTTTGCGACATACAGATACTTAGTTGTGGCTGACGTGCTGGTGACCAGGTACCTGTCTGAGACGTTCTTATACGTTTGCGAAACATGAGGCACTGCATAAAGTTATTAGAAGCCCTAAAAACAATAATGCCTGCCCTATGCCAACACTTAGCGTGTAAGTCGCGTGGCTACTTTTATGCGCTCGTATGACAGTTATTTAGTGTGAATAGTGCTATAGTGTCCTACCCTGTGGCTATTTGAACGTTAATTAACGGACGGGCCAAATATACACCTGCCGTCATTTTGGTTGTATACACATATACAACAAATAGATTGTACAAGAAAATGACTATGGTAGCGACTAAGCGGCTAAAAGGTTCCCTTTGGTTTAGCCTTTGCGCGTTCGATCTATTAGAGGCAGAACTGCTGCAGGAAAACCGCTGCACTGCCAGCAGTGCTTTACACTACCCCACCGCCTTCACCTGTTGAATGCTGCTGCGCCTTGTACGCATATCCTGAACAGTGGTCGGCAAAGAATTCGCTTACTTTGAATTGTTGAATTTGCCAAGTTAGCAGAGATCTGTTGGAAGGCCTCTCCCATCCGCCGCCGCCGCCGGCCACCTTCTGAAAAGGCAGCTCGGAAGCAGCTCAACAACTGTTAACTAGCACAGACAGCTCTGCCCAAACACAACACCTGCGGATGGCAATCTCCTCAACGACCATCAGTGCTGGATTAACTCGGTTCGTGCCGGCATGAGGATGCATCCATGCGTGCATGTATCTCTATGTGCATATGTATGCGTGCATGTATCTCTATGTGCATATGCATATATGTACACGTGGGTGTATATATGTATGTACACGCACGTATGTTCATGTAGATGTGCCCGCATGCGCATATTTCAATGAATGAATATGCACGCACGTAGCGGGCGAACCGGTTCGGGGGCGTCAGACATTGAGAAAGTGCGCATCGATCGACCGGAGACACTGCGCCGCGACTAGAAGAATACGGGGCTGCTGCTGCTGTAGCAGCAGCTGCTGCAGATGGCGCCACTGCATCCCCCGCCGCTTCACTACAGCTGTTGTTGAGTAGTGACGCTTTGCTGCGTCTCTTGTCAATTTGCCATTGTTACCACCGCCGTCGTTGTTGTTGTTGTCGTCGTCGTCGTCGTCGTTGCCGTTGCCGCCTCAGTGTTGACGGAAAAGCAGTGCGATGAAGCGAGGGAGAAAGAGAACGGGAGAAAGCGGGAGAGCGAGCGGGAGAATGGGGACGCACAGCGATGCAAGCGCGGGCTTACGCTGAAAGAGGATCGGGCAGGTGAACTGAAAGAAAGGAGAGATTTACCACTGCGCTTACTAAAACAAGCAACAGAATTGACACCGAGATGCGCCGAGCGCCAGGCCGTGCTTCCCTCCACCAGGCAGGCCGAATTAAGACGCCAACCTCCCTGCGGTGTAAACATCACTATGGCACCTCCTCAAACTTGTCTAGCGTGGCTGGGCCTCTCGATAAAAAGATGACATCTTGCTTGACTCCGGTAGTGTCGATACTGCCGACAAGAAAGACCGGGGGAAAGGTAAAAAGAACAAGGGAATGAAAAAGAAGCCGAAGAAGAGCAAGAAAACGGAGAGTTAACTAACGGATGCAGGCAGCATAACGTTAAATACGATGATACAATGCTCTTCAAGTATACAACAGAAATCTTGCGAAAGAAGAACGAGGGAGACGCTTTGAAGTGGCTCCAGCCTGTTTAATCAGTCTGAAGACGGTGAAATAGACGGTTTCACTCAGGTTTTATCGAGAAAGCCCTATCGAGCGAATGCACCCGGTACGGCTTCTATGTATCTTAGATGGTGTAACCCTGGCTACACATCAACGAACTTTTAACGATTAATCAAAAACACAACAGCGTTTTGCAGTCACCAGAGGCGGCAACTCTGTGTTCATGGTAAAAACAGGCCACCTGCTTCTTTAAAATCCAGGCTAAGTTATTAATAAATATAATTATCAAAAGTTGGTACATTAGTTTGACTTGAATTAATGTAGGTTGAATTATTAGCGCCATTTTCTCGACTATTAGTCAATACATTAACTAAGGGTGCCTTTTTTTAGCAACTGAGGACCTGGGCTTGAATAAGGCTTAAAGCCCGCCGCCAGCAGGTCCGTTGGTGTTAGGCATGCTTCCGCTAGCGATGGCTGCCCTTCTAAGAAATGTCGACCTGCAGAAGGAATCTTGTGTCTGCAGGCTAAGTGCGCTGTATTTATCTTACGGTCCATCAGCCTTGTTGCAGGGTTGCATGTCAATGCCCGGAATCTCCGATCTGGGATGAGATTTAACGGTGTCAGCTTCATACGGACGACTCGCGTGTTGACTGCGATATCGCGGTGGTGAGCGAGACCTGGTTTGGTGACCCCAATGCTTTCTTGTATTACATAAGAGGCTACAATAACAGATCTGTGTGCCGACCTGGTGGAAATTAAGGCACGATTATCTACGCTTGTTTCGTGCTTTGCATTATCACTTATCTAAATATAAGCTTAATCTTTGGCGCATTGAACTTAGTATTGAGCAGGCCAGATTTGTATTTTAAAGATTTCGTCTTGTCGTTAGCGTTTTACCTTGTATCTGTAGTTATCTTTAAACGTTCGCCCAATTTAGTAAGCAGTCTCTCATTCAGGGGGTCCGGTGGTCTTAATGTATCGAAGGCCACTGGGCTGAAGTTGTGGGCTCTTGTCAGTTCGGTGTATTTGTTCATCTTATTGTTTACTCCTATGGTCGCGGCGTGACCAGCTCTAAGTGAATCGAAACCGACCATTGAGGGAGAAAGTGAGTAGGTTACGATGACGTCCTATATGAGAGTCCGGCCTAGTCCAGAGGCCGTGACCTTATGCTACAAGCAAATATGAAACGGGACAATCAGGCTAGAACGAGCGTCAGGGTTTGCGACGCCGCAGTAGCCTTCGGTTTTGGAGCAAGCGCTTTTGGAACCAATTATAACATGCAAGATAACTCTAAAGAGTGCTACGTACTAACAATCAGAGATAATCTTAGAGCCGCTCAGAATTAAGCAAATAGAGTCATAGTTGGTCTTCCTCCTCGTATCGGTGTAACTCTATGGTATACCAGACTCAGGCTTCTTAAGCTCGATCAGCTGACACGCTTACAATTAGCAGAGCTCACCCATAAGGTGAAAACAATGACCTACGTGAAGATTCTGCTTTTGCTCTCACCCTAACCCGGTACGATGGCCGCGTCAAGAGGGTCATCTCAGGGTTTCCAAACCAGGGACTCACACTTGTTTGGCAATCTCTGGTCTACATGCTGCCGACCATTTGCAATGAGTTGCCGTTGGAACTTGTAAATGCAGCCCGGGTTCGTGTTTTTTAAAAGCCATCTCGTATCGCAACTTACGAACGAGAAAACAAGTGCCTCGAAGAAACACCATATAATTCTTTTCAAAGTCATTATTGTATTTTACGTTTTCAGAATAACGTTAGTATTATTGTTACCATAATTGGCCGCTAGCGTGGGACGTTACGGTCTTCGACACATGCACCCTCGGCTATCGTGCACTAGCCAGCGTAGGCGTCTCCCACATAATTCACTAACGAGAAATGCACAAACGGCACCTATACGCACATCTCCTTGAACACCACGTTGTAATGGCGTTCGGTCTCGAGTAGTCTGACGTTTGGGCAAGGATGCGCTTCAACTGACAAAACAGCTTGGAAAGAGGCTATTCGAGGCCGCGGTTCAAAGTCGGAGCCAAAGTCGGCCGCGGTCCTCAGACAGAGAGTGTCATTGGAGCTACAGAGAGGCAACACCAGGATTCTGTTGAGTGGTCGCCGACACTCAAGCAATACGAATAATATAAGCAATATTGTAGATGTTATATAAAAATTATATTAGCAATTGTTATACATGTACTTATTGATAATATAAACTCTTGTTCAAATATTTTTTTTTCAATTAATTTTATTATTATTATTATTATTATTCTGTTTGCGTATACTGTATTGTGCATTTTATAGTGGGTTTTCGATGTTCGCACTGTTTAAATATTGTTAAGAGCTGTAAAATCAGTAGGGCTCAGAAAATTGTCCTTTACCAAATCTTTGCGAATATAGTAACGTTGTCCACTGCCGTTATAACTAGTCTGCATTTGGCTTAAACATTTAGTTTAGAGTGGGCTGTCAGCTTTAATGCGTGTTCTTAATTCTTCTGAGCGGTCCCACAAACTCAAAAAACTATGTCTGCACCGTTGAATAATTGTAATTAAATTCTTAGTCCGTTTGAGATTTCAACCAGCTGTCGATGGCGCAGCCCGCTGGTGTTCTGAAAATGACACGCTTCTCTCACCGAGTAAATGTGTTGATTAAAACACGTTTTTTTTTACTTTTAATATAAAATAATATGCTACCGACCCTTACTAAAACCTGTAATATAGGATGCCAGTTTCATCGGATCTTGAACTTGGTCGTCACATTACCTATATTGTAAACGCTTTGCTGCGTAATGTTCGTACCTTTTTTTTGTTAAATAAGATACAATGAATATATTTTGTACTATTTAAACAAAAATCATGATACGACATTAGTAGTTGCTTCTATCGGTTGGACCCTAAACCGTAGACAATAGTGACTCTAAAATATCATGGTCTGATTATACTTGGCAAGGTTGTATAAACTGTAAAACGGGGCATGACTTAGCGAAAAAGAACAAGTTATTGTTGGGACAAACTTAAATTTCAGGAGTGCAACGCTTTAAGATAATTTCAATAGAACGATGGTAATATTTCACTTAAAAACAAAAAAAGACTATGTAGTATGATAGACTCTGTTGTTTCACGGTGTAGTAGAATAGCATTTTGCATAGTGTACAAACTCTGTGGGCAAATGGTGCGGAATATGTCAGAATGCGGAAATGTGCCCGCTCATATACACAGACATTTTATACTAAAGAATGTCATCTTCTGGCTGGCGGCTGCGACACCGTCTCAGTACGAGTATATACGAGAAAAGGCCCAACAACTTAGAAGCTAAGTTACTAACGAACGCAGATTCGGTTCAAGAACCTCCTAAGGTACCGTGCTAATTACCCTTAGGTAGTTAGCTTATCAATAGTTAAAAGATCTGTTGAGTCAACGATCCATCGATACAAGATAACTATAATTAATGAGCAAACAGCACGAAGTGGAGAGTGGATAGCACACCGATATTCATGGACGGTGGATAGATCTGCGGGAGGAGCAGGCGTAATTGGAGTCAACGACAACGCGAAGACCAGCGAGCACGTCATCAGTTAGAGCAGCTCATAGGTTACGATGCGTCAAGGGGGTGAAACGCAAAGCACCAGGTTTCACATTTAAATTGCCGTTTAAACGTCCGGTAGGTAGTTTATACCAAGCATATGATGATGCTTTACAGCTATGTATTAAACATTATAAAAAATATGACATTGAACGGAAGATATGGCGAAACGCCGCGGCTGCCGATCGTGTCGACGCGAGCCAACCTTTCATTTGTGTGAGAAAAAAATATATAACGAAGCTCTTAAAATTTGTTAGAAATGCTCAAGTAATTATTTAACGGAATTATAATATATTAGAGATACCCTCAATTAACCGAGAGAGATACCCTCTATTAATCAAAGAGAGCAAAATTGACGTGCTGATGAATCTGAGATGAAACTTAGGAATCCACAGTTAGTCGATAAGCCGACCGCAAATGACGCCACGGCTAAAATAGCTTCACCTCAACTAAAGTAGGTGCACCTCGATGTATACGTTCCCGTACAGTACAGACAGATGTATCTCAATGAACGTAGCTGAATGCGACAGCATCCTGTGTGCGTTTGCTCAATGCTAACGAGCTATGGCTATGCGGTGATTAACGATACAAAGTACGGAGTAGCTAGACAAATCATAAGCCCCTCGGTTGTGGACATTTCGAACCACGTGTCATTGAGCGTTCCATTGAGAACTCGTTCTCAAGCAAGACGAAGAGAGGGAGGGGCAGGAGGACGGATTGCAGGAGGAGGAGAAGGAGGAGGAGGTTGATCTATCGTGATCGCGAAATTGGACAATATCGACGCTGATGTCGATGACAACTAATTAGAGCCTGTGAAGATCGCTTTCTAGCTAGAGCTGAACGTACGGACTATTGCCCAAGACCTCGAGGCATCGAGGAAAGGCGGTCGTCGTTCGGCGGCGTTGACGGTGGCGACAGCGGCAGCACCAGCAGCAGCATTCGTCATAGCCGCAGTGGCCTTGCCATAACTAATAACAAATCGATGTACCCCGACTTTTGATCTTTCCGTTGTGCTGCGCTCCGCGGACGATGCGGTGGCGGCGGCTGTTGTGGCTGCTGCTGCTGCTTTGATGCGTGCTTATCGAGAATATATTGGCTGTGTCCTTGTTCATTGGGCCATTCGACGACGGCAGCGGGCTAGCAGGCCGTGCAGTGTCGAGTGTTCTTCATACGGGCTCTTATTCCTGCTCGCAGAGTACGTGCACGTGTCCAGCTCTCCAGTTCCTTTCTTCGTACGTTCCCTTCTAGCTTCGTGTTCCTCCCTCTCTCTGCCTTAGCATCTACGCATTTGAACAGAGTGGGAGGACAAGCAGGAAGAGTCGGTGGGGGTGCCCCCCCCCCCCAGGTGGGGGTGGGTCGGTGTTGTCGCCCCCGGTTGCTGTTGAATGTCGTCGTCGTTGACGGCGACAACGACGACGACATCTGGCGATGACACTCCGGGCTCCCAGACGGGCAGGGGGGAGCGAGCGGGGGTGCGGAGGTGACGGGCGGGGCAAGCCGGCAGGCGAGAAATGCGACCGCCAAAGACTCGCTGTTCTCGCAGAAAGAACGCGCGAACCGTTCGCCAACAAGAGGAACGTGTGCGTCGTTTTGAGATTATGAATTCGAAATCGGGGGTAGTTCAGAGATGAACAGACACGCTGCCGCCACCACCACCACCACCATCGTCGCCACCGCCGCCAACGTTCAACGCCTCCCTCCGCTGGGGCGGCACTCAACCTCGCTCTCAGCCGTGTGCGAATGCACGCAGGAGGCGAATGAAATGTCGGAATGACATTTCGGGCGCGTTGGCACCGGCACCATCAGCAGCAGTATAGACCCAGAGTTCGTAAATACGTGCATGCGTTCGGACGCACAGACGTCTCGCGTGTCGACGGTCCTCGGTCGCGGTCGCAACAAAACGTGCAATCTATCAGCGACAGCAAAAAAAAACTTTATCAGACTTCTAGCCTCTCGGCAAAGGAGCCCGGAGCAGCCGGGTAAACCTATGAACAAGAGCCATCTAAAGAATACGCCTACTTTGTTTGAGTCTGCCCTGCTTATTTGGCCTAGAGAGGCTTACGTCACCGTCAGCTATGTGTTATCGCTGCTGGCAGAACTCGGGCGAAAATAATACTTTACGTCCAGCATAGCAACAGCAGCAGCAGTAGTAAAAATACTACGCAATAGCAGTAATAGTAATACGATATAGCAGCAGCACTAATATTAACAATACGATACAGCAGCAGCACTAATATTAACAATACGATACAGCAGCAGCACTAATATTAACAATACGATGTTCGCAACTCTCGCTTCGTTGGCCTTTAATGAAAGCCTCATGAAGTTCGTACTACCAACCACTTCCGTCAAGTTGATCTGTTGAATCTTCGAGCACTTCGAGCGCTTCTATTCTTTGACTTCCCTGCAGAAATGAGAGGAGAAATTTGAATTTACGGTCGGTCGCGCCCAAACGTCTCTCGTGTCGCAGTTAGCCGTAGAGGCTTGGATGGAGACATCGCGGAACGCACATAGGCGGAAGGTTAGCACACGTGAGGTTTGATGAGGCAGCCTGACGTATTAACAAATCGATGTGATGACCAAACCGTGAATATGACTGTAATCATAACTTGATATCTCGCGAAGCAGCCATTCTGCTTGGCGGTAGCAGCTACGTATAAGGAAGTTCTCTAATGTGCCTTTCTATCTCGTTCTCGCAATCTCTCTCGCTAGATATCTGCTCTACTTTCGCTTTCTCTTCCTATATATATATATATATATTTATTTATCTACACCGTCTCGTCGCGCACGGCTTAACTAGGAGGAGAAGATTGGATTCGAATATAGAAAATATTTACGACATCCAATATATACACATACAGGTAGATAGATAATACTAACGAGATGGACAGGATGAACAGGCAGAAAAAAGAGGGCTGCATTGCGGGCGGCAGAACGATACACACGTATACTTACTTACTTACTTACTACTACTACTACACGCTGACTTAGAGATGCAAACGCCCATGCAGGCTGGCCATACGTGCGGCGTCCCACCGTGTGGCCGTACAAACAAACGCCTGGAATGGTCGCGCTGACGGCTCAGATTTCAGCTCAGCTATTTTTGCTGACTGTCTTTAGGACGCAACGGCTTTCGGATGCTGCTCCTGTCTGGCTGGTGAGGCTGGTCGTTCCTTCGGCCATTTGATCAATAAGCGTACGTCAGTGTTCTCTTGCTCTGAGCGCAGTTCGGCAAGTCTATCGAGCAAGCAGGACTCCGCAGAAGGGCCGTCTGTGATCTTTCTCACAGACGCCCTCACAGGCATTAGAGAAAGGGCTAGTGAACCAGCTAGCCAACTACTGAGGCCAGCTGTCTCTTCCTACCTGCACGCGCGCTTCGCTGCCACTCCTGTGTTGCCCCTAGACGCCTGTGGAGCTCAACCAACAGGCGGTTCAGCAACGACCTCCACCGTGGCTCCACGACTTGCTCGTTCTTCTACAAACGGCCCGTCTGTGAGAAGGTAGGCCATCGTTATCGTGTCCATAATGTGCCGCCGCCATCGACTCACCGGGTCGTGTTCGGCCAGGCCTCCGTTTGCGGGCGGCCCTTTCTTCCTTGCGATCGTACTGTTCGTCATTCTCGAATGGTCGACGTCGCCGATCCAGGCACAGTTAGGCGTCGACACAGCAACAAGAATTGCCGCCGGCATAGCGAGACAGATCACTAACGAATTGACTGGAGCTGGTTTGCCAGCAGGCTTGTTACCGTCGGCATTGACCGGAGGTAGGGCAGGCGCTCGAGCAGGCGGTAGTGGTCTTGGCGGCGGTGGTCCGTCTATAGGCGGTGGCACTTCGATTGGTGGCATCGGCGGAGGCGATGCGACTCCCAGCTCATCGCAAATTCAGGCAGCGCTGCTTCGTGTGCTCAGGGAGAGAACGGGAGACGAGTTGGGAGGTGAAGGGGCAGGCTCCTCATTGCCCTCGTCGGCGGCCGAAGCGATCGGCAACATGATTCTGGCGAATGGTAATGCGCAAAGTGATTTCATTAACGCGCTAGCATCGCTCAAGGCAAGTCCGTTCACCCAACGCAAATCGAGCGGAGGACCAGGAGGAAGTAAAGAATCAGGTGGTTCCTCAGGCGGCTCAGGATTCTTCGGAGGATCAGGAAACAACGGAGGCACGGGATTATTCGGAGGATCAGGAAACAACGGCGGACCAGGACTATTCGGAGCTTCAGGATTATTCGGAGGATCTGGCGGCCCTGGAGAGACGGGACAAGGGTCCGGTCCGGGCCAGCAGCAGCGTCACCCGGTCAGAGCCAACTACCGCAAGTCAGCCCGACATCCGGAGGACAGCAATCTGGCCCGACGACACCAAGCGGCGGCGCGCCCGGGAGCAGCGCGGGCCCGAGCGAAAGTGGCCCCACAAGTTCTGGACTCCTTGATCCTAGCAGCGGTGGTGGTAGCGCTCCCAGCGCGGGTTCCCCCGGCAGCGCGGACGCCAACGGTGGAGGCACTGGTCCTGCTAATAGTGGTGTTGGTGGCGGCGTAGGTCCCGCGACGCCTGGAGGCGCCAACAATGGCAGCGGAGGTCTTAGTCCTGATGGCGGTGCCGCTGGCAGCGGAACCCCTAGCGGCGGGGGTTCCAGTGGCAACATCGGCGGTAATTTTCTAAATAGTCTTGGTCTCGGCGGCGGAGGCTCGGGTTCCGGTGGCAGCAGTAGCATCGGCGGCTCTGCTAGCTCAGGCGGCAGCAGCGGTGGAGATAGTGGGGGTGGCCTGGATTCCGATCCGTTTGACCTGATGAACGCCGCCTTGCAAGCCAAATTGAAAATGCCGCTCATCGACAAGATGCGAGCGATTGTCAACGAAGCGTTAGACAGCGGGGTCATTGACAGCTCGAGCAGCTCCGACTTCGGCGACGAAGCATAAAACGCGTTCGAACAGAAATCAAGCTCACATGGATAACAACAGCATCTGTTCTTCGATGAACGTACGTACAAGTTGTTCAACTAACGAATAAAAAGTGAAAAAAAGAGACGTTTAACGTGTCGTTGTTTGTGAGCTTTTTCATATATATATATATATATATATATATAAGTCCCCATAACCTAGGCCAAATATAACTTGTTTGGCGGAAAAGTCCTCCGATGGCCTTTTTCATCTTTCAATAAAGTATAATAAGTATGAGGTGCATACAAACATAACAAAACTATTCAAAATATCTACAATTGCATCAGTAGTTTAAAATGATATGCTATTGGATAGATAAATAACCGCATGCAATTCCTACTTTCAAGTCTGCCGTTCTCAAAGCAATGCCAGATACTATTCAGTATATGCTAAATGGCCAACCCATTCCTGAAGTCTCACCCTACAAAGACCTTGGGGTAATTTTCGACCATCAAATAAAGTTTAGGTGGCCCATATGGCCGAGGTTGTCAAAGCCGCGTCTCGAATGTGTAATCTCATAACGCGGTCCTTTATTATAGAGAATCATAATGTGTACTTCAAGCTGTATCAAACCTTAGTGGGACATTGCTGTCACGTCTGGATGCCATTCTATAAAAGAGATGTAGATTTGTTTGCAGAACGTACAGAATACATTTGTGAAACGAGTTGCTCGTCGGTGTTGTCTACCACGCGAGCGTATCGCATTGCCTAGTGTTAGTGAATATCAATTTCATGCCGATTACCGCATGTTTAAACAGCTAGCACGTCAGAATGTTATTACTAGGTATTTTGCTCTAAGTCCAAATAATCTCCGGAGCGGGTCTCCATCCACCCTCACGAAGTTGCTCGTGTGGACGTTGTGAACAACTCATTTGCCTGGAGGATTGCACGTCGGTCACAGATTCGAAATTACTTTGCTTTTATTGTAATACCCCTTTTTCAATAAAGGTGATATGATATGTATGTAAGAAGATGTAGAAATAAAGTACTAGTCTATTTCATATCATATCATAGCATCTATGATATGAAATTGACTAATACTCTTGTTCTCAACCAAAAAACGCCGTACGCTTGAAGAATTTTGGACTCACTGACTCTTGTATGCAAACAGATAGTATACGTGTGAGGTTAATTATCGAGTGCCGTAATCTGCACGACTTCCATAGTCCTCGGGTAATCTTCGCGGAGAGTTCATAGTATACCATGTCTGCAAAGTAAATGTATCCTACGCTAAGCACTCTGGTTCAGTTATACGAAATGTAAAGCTAACCCTCGCCGGCAGCCTTTCTGTTAATGACTATTTCAATTGAAGCACGTGTTTAAACGAAAAATAAATTTTAGTTGGTTGCAAAAACTTAAGACATTTGAACCGGCACTACAGTACCGCGTAAGTAAATTTGACCCTTTTAAGCTACACGTTCAATACAAAAAGTTGAAGTTTAGTGAAACAATTGAGCGACAAAAACTTGTCCCCATTTGATATACATTTTCTAATTACACTTTATAACATATTGTACAATATTCTCAAGGTCTAATGAAATTCTCTCGAGATCCAAATAGTAACCTTCATGTTGCATGGTTCCGCTTCCGACGAACGCTTAGTCCGAGTGTCGATGTGTGCTCTAACCAAACGAACGATGCTTATTACACAAGCTATGAGCGTATGGGTAGCCCATCCTAGCCATAGGTCATCTGCCGGGGTGTCGCCGTTTTGATCTCTAGTACGGAACGAATCTTCTTTGAGCGATGCTCATTGACAATAGATGATAGACCATACCGTTGAGAGTCAGCGACTGTGCTGTCCTGAGCAGACAAGGACTGATGGGAAAACCGTAAATATCCCAACATGTCCACCTATGTTGCTGCTCTAGACGCCCCTAATTTAAAAGACTGACCTGTGTATTCCGGTAAACACGCCAAGCGAATAATAACTCCATCCACCAATGAGCTCTTCGTCCTCATCAGGGTAGGGTAAGTTTTGCAAGATCCATTTACATAAAAGGCAGATTGTGTTGTGTATAGATTTGCAACGGAAGCACTGTGCATGCGTGCTCAGCTATTATTAGCAGTACTCTAGTGTGTCCTTTATTTATGAATTGATTGGAAACGTACGTTATTGAGTAAAGTAAAGCGCTATACGAGGATTTAGTCCCTTCCCTGCAGAATCTTTTTTAGCTTAGACCTCTTTAAAAGTCAGCGCTGTAAAAGTTTTCTTGCTTCTTTCTTGCACAGTATCTGCTTCCTTGGACACCAGGGCAAAAGCTTACTCGGCATCGTCGGCCAGTAAAAGTGTCTAGGCTCCTGACAAATAGCGTGCGATCGCGTGCAATAATATATCGCGACTTCTACTAGCCCAAATGGTTCTACGTGACATTGCAACAAACGGGCTAGTCAAGTCTTTGCCCCGCCGGAAGCCTTCTAATTGACCATTGATAGTAATTGCGGCCACGCGATACGGTTAACATACCATGTTAAACGTAGGGTGCCACACGTGTCTGAGAGACAGAACTTTGCCTTTAAAGGTCAAGCTCCGCTTGTAGTTATCGTTTAGAAGAATTTGGATCCTTTGCAAGACGGTCTGGTACGTACCTCCTCCGACTGAAATGCAGTTCTTAAAGAAACTCTGTATGGATGAACGATAACAGAAGAATGGAAAGCTGCGGCGAATGTTACAGGTGTGTTCGAAACTGTATTGTCCAAGGCTTAAAACGACGCTGTTGTTTCATCGGCAAAAGCAACGGCTCTCTCTTTACGCGCTTATCTATTAAAACCAAACGGACAACATTGATGTACAACGCAAAGCAAAAAGAACGGAGAACGTTTCTCAAACTTGAATTTAAAAGCACCTCTTCCTAAAATATGACGCAAACCATTAATTGTGTAATCATACAGTCGAAAGGCACACGCGAATGCATCCGGCCACCGGGCTTGACAAAAAATATACAGGAATAAGCCTGGAAACTACATTATTTTCCGTAGGATGCGCCACGGAAAAAGGTGATTAATACGCTCGGTCTTAACAACTGATTGTGCTCTATTGACAAAACATATTATTGACTGGGTAGCCTGTGTGTTGAAGAATAATCAAGTACATTGTTGTATGAATCTTACTATTCAAGTTATGAAGTTTTTCTTTCTTTGTTATGAAGTTCTTTATGAAGTTACTCTAAAAAATCGCGAAATGAGCACATGAATGATGAAATAGAAATACATTATTAAAGGTTTATCTGCCTTTGACGCCTTTACTTTGAACACCCATTTTCCTACGAAATCTAATATGCGTCGAACTATATTTCGGCTAATGCGTCCTGATTGTCATGCTGAAGCTAACCGCTGCAGGCGTGGGCCCACGAGTTTTGCCAATACTGCTAGCTATGCTAAAAAAAAACTCTATCATCCTAGGTGACAGCTTCCGGAACACCGGATCTACTTGCAAATCAGCGGCTATCTCTACGGCAAAAGTCTCAGCCCGCCCCTAGTCTCAGTCTTACTTAGTGACCTCCCGGGTCGTATCAGTAACCGCTACTTCTGTGTTTGCACACATCTCTACGCCGATGACTTCGTGGCAGAGTGCTAATACATCTAAGAAGATCTTTGAGAATGCGTACAGAAGCACAAGGTGTCACGATTAACGTATCGAACAAAAATGCTATGAAGTTCAGAGGAGGCCTGAACAGAAGTGATAGGTTTAGTTTGAATGGCGCTCCTGTAGAATTTGTCACGAAGTTCACTTTTCTGGGTGTTAAGCTAATGCCAAGCGGCACATTGCTCTCGGGCGGCATATCTCAGCGAGCTAATATTAGCATTGTCGCCATGACCCTTTGCTTATATAAAGTTGCCGGCAATTCCCTCTAGTGTTCAATTTTGTTGAGCCCGTGGCCGCGCATGGCAGCTGCTCTACAACGGCTTATTTCGAATCGAGCTTCTAGGTCTGTAAGAGCAACAAAATCGAGAAGGTTCTGGCCTGTTGCATAACACCTATGTAGCGAAGCTGCTAGAAGGAAGCTGCTTTGATGGATAATCGCGTCAGGTAACCCTAAACCACCCAAGGAGCGAGGAGTAGAGTTTGTTGGCGTACATCTGCGGATAGGCTGAGGTTCAGCAACGCCTCTACTGTGGCCAACACGATGTCGTTGAGTCATTCAAAAAGTCCCGAACTCAGCAAACAGTCTGCACCTCGAAACAGGTGGTTAAGACGCAGGGCCGAAAATGAGGATCACAGAAGAAAAATCCCTCGGTAAGGACCGACCAAGTGAATGCGTAATATAGCATTTCCTAGATTGGCCAGCCACTTTTCGAAGACAGCCAAAACTACTCGAAGGAATGAAGGAACACATAGCAACTCTAACCACACAATAGGCCGACAAAGCCTCCTGCACTTTAGAGTCAGTAACACCTCCTGCGACATGTGCCTCACACTTTGCAGGGGTAAGGGCTAGGCCTACTGTGCTCTACTTTGAAACGTTACGACAGGAATAGGCGGTATAATCCAACCAAAACCTATTAGAAAAAACTCCCACAAGTTACTAAACACAGGCCTCCGCAACTCTTGCAGAGCTTTTTCCTAGACACTTGTCAGCCAGGTCTCCGGAATTCAAGCGCATTAAAGAAGATCCTTGCTTGGCTCAGTATAACCAAGTGAGATATATGGCCGAGAAAGACGGACGCCAGGGACTGGCGAGAAAAGTCAAGGATTACCTTCGTTAGTGGCACCCCCGCCTTGGGACGAACGATATAGCCGACGCGCTTAGATAACTCCGTGTTTTGCCAATTCGCGCGCAATCTTGCCTTCTGTGATCGCAGGGCTGACCTCCTCGATCCTAGCGGTAAATGAAGTGACGACCGGGCAAGCAGCCGCTACATTCAAGTCTAACGAGAACGAATGCCGTCTTCAAGACTTTACGAACACGTATAATGTAAAGTAATTGTAACAATACTGAAAGGTGATATATTATTAAGTAACAATACCCCCTGAAGGAAAGACAGATTTTAGTAGGTCGTGAAGCATTCTGTCAAAACCGCTATTGAAGTCCATATAGAGAACATCAGTCGCGACCCCGCGTTAACCAACAACCTCATGCTACTACGACTCAATATGTTGCTGTATTTGCGGGAAACCTTCTGACCAACCACTCTCAGCATGTGGTACCTTTGAATTGTATTAAAGGCGTTCCCTAAGTGTAATCTTAATATAATTGTCGGCTCCCTACGAGACCTAGCAAAATATTCGGATTAAACGTACCGCAATTTGCACCTTCGTTCGTCGCGAACCCTTGCTGGCGCTCGTCAATCTTCTTCCCTAAGGGACCTATGTTTTCGCAAATACGGACCTTCTGAATAGTGGGCAAGCCCGTGATATATATATATATATATATATATATATAGAGTCATTCATATCGGTATGTACTTATTTCAAGGTTTGGTAGAACTCGGCAAGAAAATAATTTTTTCCAATGGAAGGAGGAGGCGGAAACGTCTTGTTTAGGAGAGAGAGTGAAATGTATAAAAGTAGTTATTCTGCCTTTTTTCCTCCTACATAGTTGTGCGAAATCTACGTTTGCGGGAGAACCAGTTAACGCATGAAAAAACGATTATACCACGTGTTCGGAGGAAAATTCTGCGCAACGAACGACACTTTACTTGCGTAGCGAAAAGCGAATACCCAGATTGAGGAAAGTCATAAAAAGTTGATATGCTGTTATGTCTTACGTTAACGCTTTTTCGCGAAAAATCGTAAAATTTTTCCACTGCGACCAAAAACGTATGTCCAAAAGACCAGTCTCACACAATAGCAAATTTAATGCCCAATATTTTCGTACCAAAGTGATGGTGCTGCGCTGCGTAGTTGTCAAGTAACTAAGCTTTTTCGACAGTCATAGTTAATATGTTTTACGTTAACGCTTTCACGAACAGTACAATTTTGCTAAGATGTTTCCGCCCCCTCCTTCCACTAGGAAAAATTATTCTCTTGCCGAGTTCTACCAAACCTCAAAATATGTACCTAGAATTAAAACATTTTTTAAGGAGGTTGTTTTTAATTCTAGACTATCCTCCGTCCCCTACGGGCTTGGAACTTAACCTGAGGTATATCTTCAATGCACCGAGGGCCGGACATGTTAAGATATCTAGGGTTTCCCCAACAGTCCTTGTGGCAGCATGGCCGCTGACTCTCAGTGGTATGGTTTATTATCTATTCTCAATGAGCATCGCTCAAAGAAAATTCGATCAACAACAGGGATCGAACCGGCGACACCCCGGTAGATGACAACCATGACTAGCGCGCTAGTCCCCTAGACCACGCCGCCACTCAAAATATGTACCTAACTTTCTCATACACCCTATGCAAGTGTGCATGCCTTCCCTTTTGATATGGCTATCGAAAAAACTTATTTACTTGACAACTACGTAACCCAGCACCAAGTCTTTGGTATGGAAATGGTGGGCATTTGCTATTGTGTGAAAGTAGTCTTTTGAACGTTCATTCTCGGTCGTAATGGAAAAAAATTACGATTTTTCACGAAATTGCGTTAAAGTAATAAATCGACTGTTTATGACTTTCCTCCGATTCGCTTTTCGCTACGCAAGCTAGTGAAGTGTCCGTTGCGCAGAATTTTCCTCCGAACACGCCGGTATAATCGGTTCCTTTATGCGTTATTTGGTTCTCCCGCAAAGTAGATTTCGCACAACTATGTAGGAGAAACAAAGGCAGAATAATTACCTTTATAAACTATAACTTCTATAACTATAACTTTATTAACTTTATAAACAATACGTTTCCGCCCCCTCCTTCCATTGGGAAAAAAATATTTTCTTGCCGAGTTCCACCAAACTTCGAAATAAGTACATAACGATATGAATGACCCTTTTTTACAGGGGCCAGGAACAAAAATGCATAACGCACACCCTTTGGTCAGGGTAGTGTGGGACTCTCAAACCCACTAAGAACCTAGTGACCCCCTAACCTACATGACCGGGATACTTGTGGTATTACTTCGTGTGGATATGAATGATATATGCCGGATATTTTTGTCTATAACTCTGGGGCTATACCGACACAAACGGGGGTATAGATCCTTCATTCTCTGAATTATACCTGGCCTTAGCCAGAACAGGAACTATAGTAATATTACGAAGAGTTTACAAAACTCTAATTTTGTTTTTGCATGTGTATCTTTCACGCCCAGGTGCTCGAAGTTTTTCACTCGTCAAATCTGTAGAAGCTCAGAAAATTATTTACTTTAGTGCAAATCTTGCTCGAACGAATGCCCGTCCGCTATTTAAGAAAAATTAAATTTGAAAAACGCGCCACCGTTACTGGAACCGCCATGATGCGAGAGCAGACCAGAAGCGGTCAGCTTTTAGTCATTTTATTGGGTAGCATCTTGCGTGGCTGTGATTAAAGAGGTCGAACTGAAGTGAATCGGTGATTAAGCCCCCACGTTCGATTAACGTTCCATAATAAACTGCAGAATTTCTACCACATGTATCGTGATGAAGCGATTCACAAACGTCGAAGAAAACTGACATGCATGTTATACAGGACGGCAACGCGAGTGCCGCCCACCGGTTGTACGCAGAGCGTGCGCTTTCCACACCGACGAATACCTGACAGCGAAATGTTTACCCGACTGCATTATTTGCTTCGCAAAACTGGATCATTTCACGGCCGTCGAAACGATGCCGGGCGTCCGCGAACAGTGAGAAGCCCAAATACAGAGGAACCTATTGTTGAACAAGTAGTCGCCCGTCCCTCCGCAGGCATTAGGCTAGTGGCTAAAAGTGTCGGTGTAAGTCGCACCACTGTCCACAAGGTGCTAACTTGAATCAGGGCTACATCCGTACCGGTGGAATTTCCTGCTCTTGTTCTCTTTGCGGACGAAACGTCCTCTACACAAGATGATGTGTTCAACGTACATACATAATGTTCATTGGTGGGCAAGGAGAATATGCCGCATACGGTCCGCCCGAATGCACATCAGCGTCGCTTTTACATGAATGTCTGGGCTGGCATAGTAGATCCTTATCGAATATTTTATACTTCCCGACAGGTGAAATGGATCTGCATACCACATATTTCTGAGCACAACTTTACCAGAACTCTTGGCATACGTTCTACACAGTACTCGGTCGGGGATGTGATTCCAGGACGATGGTGCCTCAGCACCGAACGCCCTTCAGGTACGGAATTATCTGCATTAAAAGTTCGTCAATCGCAACCTGGATTGGCCGAGCTGTCCACAAACTTGGCCGCCGCAATCGCCTGATCTATCCAGTCTCGACTTTTCCTACGAAGCCACCTACAGTATCTAGGCTATGCAACTCCCGTTGAGTCTCCTAATGATTCGATCGCCAGAATAGTTGCTGCTGCTGGAACTACTTGGGAAAGGCCTGGTATATCTAAACGGCATATTTAACGGCTTTGCCATCGCTACGAAAGTGGCTGACAGGCATTCGTTCGAGCAAGATTTGGACTCAATTAAAACATTTTTCTGAGCTTTTACAGGTTTGGCAAGTGACTTGAGTGAAAAAAAAAACAAACATCGTCGCTGCATGTATGCACTCACATCCACTACTCATTTGATACTAAAATGATTCACTTGAAATTGAGGTATGCGTTCTCTCACAATCGTGAATTATGTAAACTTACAGGACAGTACGTCGACAGCCAGCCCTTAAATCACAACTCAGAAAAATGCATTAAAAAAATCATCTCCCTACTATACGAAACATATCCGCTTTCCATTAACAGTTTTTTTTCTCTCAGCTAGTTTACTAAACACCTGAGTTTTAGACAAGAACACACGTCCCTGTATATATATATATATATATATATATATATACTAGTGGCATTCAAAAATGTACGGGTTGTAATCCAAGATTACCATACTGTACTTGCTTATATGATGATTCCAACTTACATAATGCGAATACCGGAGCTGGCTATTATCGACTGCACCCGAAAGAAAAACAAGGAAATACCTATATCAAGAGCCGGCGCAAAATTATGACCTTCTAGAATAGAACAACGTTGTGTTATGTACGGCTTGATATGAACTAATGGTAACACAATGTTATACAGCACACATATTGTAATTGAATAATTTGATGTTACCCCTTCCACGTAATAAAAGCATAATGGAACTTTGTTAGAAAGCGAGCAATATATTTATATGTACACATAGTGGGCGAGAGAGCGGGATGGATAGATAAATGCACGTTTCCTATTCCGCCTTATCAGACAGTCGTTGTCTCTGGTTTCCTCGTTAGTCGACAGCGTCTTTTACTTCAACCTTTGCTGTGACGTCTCGCACCGCCCATTATTTCTGCACACGAGCCTCACATGATCCCCCCCCCGGTAAGGAGTAAGGATCCTCGTATCACTCATTTAGAGATGCACATACACAGAAACGCCAAAATATTTGTGCAGAAAAACACACACATATATATATATGTATATCTATATATATATACATATAAATATACATATGTATATATATATACATATGTATATATATATATATATATATATATACAGCAGCTATAATAACAATGACATAATCTGCCGCTGTAATAGTAATCACAATAACATCAACAACGACAAACCGGCTTGTAGCTAGTAGTAATTCCACTACCGCTATTCCTATATTCCTTGCTGACGACGGCGGCGCTGTTACGTCTCGTTAGACGAAACTGCTAAGACGTAGCAGCGCAGATAGTAGTCACTCGCGCGCTTTCAGCGTGTCAGCATAGACGCTCCGTGTCCCAAATGGCACAGAAAGGAGGAGAATACGCCCCCACTTCTCTCTCTTGGCTGGCCCTTGGCTCTACGATTAAGACTACCGCTACAGCAACTACTAATCAGCGGCTATCACTTCAACGCTTACTCTGCAACGACTGCTGGTGTCATCCATCTATCTATCTGTAGGTGGTGGCTGTAGGTAGTTCTATGACTACCTTCACACACAATAATACTACTCACACGCGGAGCTTAACGAAATGAAACGACGTCAACTTCTTTCCCGTTTTCCTTTGCTCTGCGTCGTCTTTCGCTCCTCCCATCGTTCTTCTTCTCTCCTTATTTCCCCCCCTCTCTCTCTCTCTCTCTCTCTATATTATATATATATATATATATCTGTATATATATATATATATATATATATATATATATATATATATATATATATATATATATCTGTATATATATATATATATATATCTGTATATTATATATATATATATATATATATATCTCACACAGACAAACACGTTTGCGTCATCTCCCTCTAGTTCCCTTACCATCCATACTGTGGAGATTTGTTGTTTGCTTCGCTTCTATCTTTGTTGTTGTTGTCGCTGTGTCAGTGGCAGCCCGCCTTTCTCTTATTAACGTAGCTGCCAAACACGACAGATTGCAGCCGTCATTCACTGTCAGACATATGAATCTGCCGTCGTCGCTGCTCTCTGTGTTTACAACGTGTTTACCGTGTCAGTCAATCAGTTAGTCAGCTGTAGTGCGCAGTGTAGTTAGTACATACGCAGTGCAAGTTAGAGTATTTCGCACCTTTATACACCTTTATATATCACGTTATTCCCTCTTTGTGTTTCTCTATCTCCCTCTATCTTTCTGATAGCTGTTCTGCTTTTACTCGTGTGTGTGTATGTGTGAGCGTGTGAATTTGTTTGCACTGGTGCATGTCTGCGTGTCAGTAAAATCCACAGAGGAAGGGAAGAGGCGACGCCCACAAGTTTCCCTATCGGCCTGTTTTTCCTCGTTTTTCCAACGGAACTGCTGGAGTTGCTTACGACGATCTGCTTTTAGCGTCCAGGAACGCTGAGCGTGACACAGTTCATCTTACTCGTGACCTGTGTGGTTACCCAACAACATCTGACACTAGAACCAAACCACCAGTGCCGCGGAGTGTCTGGACGTCATTAATTCTAGAGGTAAGAATGGAGCGATACACGATGACTGAATTCGAACGATCTCGAACACAGCGAGGGAGTTTGTATGATCTAGCGGTAAACGAACGACCACTTTGACGATTAAAGGTTATTGTTGCTGCTCTTGCTGCTGCTGCATGCTTACATGCACGGACGCGAAACAAAACGCGTTGTATTATGATGATACATACAATTCGTGTATGCTTTATCGTCAGAGTAGATGGGAGTATGACAAGATGGTGCTAGACCCATCTGCGGGATAAGCAGTACGCTGTCAAGGTGGGAAACGCCTTCTCATTGTTTTCTCTATGTCCCGTCATTTTCCATATGTCCGCCCGGTGTCCCTCCCAGACTCCGCCGTGCGTTCTCTGCTTTGGGCCATTTTCGTTTTACACGCTCGATGTAACTAGCTCCCTCCTGGTGTAAGGTACAAGCTTTATGCGAAGACCTTAACAGGTGGATGAATGTTAGTCAAGATGACAACTGTAATCCGCTGCAGGGGGTCTGCGACGGCGTCGCCTGATGGGAGCGCCCAAAGGGAATGAATGTCTCAATATCGAAGTGTGCGGTTTTGAATGTAGGTCAACGACTTTATATACAAGATTTGACAACATTCCCTTCGTGTGGTAAGGACGATGGGGGACCAGAGCCCATCTTACAGTTCGAGAGCATGTCCAGCAAGTCGCCTCATCGGATATATATATATATTTATGTATATTACTGTTCCAAGTTCACAACTGTAATTTAAGCATGTTGTAATGGTTTTAACAACAGAGTAGCTCATCTTCTCATCCCAAACCACTACCAAACCGCTGCACACTGTACGAAGCAATAATCTGTTCAAATACTCTATTTCACGCTGATCCTCTGTCAGTGTCTCCATTCTGCTTGCCAAGTCACGAATAAATATTGCCATTTGATTACTGATAGACCCTTGTGGACCCCATCTGTTGGCACGACATTATAGTCATCCTCAAGATTTGCGAATTTTACGTATTTTCTTCCCCTTAGGAAGCTTTTTTATCCAGCCGATCATTCCCCCGCCACGTTCCACTATGGTATTATGCAACTACGAGGAAATTGTCACTCTATCAGGCCCCTTGTCGTTAATCCGTTTAAGGTTTCGGGGCTCTAATGTTGCCGACAGCATTTATTCCCTATGGGCTCGTTTCATAATCTCCTTTAATCCCAAAATCTATTAAATATGGGTGAGTGGCTGGGTGAACGCAGACCGTCGTTATCGACTTTATATGCGCATGTCCCACAGAGATTATATTTCAGCTTAACCCTGAGCCTGAAGATTGTTGCTTCTTCCGTAATTTCAAGGATTATCTTCTGTGCGCCATCGTTTATCATGATTGAGACCAATAGTCAATTAGCGGGTTAGGAAAGCTGCATAACACACCAGTGCTAGTTTTTCTGCTTTTTTTTATTTAAAAAGGGCATGAAGTTAAGACTTTAAGGGCATCTATAAGATTGCCCGCCTTTATGTCCCGCCGCGCGGCGAAACACTTCATCTATTATCTTTCGCAGGTTTGTAGAGATATCAATCACATGCCTCCCATTCACACAGGCAAAAGTCGCTGAGTAGATTGGGCAAAATGGGATTCAAGCGTGACGACCCCAGACTGTGTCTTTAAAAGCTCAGCGTTTCCTGTGAATGCATCTCCCTAAGATACTACCTCCTGTTTTTTTTTTGGGAAACCTTGATTGTCATCTAGAGCCTAAGCTCTAGCTTGCACACTAGGGCCCCTAGTAGGTCCATGTCATACCTATTTAGCTGTCTTGCTACAGAGAGTGTATCTTGGATTGCCTCTAATGCAAGGGATCCCTTCTATTTGAGATTCGCCGGTCTTTGTTTGGCGCCACAAGATTAGACGGGCCGTCACGCGCTGCGTCATCAATATACCACCAGACTCGGACGGGATTTGCATCTGCAAAACAAGGCTTTAGCTAGTTTTGTAAGTTATTTCCTAAACGTACGGTCACCTAACGGTTTTCTTTGGTAAACAACGTGTTTGGAGTGGATGGGCGGCATCGTGTCCCAAAATAACAGTGTGAATCCTTTGTAAGCTTACACGCTAGTAGTAACAGAACCCAAAACCTGTCGAGTTAAAGGATTATTGAGGAGATGTGCCAGTTCCGCCCCGTACAAGTAGAAAGTACTTGGACTTGTTAGTGGCCCACAAACAGGAAAAGTACTAGGATAGGAATGATGGATTGGCAGCTAGAATTATCAAAAATTGCAAGTACATTTTTGCTGATGCTATCGCAAGCGTTGTTATCAAAATATTTGCCGATGGTTACTACTAGACGACGTTTATGCACAAAAACGGATAAACTACTTTCTAGAACAACATTCTAGGAAAGCCATCATAGGATGTGTTTCGAAAAAGACAATCTACTAAGGGTACCCTACAGAAAATTATCCTTGTAGGAAAACGCTATTCTTGTGGGAAGCAATAAGTAACAACGAAACCCTGTAGCCATTTTAATTGACTTAAAAAGACATGCTTAGTCATATCTCAGCGTCAATTAGTAATTAGGCTTTCCAGTATGAAAATAAACAAAAAAGCATTGAAATATGTAAGGTCACATAACAGGAGTCTAAATCGGTAGTTTTTTAAGGAACCGTGAAGTTTACTTACCGTTATAGCATTGAACATTTTTAAAGAACCGTCAAGTTTATTTACAGTTATGGCATTGAGCATTTGTAAAGAACCGTCAATTTATTTACAGTTATGGCATTGAACATTTTTAAAAGAACCGTCAAGTTTATTTACAGTTGTGGCATTGAACATTACAAATAGGCATTACATTATATATCCTGTGCCATTTAAATTTTGTAAGAAAAAGACAATGTTGCAGAAGGGCATTTGCATGTGTCTGCACAGACTGAATTATTATCGGGCGGTCAATGCCTTAATTAGCTTGCTTGGAGATGGCTTAAAATGCTTGGAGACATATTAACTAGTTGTTTCTTGAGTTGATAGCTAGTTTGGTACGTTCATGTCGTGAGAACTTTGATGTGACCATATGAGTCATTTACGATTTGCTTGATTTTATACATATTTCTAAATTGTTATTCTTTTGTGAAGTGCCAAAAATGTATTTTTGTAGTATATTTTTCTTTGTCCAGATATGATGGATGCTTTTCCTGTATTTCATATTGAAAACATTTGTGAGACTCGTTTTATGTTGGATGGTTATAAGATCAAGTTTGGGCTCGGATCTAGGACACATATGGATTCCATATTTAATTTTTGAAAATATAAAGGCATGACATAATGCTCTTTTGAATTTCAATGACACAACATGTTTTAGTCTGTGTAGTAATATCGCAACCGCTCTAAGTTTGTTGGCTGGTCCAGGAATGTGCAAATCACATTTATTTTGTTTGATTTGTTTAGTATGAGGGCAGTCCCAGCTCACTCTAGAGACCAAGTCAGATCGAGCAATGACTATGAATGCAGGGTTTTGGTTCGATTTCCCACGGGGGGACATTTCATCTAGGGTGTTATGCGAGTGCCAAAATCCCCGACTAGAGCTTCACACGAGTGAGAGAGCTCAGGTTATAATTCGCTATCCACAAGCTACGTTTAGACATTAGCTTAGATACTTTGGATTGCAGTTTTTGAGACAATGATTTAATTAGTAGGCAAGTATCAGCAGCATATTGTGCAACCCTAGACCCCTCACAGATTACATGTAGGCTATTAATAATAATTGAGTAGCGTAAAATACGGACTAAAGGACTCCATAAATTACCTCATACATATCACTCCTGCGGCCGCTAGGTTCCGTAATTTGCTTTCTGTCTGTTAGGCAGGACCGGAGATCCTTGAGGTATTGTCTTTGAAGTTCAGTGCGTGCAATTTATTACTGACTCTTAAATGGTTGAGAGTATTATACGCTTTCTATATCTGCAAAAATAATTGCCAAGTTTTCGTTCTATTGCTCTGGCAAAAAACTATCTAACTTTCATCATCGCACTAGAGATGCTATAATCCTTTCTAAAAAGCCATTCTAAAATGCATATCGCCCTCTTTCTATTCATTTGTTCTTATCGATGTATTCGTTTACCTGTCCATTCAGTTCACTTTTTCTAACAACCTCCCAAAGATCGAAATGAAGAAGATAGGTCTGAGGTTGTCTAGATTTACGTACCCCCTCGTGGAGTAGCGTAACTATAGCTGTTTTGAATGGGGCCGGGAAATTTCAATTGTCAATACAGAGCCCGAAGAGATACAAGGGGAGTTTTTATTATCCTTATTTATCTTAACTGATATTCCATCACTTCCTAGAGATGATGTATTCTTCGAAATACTAATTATGATTGACGACTTCGAGGATATTCCGTTTGATACTTCAGCTGCGAGCTTAAATCATATTATTAGGCTTATTAAGAATATTTAATTAAGGCCATCATACTGCAGAGTCTACAGGTTTCACGTCTGCTCAAAACGACACAATTTTATTTACTTTACCCAGTGCACTGTTACTACATTTAACCTTTACGGATTATTTTCCTTACATATTTCTTTAAACACCAAAACATTTTGTCCTGATAGTTAGGACGACGTGTATGTGTCATAAGGAAAAGCTAATTAAAAGCCTTATGCTTTGCATCAATGTTGGAGTCAGCCAGTCATTGCGAGGTATGATAACTTTGTTATTTCACATGAGCTTTTACTTGCTGCTATTGGGCTCAATCACTTTATGCAGCCACCACCCGGACGCATGCATGATCAAGTATTGGTAAAATTCGCTCACCAGTGGAGGTAATGCAGTGAGCCACATGATCACAAGGTGATCCTGACTAAAACCTAGTGACTACTCTATGAAGTAGGTAATATCTTCAAGATGAAAGGATATCTAGATACCTGTGTGGTACCATTGGAAGAGGTAATGCAGTGAGCCACATGATCACTAGGCGATCCTGACTCAAACCTAGTGACTACTCTATGACGTAGGTAATATCTGCAAGATGAAAGGATATCCAGATACCTGTGTGGTACCATTGGAAGTTGGGGCTTTTAATACTCGCGTCAACTAACAGTAACCTGTCCGCAGTACCAGCCGTGTCTAAGGGATGGCATTAGGAAGTTGGTAGGCGACTCTAACGCAAAAAAGTCGCGGGTTCGATCCCGTCGCGACACATAGCTTTTTCATGCGATATTTCCTGATATTTGCAGATATGTTTGAAAGTTAAAATAAATTCGACAAAATTATAATAGATATTAAACTCAACACTCAGCCTTCTATTCAGATAATATTTCAGCTAAAGGCTTGAACATATGATGAAGATTTTTTCCAGAAAGAATTTCATATGCGAGACTGCTTCAGTAGGGGACCAATATGCTGCGTTATGTTCAATATTGTTATCAGATGCTTTTCATAATCTATCAAGCACACGCCCTCACTCGCAGTTTTCACGCTTACCAATCGTTACCCCAACCATGTTTATGTAGTTTCTTGCCTATGTATAGGTAGTTCAATAAGTTCTTAGAATGAAAACCGAGAATTTTCCAAATCATGTTTTTAAATTTTTCTTATTCGATATACTCCCCGAGAAGCTCAATACACTTTTCCCACCGAGATTTCAGAGCTTTCATACCTCTTGAGTAGAATTCCGCGTCGTTAGACTGAAAATAGGCATTGACAGCAGCCTTAACCTCTTCATTGCTGGAAAAACGCTTTCCACCGAGACTATTCTTCAAATGTCCGAAGAGGAAATAATCAGAGGGGGCCAGGTCTGGAGTATAGGAGGGTTGTTCAATAAGTTCGAACCTCAGTTGGGCCAGTTTTGCCGATGCTTGCCGGGACTTGTGTGCAGGAGCATTGCCCTGGTGAAACGGGACAACCTTCTTCTGCAAAGCGGGCCGTTTCACGATGAGTTCTTGCTAACGGCAGTCCAACAGTCTTGCATAATATTCTCCTGTGATCGTTTTACAGCTCTCAAGGTAGTCGACCAGCATTATTCTACGTTGGTCTTAAAAAACTGTAGCCATCACCTTTCCGGTCAATGCCGTTGTCCGCACCCTCTTCGGAGGTCCTTCATCAGGTGCACACCATTGGCAAGATGCTTCTTGGGTCTCGGGAGTGTAGTGATGAACCCGGCTTTTATCGACGGTCATGAATCTGCACCAAAAATCCGACAGATTGTTCGACATCTTGGCCAAATTTCGCTGTAAAGCCAAAACAGGCGCGTCTTTTTGGCCTTGGTTGAGCAAATGCGGCAGCCATTTTGCTCTAAGCTCTTTCATCTTCAAGTTTTCGTGTAGGATAAAATGCACACTGCCTAAACTAATCCCTAATGCCTCCGTTATTTCCTTAATGTTCATTCGCTTATCTGTGCCAATATTTTTTTGCACTTTCTCTACGTTTTCCTCATCAGTTGCCGTTTTTTGGCCTCCTGGACGTAGTTCATCCTCGATGCTCCTGCGACCTCTTTTTGACACATTAATCCAGTTGGAAACACTGGCAAAACATGGCGCAGAGTCACTCGAGTACGTCTCGTCTAACTCAATTTTTACTTGGGTCGCATTCCAACCTTTGAAATAAAAATGCTTGATAACCACTCGAAACTCTTTTTTCTCCATTTTTAAAAATCACGCCGATACGTTGCGCGGGAAAAGCTATCAAACGAAATCGCAACGGCCAATCACCATAATATATTGAGTGTTAGCAGTCGAAAAGTTGCAGTTCCTATTAGCGGTGAAAGCGTGCCAAAATTCGAATTCTAAAAAGCTCATTCTAAACACTTATTGAACTACCTGTATATGAGCGTTCCACCTGCTCTATTCTTCGCCGAGCAGCAAAAATGTGTCATATGTCTTTCAAGCTTATACAGAATATTTTCATGTCGTTCGTCAATTGATTTTCGTTCGCCGCTGTTCCGGCAACCGCATACTTGATCGAACTAGGAATTAGAAGCCAAACATAAGAAGATATCATATGTGTCTCGGCATCTTGTTTTATATATATATATATATATATATAACGAGTGTAACTATTAATATAGGTACGTTTATTCTCGACAAATAATGCCTACCCTTTTTATGTATACTCTCGACGTTTGAGTTCGTTAACAACCTTTTAATATTCATTCTACACTCGAGTGGCTTGTTTTACAAAAAAAAATAGTCAAACGGTATTTGATTCATTATTAGTTTACACTTTAATCTTGTACACTAACATAGACGTTCCCGACATTATCACTTTTTTATTACCATCAACTACTTTTAGGCTGTCCATTACCTAAGTCTGCCTCTCTTTATACGAGGACGAGGTTCGTATGGTAATTTTAGGATTTTTGTTCCAATCACAGTCGAGATTGAATGTTCTTGTATTAACACAGATCCTTAGGCTGATTATGTCTTTCATTCTATGTGAAACAACCACCCCTTGGCGTAAACTAGACGGCTCAATAATTTTTTCACACTTTTCATTGTCACTGTAGCACTCGGGCACCAAATAGTTATATATTTCTGTATTTTGAGTATTGTTTCTGGAAGTTTGCTTTACACTCAAACTCCTGCGCTTTCATTTCCCCCCTTGATTTTCATGAGTTTCACCACCTCGACAATTGCAATTATCTTTAGATCTAACGCCATCTACTCCAATTGCTGACAGTTTCTTGGAATCCAACATGTCAAACACTTTTTATTCTTCTTAAGTCGTCGCAGGACGAATCTCCAGCGATTCTCTGGTTGCTGACGATCACTCGTGCAGTTATATTCCCCGCTGGAGTTGTCCAGTCGGAGAAGGTTAGTTCCGTTTCGGAAATCTGCATAGAAGGTTAGCCTCTTTGCTTAGCATACGGTAACCGCAGGCGATCGAGGCAGATCAACGACTTGTTCGCCCTGCAGACGAACTCACTTGCAGACGCCAGCCGGCGGTAGTAGGTGATCTCGAGTAGAAGGGTAATTGTGTAGAAGGTTTACCTCTCGACAATGGGTACATCTAATAGTCTCATTAGACTACATTAGAATACATCACATGACTCTCAGCGATGACCATACCACGTCCGTGTACATAACAACCGACAACTAACAGTTTGTGGGTCCTCACGTCGGCAACGAAACAAAGCAACCAGCAGCAGCAAAAACATTGAAAAAGTGGAACAGTTCACGTATTACATCTGGGCATAAAATTTGATAGTTCACTTAACACAGCGTCACACATAGACGCTCTGCAGGCCAAGCTGCGACAAGCATTTGTAGTGCTAGCAAGATTAAGGCAATGGATGACAATGAAAACCTTCTTATTAAGCGTATACCATGCATTAGTAGTATTTTCATTGAGTGTATACCATCCGGCAGGGTACACTGTGCATTTAGAGCGATCCCTTGCGTTTTAATTTGCGTACTGCAAGAGACGTGGCTCTAAGGATAAGAGTTGGCTTTCTTGACGGAAACGAGTTTCTTGTCTCGGTAAACTCGCGTCCAGTCACACCAAAGACACCTGTCAAGCTTTCTAAAGTACTTTATTATTAAAGACATGAGCCAAGGTAAACAACTGGTTCAGCGTGACCCGGCACCTCTTAGCCATATACGGCTACGAGAAGAGCTGGTAATATACATGTAGAATTCACAAGGATGCTAACCACTAATTAACGAGAGTATATAACACACTACTGGTATATTGCAGAGATTTTGAGCAAAGGCATCGTAGGAAAGAAAATCCACAGAAATGTTGCATATGTTAAACGCATGCATCAGTAGATCCAGATGGACAGCACGGTTCAAAGCTACGTCGAGTTTACCAGAGAAACCCTAGGGGCACGTGTAGCCATGAGGTCCCTTCTTCAATGTTCGATTTGAGACACTTTAATCGAAACAAAAACTGATTGGGTGAAAAGTCCTTGTTCCCGTTCGCGATTCAGAATAAAAACAGAATATGTAAGCAGTCTCCGTCGTTCTTTTCCTTCTCCTTCCCGCCCGCGAGAATTCAAACCAAATACTCCCTATTTTCGCTTTAGTGACAGACGTTTTTACGTTTACTTCACTTGTTATTAAATGCTTAATTTCATATGAAATCTGCAGCTGCAAACGTCTTCTTTTATTATTCTCCTTCATCTAATTACTGCAATTATTGCAAATCTGTTTTATTATTGCAAATTGCAAAATTATTGCAAATTATTGCAATATCTGTTTTAAGTAATTTAAGTAATGTAACTGCATTGTTCATACCTGTACATATTATTAGTGATATACCATTGTCTAAAAACATATTATTATTATGATTATTATTATTATTATTATTATTATTATTATTATTATTATTATTATTATTATTATTATTATTTTTTGTTTTAATTTTAAAATTGAATACCAATAAAGCATTTTGTTGCACATGCTATCTTGTGTCAAAATTATTACGAGCGTTTAGCTTGAGCATCACATTTATTGGGATGTCGGGTAGCATATATATATATATATATATATATATATATATATATTATGTTTTTTTCCGGACGGCAAATTTATTCAAGTTCAATCATTTTTCATTGAGCTTGAAAAATATATATACGGATTTGCTTTCGCATCGTTTCGTACGACGGACCCCATAAATACACATGTGTAACGGTTGGGATCGAACCCGTGCACCTGTGTGTCTCCTCCGCTCGCGAGGTGCACACGAATGCACCCATCACTCCACCGGGCTCGACACACATATATGTATATATACTTTTCGGGCTGTCCCTCAGCCCAGATTTAACGTCCACGGGACTGCTTTTCGCAGTGCTTAATAAACGGACTCTTATACAAACAGATGTGGGGCAACGGTGGGGTTTGAACCCACGCACTTATGTGTCTCCTCCGGTGGCAAGACGCATGCGAATGCACCACGCTACCGGGCTCGACGTACAAATATTTGTACTGTCACCAAACAACCAAATCACGCATAGGCGAAACGTCGGTGCGAGGATGATACAAGCACGTTCGGATCGTCGCACAATACTTTACAATGTCTGCACGGCAGCAGTGTCAGCTGAACACAACTGATCTGCCAACGAAGCTAGGCAGAACGGATCTAAGCAACAACACATGATGCTTCGATAAAGTTGCACCGACGGCAACAGGCGGAAACTGTACTCGTAAACGAAGGCCCCCGCAGATCAGCCCGGTGGTGGTCCCTAGAAGCGTGTGCAAGACACGCTTGGTGGCGCTTCGAATGGAGGCGGGTCACTGGGACCTGAGTGAGCGACGGTCCAGCATAGCAGTCGACACGGCGACTGCTGTAGAGTATGTTTGCGGCAGAAAGCGCCTGCATTGTGGTAGTGCAAAAGTTTGTGGAAAGTGATCGAACATTTAGTGGATACGGGCTAAGTGCACCGCAGAAGCAAAGTTTTCCGCTGTACGGGATTGTAGAAATCAAGTAGAAAACACACGGCATGTGGTAAGTACACTTGTTGGTGTTAAGTTGTCTTACCACCATAGTAAGACTACTGTTCGGGCTGTATAGCATAACCAAGTAAAATAAAACAGACACGCAGCTTGTCAGGATTTTTGAGGAGGTATCCGAGATGCCATCGAAGTAGAACAACAAGTGACAATCTATAGCCAAAAAGAAACAAATTCCGTCGAGGTAAATTGAGCGGCATAAAGCTGACGTTAAAATTGGTGGCAGAATTAGTGAAGAGGTAGTGAGTAATAGAATAACAGGCAAGTTACAAATAGCCCTGGTGAAGATGGCGAGGCTTTCAAAATCTCTGTATTATCACTAGACTCATTGAGTTGTCGCGAAGCATAGGATTGTGTACCGTATTTATATCAATTGTTTAACGGTCGGTGACCACGTACGTGAATCCAGACTAGAGAAGATCTTTGGCATTGAGCTGGCAGACTTAAAGCACTGTCTTTTGATAGTCGTCTGCTATCATTCTGCCTTAGCCTACACGCAAACCCGCCATCCAATGGGCCGTTACTATCGGGTAACGGCCCTTTGGCGAAGGCGGTGGCAGTCCCAGCGCAAATACAGTTAGTTGCTGTGACGTCGAACTCTTTCACACGGAAGCTAACAGCTGCTCCAGAACTCCATTTGCGGCCGGTAGGCGGGTATACGATATAATGCACTCGAGTTTACACATTTGCATCAATTCCATTCCGAAATATATGCAAACGTAAATATGTTCACATATTTACGTTTGCATATGTTCTTAACGTACATTGGTCACACATTGCACAACTAGCCTTGCGAATTTCGAATCTCTCGAGGAAGGGAACCCCATATTGATAGCGAGAGGCTGTCTGCTAGTTTCCTGAAAAACAACAACAAACGGGTAATGCGCCCGTTAGAGCGGCTGGCCATTGCGGTAAGTGGGAAAGAGGTTTCCGATGGAATCCTACCTCTCGATATTTTAAACGCCGCACGCAGGGCAAAACGCAGATCATAATTTTCGTTAATCAAAAGCAATTCGTACGCGGCGAACATACCAGCGATTGGATATCTGCGTCATATTCTGCCGAACATTGCCCTGAGAGCATCGTTCTGAATGATTTGGACCTGACGATACATACCCCCTAAACGGGAAAAAGCATAACATAATACCGGTGATAGCAACGTCCTGTATATTGACGAGAAAGGATTATTCTGGACAAATACAACTTCGGGGCGCTAGTTGTAGAGCAATATCGTGCCTACAGAGACGAGCGTAATTTGACATTTGCCATAAAGGGGTTCACCGACGCTCCTGCATTCACGGCAGACCGTTGGAAGCAGAGGATGCAAGCAAACAGACGCATACTCTGTAGACTTACATGCATGGCATGGTTACCACCAATATGTATGCCTAAAAGGGTATTGCTTTCAAATAGAAAACTGTATATGTAAATATTGTGGCCCGTGTAATATTGACCGACAACACATACTACAATGCAAGATGGTTCGATGCATACAGTAGTTCGATGCTACGCTACCAGGCTCGACTGGAATATCAATATGTCTGAGTCTCCTTAACGCCGTAATGATAGAATGACGCTGCCATTTCAAGGTTTTACGCAGGTTTTCTAGGCCCAAATATTTATATGCCGTATAGAACAAAGCGGATTTTGTCCCATCAAAAATCTTTCTACATTGAATAAAGCGTTTCAATCTATCAAATGTGACGTATTGCACACCAACGGCTCGCTGAGGCATATGAAATGACACCACACAGGTCTTGCTGGCGTTAACAACAGGACCCATTGGGGGGTACTATCCGCCCACGCGAAAGACTTACCGATATCGTCCGCCGAAATACTAACAGGATGAAATTCATAAAAATAATGAAGACGTAAGGCTTAAGTACCAATACTTGAGATGTACCGATTTGACTTCCTCCTACATGGGTTCAACCGGACCAACATTAATTGCCTGCCTTCTTTCAGTTAGGCATGATCTGAGCCAATAAATTGCCATATCCCAAACAATCTAACAATTTGACGGAGGAACAAAGGGCGTACATTATTAAATGCGTCTGAAAGACTCGGACGCAGACCGACCTGCTTGTTTTCTATTGTCTCGGCGATCTCCTGCCAAAGGTTTGCCAGCAACAACTCTGTGGGCAGCCTGTGGATCTACTATGTAAAGCCTAACTAGCTAGGCAAAAAGATCATAGCTGGTTCAAGGTGCCTCTTGAGGCTCCAGATCACAAGCTTTTTGAAACTCCCGGAAGAAACGGATAAGTAGCATTGATCAAGGATATAAGGCGGTAGTTAGCAGCCCGGATACGGAAAATAGTTTCTCTATTCAAGCACAAGCTTTCGCTTGTGCTTGAATAGAGAAACTATTTTCGCTTTTGGTTGAACACTAACTAGTGCTAATACGTTTGCTATACTAGTGTGCGAACAAACGAGTGCCGAAGCATCACATTTTTAATAACTTGCTGGGAACAGCAGTAGCTTCACAGCCCCGCCTTCGTGTGTTGGTTAATTATTATTATTATTATTATTATTATTATTATTATTATTATTATTATTATTATTATGTACGTGAACTGTACAGACTGATCTAATTACTTAGTCTATTGAACTTAGACTAGCTGAGTACGTAGGAATGAAAACACGATCGCCTGCGATCACCTGTAGAGTGTCGCTACATTCTCTGTAGTTCCTTTCTCTGCGTCAGCTGTATTTATTGCCTCACAGATTGTTCTCGAATACAGTAGATCTCGAGTCGTATGGACGTTTCTGGTACCTACTCGTATCTACCCTTTCCACTGCACGTCCGCCAGCACGTGGCGTCTAGCCACAACAGTCATGTGTCCACCTGAACTTGGCCAGACACAACAATTATTATTATTATTATTATTACCATGAACGGACCTCGGAACACCCAGTATGCCTAGCATCGTAGCTAGCATTTGAATTTATAGAAAGTGAGTCAGATAGAATAGCCGACCAAGCTTCAAAGCCAAAGGCTCTAAGAATCACCTCGATAGATAAGCGTTAGAGACTGAACTGTGACAGCTCAGCTAAGCCTGTGCCAAGCAGAAATGGTACGCATTACAAGTCACAGGCTCTAACTAAAACCTAATGATAGCCCATCTTATGTGAGGGTTGGCAACGATGGGTTCTTCATAGAAGACCAGTTGTGAGCAGCCCTAGACCAAATAAAACCTATTGGATTGCTCATATATATATGTCAATTTCAATTTATTCACACTTTATCGTGTCATTATACCTAATTATGTCCTATAAGCTGACATTTGGTGAGTATACACATACGTACATTTAGGTTTCTACTTATAAAATACATCTGTTCATATACCAACATCGTCAGGAAGATAAAACGTTCAATTCTGTAAGTTGGGTCAATGACCTAATTTGATTACAATTTCCCACATGATATCTATCACACACGTTTCGACAGTATTTGCAGACACAGGTTTGTTGAGGTTCGTGATAACCTTGTGTCATGCACGTCAAATTATGGAAGCCGTGCACGGCAAACCTGGTGACCAAATGACGATTCGTTCTGTTTGTCCTCTTCCAGCTCGAGTCAGTCATTGCTGGTGTTGTGATGAACTGTGGGTCGATCTCCAGTCGCTTCGATCTCTGTTTTTCGACGAAGGTACAGTAGGCTGGGGTTACTGGGAGATTAAATTTTTTGCGTATGTCTTCTACAAACGATGGCGTATCGGTCAACAAGTAGACCAATCTGTTTCTCGATGTCGTGTGCAGCCCGAGCACCATTTTCAGAAATGCTGGTTTCACTCTATCCAAGGTTCTCAAGTCACGCACGGTTAGTTTCTCCCAGATGATCTGGATTCCATAGGTTGCTGTCGGTGCGATCTTCAGGTCGAATAAGCTCACGGCCGTAGCAACCGCAAGTTTCTGTGGGGATTCGATCATAGCTGCGGCCACGATCGCCTTCCGAGCTCGTTCCTCAATATGAGCTGAGAATGACTTACCCGTCGTTGTTAATGTGAGGCCGAGGTACGTAAAGGAGTTTACTGTTTTCAAGCTTTGTCCGTCAAGGCGGAATGAATCGCTACCTACAGCCGCGACATAATTATGCATCTGTCAGCGCTTGTTGTAGGTGAAATCTACTCGGGCTATACATAACGAGGTCGTCTGCGTACATGATTACCTTCACGTGGGGGTGTCGCTGCTTGATGTGTTAGGGGAGGTCGTTGACGAGGACTGCGAAGAATAGTGGGCTTAGGTTGTCGCCTTGAGCGAAACCTGTTGTCTGCTCTATTCCATTTCTCTCAGTTACTCCATCGTCAATAGATACCTGGTTCTTCTGTAGGATATCTTTCAGTAGGCCCAGGATATTTTGTGTCACACCATGCTGTGAGAGTTTGGAAAGTACAATGCATCTTGAGCCGAAATCAAATGCTGCTTTAAAGTCGACAAAGACAGCAAAGAGATGTCGCCTCGCACTCCTTAGTGTCCTCTCGATGTCATCTAGGAGTATCGCGCACGCCGACATCGTAGATTTACCGCACCGAAAACCGTGTTGTTCTTCTGGTAGGGCATTACGTCTTTCCAAAAATGCCGCGAGACGTCGGGTGAAGATGCTGGACAACAGTTTGTAGGTGCAGGACTTCTTCGCTATCCCTCTCCAGGACTTGGGCTCTGTTGGATCTCCTTTTCCTTTTGGGATCACGACCATGGTGCATTCTCTCCAAGCTTCTGGAATTTTTCCGCTGGACAGGCACGCATTGAACAAGGCGGTCCAACAACGTACAAACGCCATGGCTCCATTAATGTGTTCATTGAAAATCCCGTCTGGACCACATGCTTTCCGGTTGGGTAACCTGAAGATGGCCTCCGTGACTTCGGCATTCGTGAACTCACGTTGAAGATCCACGATGTCTTCGAGGTCGTTTGGCAGCCAACAGGAGTAGTAATACGGCACCTCGACAGGAACCGTGTCGCATGAGCTCAGGATCCCCCTAAAGTGTGCCTGGAGCCTCTCCGGATCAACGGGACAGCTTGGTCTAGCAGGTCTTGAGAATCGTAGCCAAACGTGTGGGGTTTGGGTAGCCTTGTCTAGAAGCTTCGCCTCCTGCCTCTCCTCGAACTTTAGTTTTGCGTTCTTCAAGCAGTCCTTATAAAATGTCTTGACTTGGGCGACGGACGACTCTGGACATAGCTGTAGTCGGCTTAGCTCCCTTACCTGGAGAGAGATCTGCTTTGCCGCTGAACATTTAGGGTTCCACCACGGCCTGGCGGGTGGAGGTCGTTTCGGGATTACACAGCTCCTTAGCGTGTCGCTCAGGAATTTATGGTACGACTCCACGTCTGGGCTTTCGTTGTATGGGTAAATAATTGAGGCAGCTTCTTGGAGCTTGAGGATGTCGAGCTTCCTACTTCCTGTTTGACTTTTCTGAGGGGGAGGATTGTCGTGGGGGTTGACAGTGACTTCAATCCCTACGGGTACTTGCCATTTTATTAGTCCGCCTTCTTTGAGCGAATTTTTGGGCCCGACGTACCGCACACCGTCCTTAGCGATGTTTGTGGCGAATATGTCTATTACGGATGATCCCATAGGGCCAACGAAGGTTGGGATTTGTGGGTTCGTCACACTCCATAAGCCAAACTCACCTAAGATATCCATAAACGCAGTTGTGCGACTGTGATCGGGTAAGTCAAGTCTGACATTTAAATCTCCTGCTAGTATGACCGGCTTTCTGCTGCGCACAAATTGACAGCATCGTGTCAGCTTCTCAGTTAGCATGTCAGTACCTTCCGCTCTGGAAGGTCGCACATACATTGCTATGATGGTGACTATTTCTCCCTCGATAACAACACAGTTATCTTCGACAAAAACTGGTATCATTGTTCCTAGACGGTGATTATAAAACACCGCAACGCCACCGCTAGCGTGTCCGGTTGCGCTGATCCGAGAAGCAGGGCAACATACAGCGTAGAAACTTGGCAGTGTGAGAGGTGAGGTAGACCACGTCTCTGTCAATATGAGAACATCTATTTGCTGTATCGCGTTGTTGGGGAGTAGCAACAGTGATGACGAGATGTTCTCACAGTTCCACTGTATTACAGTTGGTGTCTGCGGGGTTTTCGGGGAGGACCTTTCTGTCTGGGGGGAGGGGTCCAGCACATCCCTTGAAGTGCCGCTGCTATTAGGTCGCTGAGAAGTGTTTTTGGAGAAGGTACAAAATCCCGATTCGGACTCCTGCGGTTACCTCCGTTTTGCGGTCTCTCGGTGACTCTGTTCGTCTTGTGCTGAACGTCCTGACTCCGCCGCCCTTGTTGTTGCTTGTTTTTCGTCACTACAGGTGGCTCAGAGAGGGTCTGTTGGCGCCTCCGTGGTCGTTCTGAACTTGCAGCGCTGTCTGTTACGACACGCCGTGCGGTCGATCGTCCCGAGCTAGCCCTTCCATTGATTTCCAGGAGGGGCACACGGATTTTGCATGCTAGGAAGGATGCTGCTCGCCGTGCTAGACTCTTCGAGCAGGCTTCAGCCGCTTCTTGTGACGACGTATAGGAATAACAACCTCTCTGAACCATTAGACGGTGTGGGTGCACTGTGTTGATAACATCGATGTTCCATTCCTGACGACAATTAAGTAGAACGTCGTTCGCGTCTTTGCACTCTTTATGGAATTCCGGGACCGTGACCACTGACATTGAGCAATCAGGTCTCTTAGTCTTCAAGAACGACGCAAATTTCGCTACACTTGCTAAGAATTTATCTGTTTCGAATCCCATGCACTCCTCGTAACCAGCATGTAGGATCACATGGATGGGCTGTGTATGTTCGTTGATAAACTTCTCGGCCTCCAAGAGAGTTTGATCTGAGAACACTTTCGAGGACGGTCGAAAACACAGCGAGCTTTTCTTTGGCATGTAGGCGAGGACTCGCTTTCTAAGCTGCCGAAGTACTCTGTCCCCGGTAATAAGAACTGTTTTCTCTGGTGTCTTCTGCTGTGCTTCTTTCACGTGTTCTATTTGGCAGGTTTCAATCGGATTCGTCAGTACTTGTGTGGATGCAGACTTCATTTTGATGAGTTCTTCTTCCAAGTACTTGACACGACTTACGAGATAAGTTATATAGCTCATTATCTCGCTATCGACGTCTTGCTTGTCCAGCAACGCCATCATCTGGTTCGAGTTCATGTTTGTCGCGGGCATAGAACACAGTCGGCAGCTCCATGTCGCACCTACTGCGGCTGAAGGTTCGTTCTCATCCTTGGTTCTGCACCCGGCATGGAAAAGTCTTTTGCATTTACGGCACTTTAAGCTTATTCCACCTAGTGGTGCTGTACAGCGATCACATGATTCTTCGCAATCCACATCCATTGTGTTCATACGTTTCGTGTTTACAAACACTCGCGATTCGTCGGAGCTATCGTCACTGTGTTGAGAAGCGCGGCGTTTCCGTTGATTTAGGCTGTGAGAATGCGGACAGGCTTCTGAGACTAGGATAGCCTGGTTTGGCAGCCTAGCGGAGGGGCGAATGGAAGCGATGTCGGCAGATAAACTAGAAGACTCTCTATCACTTACAGGCATCGACAGCGCCGGTATGTTGCTTTGAGAGCAGGAGTTCGTAGGTTGTCCTTATATACATGTTACGCTGACCGATATAGCATGGCTGATACCGTATTCGTGCAATTTAGTACTTCACTCCGTAAAACTGTTCACTTTTGCTGTTCCGATATGTTCACTGAGTTACGCAGGTCGGTTGAGCACAGTTCACCATCACATCACTCTCGTTTAACTTCGGATCTAGATGGATTTTTACGGAGCGCACAATTTTGCGGCCGAACAGCTTGGCGATCAGCTGATATACTACTATATATATATATATATATAAGTGGCGACGCTACCGGGGTGTCGCCAGTTCGGCCCCGTTGCTGATGAAATTTTCTCTGAGCGGTGATTATTGAGAAGGATAGACCATACTGCTGGAAGTCAGAGGTCATGCTGCCACAAGGAGTGTTGGGGAACTCTACTAGAGATATATCGACGTGTCCGCTTGTGCTGCTGCTCTAAGCGATCCTTATATAAATGGGTGTCTCGTGCGTTTAGGTATAAATGTCAAGCAATAGCAAATCTATACAGGAATGATTTAGAACTGGTCAGCTAAGCAGGAGCGTATTAGACCTAAAATTTAGAGGCTTAATTTGAACAAAAGCACCATCGCTGTCTAGAACACGCTTTAAATTAGATCGTTTATCTGCAATTCCTTTTGGCGGTAAACGAAGACTCCACAGGGCTTCAGAAACAGTGGGATATCCCGTAAACAACGTTGTTTGCAGTCAAAGGGGGTTTGGCCGACAAAATAATGTAGAAGTGCGCCTGGTTGTTCTGCTGCTAGAAAGTGTGTAATTATTAATTTAATGACTATCGATCATTGGATATTTAACAGATTGTTGGCACTCTGGAAGAACCAGTCCCAGACCCTTCACCGTGGTGGCACCCCAGTTCATTCTTTGCACCTCGTATCAGATAAATTGCAAAGAGTTATTTTCTTTCTTCACCCGAAAAAAAAGTCTATATGGCGGTTTCTTTAATCAGATTTGAACTAAAAGAGATTAATATTTCCGATTGGATAAGGTTAAATATATAGAAAAAAATTATATTTAATAAGAATAATAAATTTTGTTTCATTGGTTGTTGTGGCTGCAGTTGTAATTGTTGTTATCTTACTGCCACTGCCTCCTAACAATAATGATATGTCTTGGCATAGAGAAGCTTACGCTTTAACAGGTGCTATTATTATTATATTACGCGCGCCTAGCCTCAGAGGAAATCCGATTAGTAGTCTTGCCATTCAGCGTAACCACTGTAGGTGTTTTCTGATCTCTGTTGCGCTTTTGAACTCACCCCATTCTGAATACGACATTGCAAGTGCGATTGAACCGGCCTCCCAGCTGGGAGGGTGACACCCCTCATCGGGAACACTTGAGCTAACGTAACTGCTTTTGAACAAATGTGAGCGTATCTTGCCGCACAAGGTGGTACGGTCGGTGGCCATCAATACCTCAGATGGCAGTGAAGTATTAGAACTTACTCGGCTGGAAGGGTCGCCGTGATACTACGGTGGAAAATGGAGCGTAAGAACCCAACCCGCAAGCCTGCAGCTAAAAAAACTTTATGACGAAAAGGCCTCGCGGCTGTATAAAGCCCGAGTTTATTCTTCTCAATATTATGCCCTCACGCGCGATCAAAAGTTTAAGAGGGCACGTAATTGTGCTCGGATCGCTTATATAATATATCCGCTTATCTAATATGATATGGGAATTAGTTCGGATGCCGTACAAACACTACTCGTTAAACGTGTGGAAGTTTAATTACACCGCGGGATTGTAAGAGAATTTCACACATGCTTGGGTACATCTGGGTAGTAAAGTTGTAAGGCTATTTGGCCTGAGGACCTCGCTCTTCGGTAACTTTGCGGTGCTGGTCGTAACGATGTTGGCAGGAGACTTAGAAAATCGGGCCAATTCGGGACATCAGGGACCTCCATGAGAGAAGGTTTCGGTCTGGACGCCAATGGGTAGTTCGCTCTCATTCATTGCAATTAGAGACTCAAGTGCGAGTTTGTTAGCAAAATCTTTTAGCAACTTGTTTACCTTTGTTCTCAGTCAGAAACATCTGTCGCATTGTTTATAGGGTAACACGCCCTACTTCTGGTACGTGTATTGATCATAATAACATAGGTTGCTGTGACAAGTTTCTCGAGGTTGTCCGGATCTGGTGCACTTGGATACTCTCGGATCACTTCTCTGTGGTGTGCACTATGAAGAGAAGTATTTTCGTCTATAGATAGCTTTCCCGGGCTCTCAGCAGTAGCAAAAACGGGCTTGATAGTATCACTTTACTGAACGCGTAACCCACTAAAGCTGGCTTAGTGTCAGTATTATATTCGGTGCAGCTACGTTGAGTTTAGGTGATAACTGCCCCGACTATCAAGCGCTTCGACCTTACTATTTACAAAGCATCTGAATGGCCCGATCACTTAGAGGTTATTTGAGATGCTATAATATATTCAATATACATCTTTTGAACTCTCAGAGTACCGCTGGAGGGTTTGCATTTTATCTACAACATGTTCTTAGTGCCTATTCTTTGTTCTGAAATCCTTATTTGAGTAGTTAACCACTATCCCCCAACTAAAGAAGCTCTCAGGAAGCTGTCAACCTTAGCCGTAGAGATTCAGTCTAAGATTTTTTATGATTTCTCACGATTTCCACTGAGCTCAATTGACACGGTGTTCGTATATTAAAATTCTCAGAGAAATATACCAATTATTTATCTATCACTGCTGCCGAAATATGTAGGATCCATCGTTAAAAGAAAACCAGCATGCCTCGCCTACCAAGTTGCGACTTCCCTGCGAGAGTTGGTTATTTAGCTCAGCTAGAAAGATTTCTTTCTCACGCAGTGAAAAGGCGGTAAATAATAATTGTATCGTCGTCGTCATATATTTCATTAAAACAGAGTATATACAGCAAGCTGTGTGTTTAAAATATGATGTTGGCAGTTGCTTCTCATTATCGACCATTCCAACGACAGAGAAAGTGTAGCGGCCTTCTCCGAAAGCCGAACAGACGACTAAATACTACTTAGAGCAAGACTACTAGCAGAACTGACGAATGCATTGAGAATGCTACTCGTGAAATTTTACTGTGCGAGCACACAATGTGCTTATAGTCATGCACGGTGTACTTGCAAACGTGACGATCGTCGCGGGCCGCTCCGAGCCTCAAGTAAGGAGAAAAAAACATGTTTAGAGTCTTACAAAAAAAGAAAGAGAGCTCCAATATCCTAAGGTAGTATGTCAACTCTTGAAGCGCTTTCAGCATGAAGAGATGCACAGCTGCGGCAACGGGAAAGTCGATTGACGTTTCCTACTCCAGCTTAGATATCAGCTAGGGCTGAGCGATGCCGTTTACGTGTGCCGTAAAACACGCACCCGAACAATAAAGTCCATGAGCCAAGTACACAGTGTTTTCAAACTCGAGAAGCACAGCAAGAAATGGCGTCGCCTTTTACGCCGGAATTTGACGGCCTTTGTGTCCGGAACTTTATTTCTCTCCCCTTGAGCCGAGACAGATACCTTAACCAACTGATTGATGCTCTTGAGATCATTGATGTTGTTATGGACAACGACGTCATCTGCGTACAAGACGACCCTGAAATTATTGAGCTCCCGCTGCGCATAGCTAACGAGGTGGTGAGAGAGTTGAAGTGCACACGCGATACAGCTCAGTGGGCCTCAGTGAGGAGTCCTTACGTTTTGCTTCACCCCAAGAACATTCCTTGCCATCAAATACGGTGCGGCAAAGCGCAGCAACTAGTTAGTGGCGAAGGGCCTTGTCACACGCGCTTTGACACCATCTACAAAATAAAAGCCTGAGAAAAAGTGCTGATTAAGGTACATAGCGTCGCGCGTTCCTATACCTCTCCTCAACAAGAATTGTTCAGGCAGAATAGCATCATTTATCGCGGACTTCACTCTTGCTCGGATCAGCTCATGGGCCTCCGTACTTAGAGGTATGCCAAACGTTGAGTGTACATGCTTTCTTTATTCTCGTTGAAGAATTCACAAGCGAAGCTCGCACCGCAGATAAGAGAGAGTAGGCTCAGACAGCGCATTCTGGCCCATCATCAGTGCCAACAAAAGGTGTAGCTCTCGGTTTTGGCAGTCTTTATAATGGCAATGTAAACGTGCACGCAAAAATCACGTTACCGCTACAGACCATTTACCGCAGAAAAATGGTGGTTTACGAGATAAAAGTCTTGTTACATCGCACCATATTCTCATGTCTATCTAGCTGCATCGGCCGTTCAAATCTCGTAAACATTCGAACGCAGGCGCCCACCACCATACGGTGAGCCGCGGTCGTTCATGTCTCGTCGATCTATTGTGTGTACAATATTTTATACGTGCGCACCACCTGCCAATAGGGCTGAGCTGGCGGAGCGGGTCGGGTGGCGGAGCGGAGCGGAGTGCGCAGAGTAGAGTGGAAACTTGTCGGTGATAATTTCTTCTTTCAGCGGGAGACACATTTGACGACGACAACGAGCCAAAAAAAACGACTTGTTTGCTTGGTCGTTTCATCGTGGGGACGGCGGACGACTTTGGGCCGTCCATTAGGTGTAAATGGAGCAGCGGGCCGATCGGCATACATTGCGGCGGGCGGGCCGGCGTACATTGCGCTATCATCGATGGCAATCGATCGATCCATCGATCGAGCACAGATATCGATTAGACCGATCGCGACATACATCACATACAGCATATACGTGTATGCACACATACACACGTACACACTGCGATGCTGCGAGGCAATTGCCGGAGATTGCTATTACTACTACTACTACCTTCAGTACTAGACTATTACACCAACTAGACTATTACCACTATTGTGCTGCCGCTGCTATTGATGTTGTGGGGTAGGCGCGGCCATGTGTGCGGTGTTTGGCGGCCATCCTTGCCGTTGTCGTCGTTGTCAAAGATAGTCGAAGATAGAAAGATTGTCGTCGTAGGCCGAGTGCTCGAACAAACTCGGCAAGAAAAACGCGCGGCAAAACAACAACGACTACATACAGTAGTGGGATGTAGGCGCTCTACTAGGAGACTACAAAGTGATGTCCACAGGTGAATGTCCGGGCTCCCTGTAGACGCGCTGCTGATGCTGCCATTGCCGCCGCCACCATCACCGAGTCGATGATGGAGGAAAACAGAGAGGAAAATATCCCGGAGATAAAAACAAGTTGCGGTGACGCCGCCGAGCAGAAGCAATTCTCATCTCGCAGCAACAGCAGCAGCATCAACGGTGCCCGGTGCACGACGCGCCTACATCCGAGAACGGTTCTACTATGCGGTCAAAGCTTGTGTGCTATTTGACGCAGACGCTTATTTGACGCAGAAACGGTTCGGTTTCCGGTAGATTTCCTGCTAACGGTCTCTTTTGTTCACGTCGATCGTTCTAATGGGAGAAACGACGGCAGCGTCGTTGTCGGGCAACAACAACAACCACAACAACAACAACAACAACAACAACAACAACCACAACCACAACAACAACAACGGCAACAACAACGACGACGACGACGAGAACGACGATGATGATGAATGAAACAACAAAGTATGTTTTAGTAGACATACGAAATGCTTTCCTTCTAGGAAGTATGTAGCATTGTATTCGCGAATGTCAGAATCGAATGAGAGCTTACAGAATGTAACGCGTCGTTTTTTTCCCTCGACAGCTGTAGAACTTGAGTACAATCTATCTATCTGGTAACATCTGTTTGTGCCTGTTGCAAAAAATTGCAGGAACATCGCGGAGCTGATATCGACGATGGCCGTCCAGGACAACCTAACGTGTGTTCTGCACGCAAAGGGAGATATGCGGCTCGTAAGTTGCATTGTTGCGTATTGTATTTGTTAATTTTAAACACGCGTACTGTGGTCGTGCTGGCCACGTGCTGTCAACAGCAGGGACGCAACTAGTTACTGCCTCACTATAGGCGCAACCTTTGTTTTCTGTTTGGGCTGACTCTCAGTCGACTCTCATTCACATAACGTCAACGGGATTGCTTTTGCATCGCTTTGTGAGACGGACGGACGGACCTATAAATACAGATGGGTAACAATGGGGGCATCGAATCCTATGTGCACGCCTGCTGATGTGTATTCTCCTATCGCAAGGCGCACACACGCGAATGCATTACGCCACCACCACCACCGGGCTTAACAATAGGCGCAAACTACAAAAGTGCTGTGTCTTGCTCCTGGTGCTACTGCGTAAGCTTGCGCTAGTATCCTTCGCATTGTTTTATAGTTGTTCGCGTTATTGTTGTTACTACGATCGCCGCTTACAAGCACCGGCTGTTATTGTTGTTGTTGTTGTCGTCGTTTTTGTTGTTGTTGTTGTTGCAGTTGTTATTGTTGTCGTCATCGTTGTCGTCGTTTTTGTTGCTATTTTAAGATGCAATTTGTAGCCTATTGGCATTGCGGGTGTATTAGTTTATTCCAATGGCTGCAATGGTAGCTGTTGGCGCTGTGGCAGCGTCAACCGGCCGCTGCTGCTGTTAAGTTGCTGTGTTCCTATTTCGCTTTCGCGCCCTTTCTGTCTGTTTGTCCGCGCTGACCGCTCTGTCCAGCTTCGTTTGTTTTACACACTTCCTGCGCTGCCCTGGAGAGCACGATCGAGCACGAAATAATGAAGGGATGTGGGACGCCCATAGCCGAATAGCCGATGGCGACACCTGATTTCCCTCATGGTGACCACCAGCTGACAAAAGCCAGGCAGGGAGACCAACATAAAAAAAACGGAACAATTTGCTCCAACCCAAATGCTGGCTGGACTTCGTCGCGTCGTCTTCGCCCTTTCTGCCAAGAGCCAGTGCTGCGCCACCAGAGAGGAATACGGGCGAGCCTAGTAGTTAATTCTGAGCATGTATCACGACGCAGGCCTAAAATCCGCTTGATCTTGATCGTCAAGCATATACCGAAGGTGGTACATGCGGCCGCAGGGCGGTGTGGAGAATTGCCGCTCGCTATGCAAATGATCCATAGCATGATGTTGCATCATTAAGGGTCATCCTAGGAGTACACTTAAGGAAGTATGTCATTCTGAAAAATCACCTTCTGGATCTAGCTCAACATGGTCTTATAAGGCTTCGATCTACTTGCACCCCCAACTACTCTCATCGTCTTGTAAATTAGCAGCAGGTGGGCATTTAATCTCGCACACTGTCAAACAGGACAACGTCCTAATTAAACATCTGTCTCTTCAGGCCGCAGTACCGCAGGAGCAAATGCGTATTTACATAATACCATTTTTATCCTAGGTTTGAACGGACATGGCACCTAAGAACAAATATTTTGAATATGCTGGCATCCTAAGGCTGTATCACCCAGTTTGTTTTTCCGCACCCTCACGCCGCATTGCAGCAGACGGTTGGTAGCATTTACTCGCGGATGTGCAGAGAAGGTTACGCTGTTCTCTGTTTTCTAGCCTATCGTGCTAAAATGTGGACATTACGAAATTCACTACAGTTGATATTTTGACGACACATTTTACCGATCGAAGTATTTTACTGACGCCTGTGTGTTTTGCGACGTGATCTGGAAGTTTACATCACTGCAAACGTTAGTACAGTTACCGTACCACTCAGCTAGTTATGATATTATCTCTAATATAATACACTGATATATCTCTTGTTAACACAATTTTTTGTGTCATATTAGCATAAATGGCCTCGAGTTCTATATACTTTAAAATGAAGTTTTAACTATTCGATTGAGGCATAGCCAACCGATGACCCGTGTTATTACTATTAATTTAAGCCAATTTTAGGCCATAGAGTGTCAATTTAAAGTGCAGCCTAGGATTTATCTCATGGTTATTCATATTTTGTGTTATTTTTGCTTTTAACAGAGATAAGTATTTGATTTATAATGAGGCTTCATTTATTTATCCATCGAGGATTCTTACAGTCGAAGAAATCTTGCATCCCATTGATCCCACTGTGCACCTCCGAAAGCTTTCCAGCTACACAATAGTCCCAACACACTCAATCAGTACAGTAGGTAATCAGTTTTCACCGCTGGTTATTTACTGTTTAGTAGAGATAAGGATAGCTTATGTAAGATCGCAATTTATTCTGATAAGCCACAACCCCTTTCCGATTATTAGATTGAGGACACATTTTTGGTACGCCTAATTGCAGTCAGCAATGATGCGTGCTATCTTCTCCCGGCAACGAGTACTGCAGGCACTTCGCTCTTATGATTGATTGATTGATTGATTTATTCGCTTGATAAGTGTGTGTACACATATCACCCTTTTATATCAGGGGCGCATTGTGCTGCAGCTTATAATCAAGTGCTCCGGTACCACCCGACTTACCTTATATCTGATACAGAGCTTCAGACTAGGTTTTGTCGTACCTAATGAAGGCATATTCTACTATCCAAGGCTTCCAAGCATTGCAAGTCGTCGATTTATCGCATCAAGTCATTCGTCTGCGGCCGCGAATATGTGCACGTACATCCACAAACGGCTTTCGCCTACAATTGATTATAAAGCGCTTGTCGATATAAAATCACTATTAGTTATTATTTGCATCTATCGCGTAGCTGTTCGATGTGTGGGGCTTCGTTCGCGAGAGCCCGCCTAACACGAGAGCTTCCATTTCGGAGAATCTTCGAATGTTCGCTGTTGACGCTCGATCCCACCCGATATACTGAACTTAACTCACGAATGCAAATGGGATGGATCACCACCGATACACGGTTAGATGGAAGAGGTGCACACTGTAGGTGGATTTTCATCAGCCTTCTCCTCTTTCGGTCCATGGCTGTGACGTTGTCTGGCTGCTTTGTTGTTGTTGTTGTTGTTGTTGTTGTTGTTGTTGTTGTTGTTGTTGTTGTTGTTGTTGTTGTTGTTGTTGTTGTTGTTGTTGTTGTTGTTGTTGTTGTTGTTGTTGTTGTTGTTGTTGTTGTTGTTGTTGTTGTTGTTGTTGTTGTTGTTGTTGTTGTTGTTGTTGTTGTTGTTGTTGTTGTTGTTGTTGTTGTGTTGTTGTTGTTGTTGTTGTTGTTGTTGTTGTTGTTGTTGTGTTGTTGTTGTTGTTGTGTTGTTGTTGTTGTTGTTGTTGTTGTTGTTGTTGTTGTTGTTGTTGTTGTTGTTGTTGTTGTTGTTGTTGTTGTTGTTGTTGTTGTTGTTGTTGTGTTGTTGTTGTTGTTGTTGTTGTTGTTGTTGTTGTTGTTGTTGTTGTTGTTGTTGTTGTTGTTGTTGTTGTTGTTGTTGTTGTTGTCTTGCTCGGTGCATTCGTTCCCAGCCAATGAAAGATCGGCTAGTCGATGCCAGTCTGTTGCATTATAAACGACCATCGTCGTGAGGCTTTGTCATTGTCATCGGAGTCGTCGCTCGTCCTCTATCTCGATGGCGCACGCTGGTGGCGCGCCGGTGTGCCGTATTCCTGTTTTGAGATCAAATTTGCCTGGAACGGGGAAGTCCCGGAGATGGTTTTGTCCCGTGTTCCTCTTCTTCCTCTTCGCTTCTTGTTTCCTCTCTACTACTCTATCACTCGGTCAGACAGACCCTTTTCTTAGAAAGATTTAAGGTCGATCTGGGTGTATGTGGGGGATGGGATGGGAGGGGTGGGATGTGGTGGGCGGGATGAAAGACTGTCGTATCAAGTCAAATGAAATGCTAAGCCGCGATTTTGCCTCATATCTGCTAACCCTACGGCCGTCTGTCTCAACAGCGGACAGACAACGAAACGACAATCATAGTGACGATTTACCGCCGTCATCACCCGAGTCATCCTCAAGCCTAAAGTATTCCTCGCCGAGATCAGACGTCCTGGTCTGGGCGTTTGAAGATCTTCCTCGGGAATGTCCTCGCACGAACGACGGATGGACGGTGCGTCCTGTCCAAGTTACGCTGAGCCACGTTCTACTAAGCCATCTTGGGACTGGCCCTACTGCGACTGTCACCACAGAGGACATTACTACGGCCACAGCGGGTACAACGGACATCACTGCAGCAGCTGCTGCGACGGCGACACATTTATACTGCTAGGGCTTCGGCACGCTGAACGCTGAACACCTAAGCCTTTTGCAGCTGCTCGAGTGTCTCGATTTCACTCATTTGCCTGCCTGAATGTCTTTCTGTCACCGCCGAAGTTTGCACTAAAACTGTTTGGATTAACATTCTCACCCTTATAGGTAAGAGAAACATGAACACCGCTTCTTGAGGTGATGTCAGAGAGGGCAACAACCACAACAACGACAACTTCCCGGCTCTATGTGTGCTACATGTATATATATATATATATATATATATATATATATATATATATATATATATATATATATATATATATATGTACATATACTAGCAAATACTTGTAAATGACAATAGCTTAAAGAGCTGCAGTATTGCTGAATAATCAGTTGTATTAGAGCCATTTGTATATATATATACATATATATACACCGCATACTTTTACATTCGTTGTGACCATTATGATCATCTAGATTAAAGTAACTGACCTGACTCGGATATAGTTGACCCAATAAGTTATATTCGTAGGCGATAGTGTATTTATCAACAAATACTGTTATTGCCGCTGATATTGTTTCTGTATTTCTGTTTGTTCGCCCTATATTACAAGAATGGGGGGGGGGGGAGCGTGTACTCCTGTACACGCTTTGTCGTAAGGATAGTCTATCATAGCAGTGAGGACTTGTTCCTTGTTGTATTTTGAGGATGTCTTCCTTGGATTGCGGCTCGTCATGAGCTCGTCATAACTCACTCGTCAAAGAGGGCACACGCTTAGACATTCCGACCGCCACTGAGTCTAAGTTGTCCGGATTGGGTTGTCTAGGATAGATGGAAAGAATCGTTTGGATTTTTTAAACCTAAACTTAATGGGGGGGGGGGTGGATGGTAATGCACCTTCTCTTTTTATTGAGACATCTGTGCTCGCCGTTTTTTTTTCGATTATGGTCGATTTTTAATCCACTCCGGCATTAACCTTGTTTAAATTGGGAACCTTAAAAACCAATTTAGGAGTGGCCGGTCTGGATCTCGAACCCAGTCCTCCCGAATGCAAGGCAAACGCTTTTGCCACTAAGCCATCTTGCTTGGTTTCTAACCATCCAGTAGTGGGCAAAGTTTCAGCAGGCCTAACATCTGATTGTGGCGGGTACCAACCACTGGCTATTCTCAATCGTCCTTGGGCACGCATCGTACGCATTCTTTGCGTGCGCCTAGTGGAGGTAGAATTGGATTCGAAGCCTGCGAAGGAGTTCGTAAGCTGTTCTTACTTTCAAGTTAAGGTAAAGTCAGACTTTTCATTGAGCATTACTCACAGAACAGGGATTAAACCGGCGACACCCCGGCAGTAGATGACAACCATGACTAGCGCAATAGTCGCCTAGACCAGGCCGACACAATCACACCGTTGAGAATCAGCGGCCATGCTGCCAAAAGTTGACTGTTGGGGAAACCCTAGATATCTCAATATGTCCGGCCCTCGGTGCGTTGAAGATATGTCTTACGGTGAGTTCCAAGCTCGTCGGAGGGGGACGGAGAATGATCTATCCCTACGGGCTTGGAACTCATTATGAGGCACATATGTATTTCAACGCACTGAGGGCCGGACATATTGAGATATCTAGGGTTTTTCCCAATTGTATTCCTCGTGGCAGCAAGGCCGCTGACTTTTTTTTTGTAACGCTCTGACAACCACATTTTAGACGCTCGTAATGGGCTAATAAGTTGCCTGTGGCACGATATCGTCTAAATGCATCTATCGTCATCGCGTTCTCGTACTGGAATAATATATAGGCTTTCTCCAGCAGAGGTATGTAGCAGCAGGGCAATTACAACCACGTCCAACAAATTCAACCAGCACGACCGGGGCTCGAACTTGCGATGTTTTGCTAACCGTGGTTGCCATGGCACGCCCCATTTCGAATGGTGCGATAGCCGCCTAAGCCACCGTCACTACTACTTTTAGCGGTATGGTTTATCATATGTTCTCAGTCAGCATCGTTCAAAGAAAATTCGATCAACAACAGGGATCGAACTGGCGACGTATGCACACGTATGAATCAAATAAAAGCACACGTTTGTCTAGAGTGAGCTGCCGCAGTGCTGGTTTCTTCTCGTCCATAGTTAATCGTATTTCAATTTGGTACAGTAACTTAGTACGCTCTCGAGACCCCTCTCGAGCTCCTAGAAGAGTCGCGTGCACAATGCACGTAAACAATATTTTGCCTGACGCAAGGCTAAATGGATCATCGAAATGGTCTACTGTCACAACAAGAAAATATGATGAGATGACAAAGGGAATCGCTTAGAGCTGACACTGAAAGATTTTATTTGCAAGTATGTAACATTTTTTTTCGTTTGAACAAGCCGGTTTCAGACCATCATTTTAATGTAGTTTACTTCTAAGGAAAATTATATAGTTTGCAAATAACAAATGCAAGGCATGGCATTTTGCGGTCTTGCCTTGTCACGTGATAGCCGATAGGTTTTAGACTGAGATTACGGCATACGCCAGACTTATGTAAACATTTGCTATATAATTGTCTGTCTCCTGTCACTGAATAGTTTGAAACGATTATTGCATATGTTTTTAAATAGCTCTTATATTTATCCGACGATATGTATAAATGTGTGCGTACTTTTTCTGTGTCTTTACGATGGCGTGAAGGAGTATGCTTTGAAAATTGCATTCGTACTAGAACCATAGTTGCTAGCATTAAAGAAAAAAAACCGCAAAGATTTAATTTTTTAGATAAACGCGTATCCATAAACAAATTTTTTCACTTTTTCTGGGTATGTATATAACATGGAAGCGGTCAGCCATAAGTCTGGACTCACTATAAACCGCGTTTTGTTTACGTGACTTTGTTAATGCTTGTGCTGCATGCAATGGTAATGCTTGTGCTGCATGCAATTGAACAGAGCTTTTTAAAATGTCATTTTCGTAAAATGTGGTTTGCTTTGGATGATAACGGCTTTTTATCATTAGTGATTGCTTTAAAAAGGGGAACTGTACGATTTAAGGGTCAAGCAACTGGGTGGCAGGAATGCATATTAAAAGCAGAGAAAACAACAAATCGTTTGTATACGTGTTTTCTATCGTGCTAAAATTGCTAGTATCAAACATATAGGAGCCGTATCGCGTATTCATTGTACTTTCTAAATTACTATTGGAGAATTTAAGCATTGTGAAATTGCGGTTCCATGAATAAATCTCAAATTGAATCTGAAATGGAAAATAGAAAGTTAAATATAGATAAAGCGCCTACCTTGAGTAAAGCGTTTCAATCATTTACGTATTTACACACATTAAACAATGTTTCAACATTACCTAATATATATATATATATATATATATATATATATATAAATTTTTTTTTTTTTTTATAAGTTTGTGATTATACGAACAAGTCTCACTCAAGGGATATTTGAAAAACGTATTGTTTAAGCACTTTACTAATACACTAATCCGGTCGGTCGCATCGGTGCTGCATGAATGCAAGGCAACTAAAATGGCGTTGGAGATACATTGGCTTGATACATCACCCACGTACTCCTGTACCCATTGAAGTGCGCCTGCTACTTCGTTCGAGAGGACATTGTGAATGTTTTACTCTGCTTACGTTCACAGTTGGTACCCTGCCAGAGGTAGGGTATACTCGGGCAGTATGAGGAGGAGGTGTTTTCATTGCCTCACGTCTATTTTCCAAGCAGCTTGCTTGGCAGTTGAGGACTGTTCTTCAGGTGTTACCAAAGCTCGTGGATTTTGATCGTTGAGCAAAAAGTTAGTTTCTAGCTAAAACATCTCCGACTTAGAGGCGGTAGCAATCTACGTTACATCACCCGCCGTTCTGAAACCGTTATGCCATGTTGTCCGAATCAATACCGGGGGGTACTATTCTGAGACCTTTTATGAGTGGCTGTATGCCCAACGGCGTTGTACATCACCCATTATCCATTTTGACAGTAAGGAAACGTATTATATTAGTCCACACACTTTCTTCACTTTCTTACCGATGCCGGACACAACTGCCATCGCAGTGCGAAAGGTGTCCTAGCAATGATTATAATACATATGATCAGTTGATTATTGGTTGGGGCCCAAAATCACCGCTTGGCGATTTGTGATTCGCATCCTCAAATGCAAATCACATTACAGATGTACAGATTACATACAGACACATTATATACAGGTGAAACGTCTGTCTCACTTCGAAGGCCACTGCTCTCTTTGAGGTGTGCGCGAAAAAGTTAGAATCACTTCTAAGCGCTGTCAAGAGTCGCCTCAAAACCTGAGTGACACTGCCATATTGGAGCTTATCTATGAGAACCATATATGCACTGGTGAGAACCGGCAATACGGAAAGGATTTTTTAGTTTTTAAATTAATTGGCAATATAAAAAGTATGCCTACATGAATACTAAAAAAGTTATTATTTATTATTAAAAAAAAGTAGGCAACTCACTTGGGGAAACTTTGGTTTACTTAAAAGGTTTTTCACAATGGAAACGCAGCGAGTAGTTTGTGCGAGTACTTTCGAAAATGCCAGTAATGAACCGCTTTGTGCACCTAATGTTAGGCTATTGTTAAGATAATTCGATTAAGATGGAAGACGCCGCGTACAGCGTATATTCAGTGCCTCTCATCAATAGACTCGCGTGTATAGGCAATCGCCACGTCCACACAAGATACATAGTTCATAGCTATCACCGCCTACTCTGTCCTTAATACGAAGTTCCACCAGAAGTACACAGAGTGCATCTGTCGACCGTGTGGACTCAGGCGTGTATGAAGTGTAATGCTTCTGCCTGCCGGGCCCTTACGACGAGATCGCTGCACTGCCCCTCTCGAATGGCATGCCGAGAGCAGCTGACAACAGTTTAAGTACCAATGCTATATGCATACTCAATATGGGTGAAATAAATGTGATGATGTATGATTGACACAATTAACAACTGACTCAACATGAATTTAGTTCTCTCCACTGAAGTGGGCTTCAAACAAATGCAAACTCACTCGCTCACAATCTTGCATAACCAACAGGCAGACGGCTTGCACGATCCTTCGCCTCCTTCGTCTGTTTAGAATGCTAATAAGGCATATGGTGATGGCGTGAAATTCGTAGAACGAGACGCCATTAGGAACATGCCTGAATATGTACCTAAATGACTGCGGCATCATTATCACTCCCACCAACATCCGCGTCATCATAAACAACATGAATATTCGTGTACATAATAGTTTTAAACGCAAAGTAGCAGCTTGTTGCAAAGGAGCAATGTTGTAAATACTGACTCTTGAAATATATATATATATATATATATATATATATATATACGACGTGCGACGAGATACGCTGGCATCAAAGTCGCTATCGATAGAAACCTTCGGTTGACTGGATTCCCAGCAGTGCTTAGGGCACGGGACTTATTCCTAGAGGACGGAAAACGGCGGAATGGTGGTATGACAATGATCCCGTTCGAGTTAGGGAAGTCCCTAAGGTGGGACGCAACTGTGTCGTATCAATCAACTCACACACCATGGTTGGTCCGCGCAAAGGGATACGCAGCAGTGGAGGCTAACAGGGGGGAGAAATTGTCATATACGTACTTAAATGCTGGACACGCATACAACTCCACACCGTTCGCTTTTGAGAAGCCAGGGCCTAGAGGGGCCCCATGATAGAAAGACTGCTTAATTACATCTGCCCTGTCGGCCTATACTTGTACTCGTAGAACGCGTCTAGCGCGCCGGTCGACTTCAATAGTTGCTAAGTAACACCGCGCTAAACAAAACATCGGGCGTGTTTCTTCGGGCGGGAAGGTTTCAGCTTTAATGCAACGAAGCAACGCAGCGGTAGTAGAGTCGTTGGCGAAATGGACCAACTCGACTCGGGCCGGAGACTGACGCATAAGTGGTGTGCGAACGGTAACAACGTAATCAAATAGACCTAGAATTATTTGTAAACGACTAACGTCGGTCTTCGCTTTATTAGATAATTAGAAAAACTTCTAGGGGAACAATGCGAATTGATATAATCGAATATTTACCACAAATGTGACAATCCCAAATTTCATTTTGGACATGCTTCTGTTTCAAGAGCAACCTTATTAGACAGGCAAAAGTGACAAAATTGTACCTGATTTGGTGGTGCCTGATTGCCACACGTTGTTCTTCAGCTAAAGCATTCTTATAATTTAAGTTATTAAATTCGAGAAATAAAATTTAAGAAACATTGTATAAAGGAAACTCTGGAGTTTGACGCGACAAAAATTTAGTGTGTGGCGACCCTCAGCGCTCTTGGCCTCATACTCATCAAACACTGCTGCAACCTATTTAGACAGGCAAAAGTGACAAAATTGTACCTGATTTGGTGCCTGATTGCCACACGCTGTGCGTGCTTTACTGCTTGTGACTGCAGTCGTGCCTTACTTAGATTTATATATACGTTGACATATTTCGTCTACTGTATCGTTGCCGTATTGCCGCTAGTGATGCGGACATCATGGCCGGCACCGCTTCGAATACCGAAGTGTGCTGCCTGCCTTTGGCGCACTGCTAACACTGTTAACACCACAGACGCTCAGTCCACAGAACCTCAACTTTCCGGCCGGTCATGCTAAGCTTCTTCCCGCTAGATTGGCTAGTGCACTGCGGTGTCTCCGGATCTGGAAATCGTCGCCGTTTCACCGCCCTCTTGCTCCATCGAGTAGGGGAGAGACCCTTTGGGTTCGTTTTGGGATCCACGTTCCCGACCGAGCGCTGAAGTTCAGTCAGGGATAAAAGTATTCGTATCTGTGCGTATGCCTGTTTCTTTGTTGCGTTTTCCGTTCTGTTGATCCTCCTCGGCGTGCCAAGACTGGGTATGGACGTGGACGTAGGCGTATGATGTGTCAGCGAGGCGACAGATAGGTGGATCACGCTAGAGCAGATGCCTTTCCTTGGTCGAACTCTTGAATCGACGGCCTTTGGCATCGGTCGAGCCAATGTTTGCGTACGTAGGGCGGCCACAGCGTAGGGAACGTGTCCCGTCCCAATTCAAGTAGCAGCAGCGGGAAGAATATGGGGATGTCATTCAGGATCGGTTCGTCATTCCGTGAATTGCTGTAGACGTTCTGCGAATTTGAACCGACTTGATTCGCCGTATTGCCAGTCGGATAAAATTTACATTGAAAACAGCGTATCGGACCTTTGTTCACCTTTGTTCCGTTATATATATATATATATATATATATATATATATATAATTTCGTTTGCTGTGTTACCCATCAACGTCCACATATACATAAAGCACGCGAATTCATTCTCCTACAAGAACACGTTAAAGCTTCAAAGGCCCATCGCTTCATAACTAAGGCAGGAAAACAAGATTTTACGGCACTTCTTTCCGAAGCACTCTGAAGTATATAGCTACAAATATATATATATATATATATATATCATACGTCGTAAATCTTCAGGTAATGCATTTGGAGAAAATACTGAAATTTCTAACGAAGAAATGCGTGTGCGGCGGATGCATTAAGTGTGATTAACGGCTTATTGCAGCGCAAAAGACATCACTCTCATCAAACCGCAGCGCAACCAAATTAAAAATACAAAAAGTGACAACATTGTACGTAGGTATTGGATTGCTAGGCGCTATGCTTAATTTCTGCTTGTGATCGCAATCATGCATATTGATCGCCTATAAATAAGTCTATGTGAAAATAATATGGAAGAAAGAAAGCGGATTCTATGATGTTATACGAAACACACTACACTGTCGAACCTTGTAACAGCAAATTTGCGCAATCTCTTTTTGCAGGAACAGACGCCAATTCCTGAACCCGCTGATAACGGTAAGTTGAAATAAGAGGGCTATATCATATTGACTTGCATACCAACCTTCAAAGTTAATTCGTCTTTATATAAACGATTCACCATTGAAAGAAACTGGAGAACTTCCACAGTGACCTTACTTTTTCCCAGTATAAATTCTCCCAGTATAAAAAAAATATGTATATACAAATAAATTATCCAGTACACGTGCGGTGGCTTATACTGATGGCTGCACTCTGCTTGTCCTCTTATCTAAAGATAACCTGCGGGCTAATTTTAATATGGCGAACGAAGCATTAGCAGTCCTCTGTGGTGCTTTTTGCAACCCTCGCATGAAGATCAATGCCGCAAAACGCAGGTTGTACTTTTCCGGACGTTCCACTCTCCCATAACCTTCTTCAGGGGCAATTTAATTATGGATGGTACCCTACTAGAGCTGTCTCGAAACATCACCTGCTTGGGCTTAGTGTGCAATGAGCGTATGACGTGGACCAGCCACGCTAACATACTCCAACATAAATTTGCACCGGCTGTTGCTGCACTTGCCCACCTTCGGCTTCGTGGGCTTCAAGTCTCTATTATCGTCTTGGTTTATAAGGTGCTAGTAAAGCCTCACCCCTACTGCTGTCGTGTGGTCTGGGTTGGGACTTGCCAAAGTGTCAGTCTGCAAAACAAAGTTCTATTCGTGCTATATGTGGTCTGCGATTTAGAGAATCAATTGGTATCGTACTTAAAACGCACGATTGCTTTCAGGCGAAGCAGTTGATATGTTTCCAAGCTGCCATTTTTGTTTACAAATTTATCAACAATCTTATAGAGGCTGGCGACTTTTTCCAGATCATACCTTCTATTGCTGCACCATAGTCTTAAAAAGAAGTCTTTGAAAGTTTGTTTTTTCCTCTTAAAAAGAAGTCTTTGAAAGTAGTTTCTCTTTTTTCCGGCGCCTACTTTTGTTAACGATATCAGTTTTACTTTGATTGACTTTACTCTAGTCAAAATGACTGCACTATTATTTAATTTCCGCATATTATTTTTGCTATTGAATTGTCGTTCTCTTAAAATGTTTGTTATTTAATTAAATAAATTACTATTCACGTGTATAATGATGATGATGATGATTATTATTATTATTACTTTGATGAATTTATTTTTCTTTTCCTTTCAACGCAACGAGCACATGCTCTTCGTTCTAGCCCCTGGGCAACCTCCGCAGTACAGAGGCTGTATGCTTTCGAGTATATTTGCAAGTACTCATGAATAAAGCTATGTGTTTCATTGATTCATATATATGTATACTAATGTATAGGTAGAGTTTAGAGAAAATTCTTAAAAATATTCTGCAGAAAAGGTGATATTAAACCGAATGCTGTAAACGTTCCGTCGCTGTCAACTTTATTTTTAACCACGACGCACGGATACTGTTGCGACCCGAACAATCGTAGAAGCCAAAAAAGTTTTTCACCTAAATGCATTGCAAAATTCGAATTAATCAATAATGTGTCTGGCTTGTAGCTAGAGGATCGCACAAGGCCTTATATATATATATATATATATATATATAAATTCTGTAAGCTATTGCTGCGTTGACCTTGGACCACTGCTGCATAGCATTCCTGACCACATCAGATGCCTATGGCAGGTTTATTTGGACAGCTAGGCGAAAATAAGCATGTTAAGCATATTAATTTAAATAGTATAGTACTTCCTGCAACGTTCGGGTATGCTGTACATTCGTAATAAATTATTCGGTATTGTATTTACTGTCGCGCACACGGGAGTATACCCACGGCTCCTAGAATTAAAAACGTTTTTTTGGAGGTTGTTTTTAATTCAAGACTAGTAGGTTTTTATTTTTTAGGAGGCTAACAAGTTCGATTTTTGGTAGGGAAAATATTTTTAAACGACGCACTCTCCGGGGCCCAGTGCGTGTAAGGAACAATCGTGTTTGGACGCGACGCCCATCGTGGTATGCCTTTAGTGAGACGGGTGTTCTTTTCTAAAGAAGGCAAAGGTTTTTGTGTACGTTGGTTTTTGCAAGCACGCTGCTGCATGCCAGTGGAGTAGCCAAGCCTAAAGCTGCTACTCAACAATATGTTTTTTTTGCTTGTTGGTTGCTTACTAATTTATTGGCTAATTCGTGGCGTATTTGCACGTCCGTACTATTGCAGAAGTTCAGGTGTCGGTTCGAAGCGTGGGCATATGTGGATCCGACGTGCACTATCTTGTGCACGGAGCAATTGGCCAGTTCGTAGTTACAAAGCCGATGATTCTGGGCCACGAAACGGCCGGAGTGGTGAGCAAGCGAGGCGCCAACGTCAAAAACCTCCAAGTGGGTAAGTTATACGCGTGCGTGCAGTAATAACAGTGTCAACATATCACAACAAATTATCGCTTATTAAGTGATTAGCATTTGTTGGTCCACTTCTGATAACTTGTGGAAGGATACCTATCTTCTGAGGCTATTTGCAATTCAGAACACGTCGACACTTCGAGCCCGTAGTTTGGCGAGCCAGCTAACTCACTGGTTGACAAATCAACCATCTTATAGTATTTATGTGTGTAGACCGCCGTCCTACCTACTCAATTTCTTTTTGTAGAACAACAGAAAAATGCAAAGTCATTCGGGATATTGAGTAGCTTCTTCTCATGTTCCTTTATCTATATTTCACTTCAACAAATAATACCAAAATTACCACGACATTTGAACCTCAGCTTCAGCACACTTGATCGTCGTTCTTGAACCAGTAAGTTACCGTCGACGGAGTTCACCGGAGCCGACGCTAGAGAGCAGTGTGTCTATGTCTGCATTTGATAAAGATTACTCAGTTTATTTAACTCGTAACTTTACTCGTAACTTATTTAACTCTGCATTTGATTGTACGTTAAGCCGCCAGTGAACCGGATGTCTGATGTCGCTGTTAGGAGAAACGTCGTCTTTACGTATGTACATTTCTCTCGCAGTAGAACGAGCACACTTATGATATCATTTTTAAACAAAACGTGCTATAGTGCTAAGCATTATAAAGTTCATTAAGCCACGGTTTGTCACTTCTCTCCTGCAGTGACAGTTGGTATTAAGATTCAAAACCAGGCTGCATTTATGGCGGCAATCTACCTCAATGACTTTTGGAACCGAGGGTACCTTCTGTCGGTCATCATAGGTAGACGACGCCATCAAGATTTGCCCCTGCGCCTTCTCTCTTTATACGCTCTCGATTGTTAACCCATATCCCGTTCCAACTTCGTTGACAAGGGTTCTTCTCTACTTGTTTGCGCAATCTTTAACAATGTTTCCATTATTTTACCGTTGAATTCCAACGTGAGTTTGATACACAGGACGGTGAGTCATCAAGCCTAACTGTCACTCTAAGTTTTAACCTGGAGTTGCCACAGCTATAATAATTGTCCCCGAACTTTCCTACATGTCCGTTGCATCCGAATATAAACAAACTTGTTGAACGTTACATAAAATAGAAGTGTGTTATGTTAAACTATTAAGACATACTACACATAAACTACACACCCTTAAGCAGGGGGGGGGGCTTTATTAGAACACATCAATTTGCTTGTACGTAGTTCGCGTTCCTGGTACTGCGCCAGGCAAACATTTTGTTAGCAATTTCTTTACGGGCAACAGTTTTAGCATGTATGTTGATCCCGGCTTTTGTGTTCGTCAAAACAGAATCAAAGAATATGTTCGCTCGATCTGGGAATTTACAGATAGAGATGAACGTAGCATTATCAATATCATCTAGAACAGCACCAATATCATCACATTTTATATCAAATATACAATGAAATGCAACAAATATTACAATGAAAAGCAACACGTTTTGAAAACTTCCTGTGCAGTTTCGTTATCAAATTTCTATCACGTTTCAATCCTAGATTCCATACTGGAGAGGCATATACAATCACAGGTGGGACATATTGCTTGTGAAGTTTGACATACAGATTAGGTTCTTTCAAGACAAAGGATTGCATTATCCAGTGCATTCTCCGACTAGCTGACGCAGCTACCTCTAGAACATGCAGTGTGTAGCTCAGCATATTACTTGTCAGAACTCCTAAGTCTTTTATCGATGGTTTTGCCGCTAGATGTTCAGTACCTAATGTGTAGTTATGTACAGGATTGTTGCTGCCGAAGTGCAGAACTGCGCGCTTATTTACAGAGAGCTTTAGATCTAATCCTCTACACAATTCTATACATTTATCGAGGGTTTCTTGAAGAGTAGTCACGTTCGTTTCATTTTCTACAGATACATACATTTTTACATCATCCGCGTAAATTTTCACTCGCACTCCTTCAGATATAATGTACTTTAAAGAGTCAGTATATAATATATACTGTGAGAATAAGTTCTCCGACTGGCCTATTTGTGTAGATATAATACATGTATGTGTGTATATTTTAACAGAATATTTGAGCTCACGTTGGTTTTTACTTTCGCCTTACACAATGTCTAGAATATGGTTATTCGAAACCTGTGTTTCCGAAGCAATTATTCCTTACGCTATATATATGTATATATATATATATATATATATATATACTAGATCATTCATTAAGCTAAGATAGAGCAATATTTATTACATGGCCCAGTTAACCCAGAGGTGGCCGTAACGTTCCACTTGTCCGACTTTAACTTGTGCTATAATGAAGCGGAACGGGTTAGGGTTAGACTGAATACTGCTGGGGCATCACTCTGCGTCGCCGGCCGGTCCCTCCGGGGACAGCAGGCTCATATCGTCGACTCTCCAGAGCGCGTCGACTTCGTTCGCCCATATAGGGACGGGGGCATATTCCAGGGGTTGCACGAGTCAACGTATGTATATATATGTGTGTGCGTGGGAGGAAGGGAGGGAGGGAGGGTGGGTGGTTGTCATATAGACCGGATCACGGGAGGAGAACGTGTCATCGTCATGGCGTGAAGCGGGTAATGGACCCTGGCGCGCTTGAAACTCGATTTTTAACGTGGTCACAGCAGGCTTCTTTCGTCTCTTTGTTTTTCTACCTATATATATATATATATATATATATATATATATATATATATATATAGGTAGAAAGACATAGAGACAATATATATATATAGATATATATATATATATATATATATATATATATAGCCGTAATGGGCTTTTAGCCATGATACCTTTGAGTATTGCCTGTAGCATGCGTCGACCTATTTTTCAACACCACCTTCAGATGGTCACCACCTTCACCATTTTCATGACCACCTTCAGATGGGCTTAGTCGCAGGGTGCAGCCTGTCGTTACGTAAATTGTGTCAGAAAACGTAATTCGCTTTTGGTAGTATAGTCGCTATTTGTGTTCAGTATGTTGCATAACTTATACGGTGTAAACTCTCATATATATATATATATATATATATATATATATATATATATATATATATATATATATATACAGTAAGTCGCTATCTTGCCTCTTTGGTAAACGGACGTGTTTGTGACCGCTCCGCTCAGGCCGGTCAGCTCTTAATTGCGCCGTTTGCAACGAATCGTCATATGCCAAATATGCCATATGGTGCTGGCATTCGGCTGCGGTGTGATCGGACGTCGCAAATGTTCTACTTGATGAAGTTGCATTGAAGCTGCTAATGCCTAGAATCTAGCGTGCGCGGCCTGCAAGCAAAAGCCTCCCGCCGGTATCTGCCGAACGGTTACTCGGAGAATGGCGGATCTGATCAACTGTACTTGGTTCGCGTCTGGAGATTTTCTCGATCACTCGGCCGGGGCTGAACGAGTGCAAGTCCAAACTCCGGGCCATCCGCCCTAAGTTGTTCGGCGCCTGCGCTACAATCCTTTCAGACCACGCCAACCGCGCCTCAATCAGTTAAGTCGCTCTGGACGCGTTCTCCAATCTCAAGCGCGCTCACCCGAGTGACTTGCCATGATCGATCATACCATGCCAGCGTCTCTCAGCGTCGGAAGTTGCCGCGCTCTCCGCGCCAACACACGACGCATCTCCACCCTCCAGAAGCCTGCCGAAGCAACCGATGTGTTTGTAAACACCCGCCGCATATCGCCGGCAGGAAGCGTTAGATGAAGCGCAAACACTCGGAGAGAGCAGCCATCGCCCTATTCCTGTTCTCGGCACAGCGTCTGTGGCCGACAATCCGACGATCATCAGCGTTGCCGGGAACAACGACACGAAGCGCGTATTCATCTCGCGGCGCTTGTCCTTGGCCCCCTCACACAGCCTCGGGCATCTAACGGAACATCGCGGCCAAACTTCAAGTTTCGCTATCTGTCAGGAAACTACGGCCCAAATACAACACGTACACCCGTCGTCCTTTTTTTGCCTATTTGTCCAAGATGGGAACGAGATGAGTGAAAAGTGCTAAAGCGCAATTTGTGGGCGTCGGGTGCTGTCACCATCCTGTTGTCCTTCGTCAGCCGTCCGCCGCGCAAGAACGTCATTGAGAAATCGGATGATGTTACTACCATCATCATAAACAGCGACAGTCCAGCCCGCCTATCCCAACCGGAAGCCCTAAACGAGACCGTCCTAGAACAAAGGTTCGGCGTTTAAACTCTAGCTTACTTCTAAATACCCGCTTTGTAGCACAACTAAAAAAAAGAAAAAGGGTCCATAAATGTGCATATACGTAAACTTCACAGTGCTCTCGAAGCAGTTTCTGAGCCATCAAAAATTGCCTGGTTTCAAAAAGAAATAGCCAGAGCATCTCGGCGCCAACGAGTACTGAGCGAAAGTGCCATCATTCGCAGCAAAGACCCGTCGAGGGTGTCAAGCTACGTGAGGTCGAGAATTATGACCAACGACTCACTTTCGTCCATTAAACGTAAGGATGGAACGTTTGCGACGGATGACATCGAGAAGGCAGAGATTCTACGAGAATTCTTTTGTCACACTTATCCGACAGACGAAGAGTTACAGCAACGCATGCTACAGCCGACTCCGCATATACCAGAAGTAACACCGTCCCCTCACATCATCAATGATGTGGATGTTTCCCCCACAAATTTGCGGAAGCACTTGCGAAAGCTGGCAAACACAACGAGCTCGACCCCTGACGAAATTCCGGCGATCGTGTTCAAGAAACTAGATTATTCAGTATGTGTGCCTCTAAGCCTTATTTTTCGTCGATCACTTGAAGATGGTACAGTGCCGGAGCTGTTTAGCACCGCTATAATCCACCCTGTACATAAGAAAGGCAATAAGGCCGATGCTGCGAATAAGCGTCCCGTTTCCCTAACGGTGATAGCGAGCAAACTTATTGAAAGCGTCATTGCGAAAGCCATATATGCAAACGCTAACGACCAAGGTCTTATATCGGAAGCCCAGTTTGCCTATCGCAAAGGCTTAAGCACGACGCTGCAGCTCCTAGAAACACAAATTGATTGGGCCAAAATGTGCAACGACTCGGATTGCTTTGACGTTGTCTATTTCGATTTCAAGTCAGCGTTCGAAACAGTCACGCACTCTAAACTACTTCAAACTCTCCCCCACTTCGGAATTGGAGAACGCATACTAAACTGGCTCACTGCGTTTCTCCGAGACAGAACTTTCCGGGTGCGCGTAAATGGACAGTATTCTACGATGGGTCGAGTGTCATCCGGCTGTCCGCAAGGAACGATCCTCGGACCACTGATGTATATTTTATACACCGATTCACTTAAATATGTAATTCCAAAAGGAGTTGAAGTTAAAGTATACGCCGATGATGTGAAACTATACAGTCGATCCCGCACTGTAGAGGACAAATGCCGTCTTCAAACGACGTTAAACGCTTTCAAAAACTGGGCGGACGCCCTTGATTTAGACCTGTCCATCCATAAATGTGGTGTCCTGCATTTTGGACATGGAAATGCAGGGCACCCTTATAAGATTGGGGGTCAGGAATTGTGCAAACTTCAAGTTGTAAAAGACCTCGGAGTCCTCACAAGCAACAAATTAAGGTACTCCGAACATGTAACTGATGTTGCCACAAGGGCTTCTCAACGCGCAAATTGGATCTTCCGATCATTTGCTGTACGCTCTCCTGAGCTGTACGTCCAATTGTATACTACATACGTACTGCCACTACTGACATACGCAGCACCAGCGTGGTTTCCGGGTCTAAGTAAGGACAAAGCTTGCCTGGAACGAGTGGAACGGAAATTCACGAAACGGGTTGCATTTCGCTGCCATGTTGACCGGTGCCACGTCGACGTTCCCCACACAATTGACGTGATTAAGAAGCTGGATCAAAGAATGCTGCTAAAGCTGAGAAAGAACCCGCGTCTATTCAACAAAATGTTCGTTGAAAGGCTAACGACAACGCGTCGGGCTAGCAGCATGGTTCCTGTGTTCATCGCACGAAAGCGCTACATCAGCGATCTATACCCATGGAGGATCTCTAGGCATATTCACGAGTGTTAGGGGCCGCCAACACCCTGCACTACTTGCAGATTATAATCACATATTGATCACATGACATACATGCATATATGCGAATGTATATTCTTCTTTCTACCTTGAATAAAGCGTTTCAATCAAATAAAAAACCTCAAGTAGTCTTTTACGCACAACGAGCTCTCTTTAACGATATGCTTCCGGAGGCTGCAATTGTGGCTTGAAGGGCAGAGGTGTGTGTATTGTAGTTTTAGCTAGTCTAAATGTTATACGAGGTATGTTCAAAAAGTATAGCGACTTTTGAATTTTCGCGGGTTACGTATATTCGAATTTCGATTTTTTGTGGCGTTATGTTGGTACTCATGTCTCTCACTTATGCCGACAAGCTCGGCCATTTTGAATGTTCACTTAATTGTTGACAGCTGCTTTGCTTGCACGTGTTTTGGATCGTCTTCGATTTTTACCTGTTTAAAAAAATGGATCAAAGAACCTGTATCAAATTTTGTGTGAAAAACGAAATTAAGTGCGCGGATGCATTCCGAATGTTGACTGTGGCATACGGAGAAGCTACCTTGGACCGAAGCAACGTTTATCGGTGGTACAAAATGTTCTCAGAAGGCCGAGATGTGAACGACGAAGAGCGTGCCGGACGCCCGAGCACTTCAACAACAGACGAAAAAATTAATGAAGTGGAGAAAATGGTATTGGCCAATCGTCGAATCACCGTTAGAGAAGTTGCTGAGGACCTAAACATATCGATTGGCTCGTGCCATTCGATTTTTATCAATGATTTGGGCATGAGACGGGTCGCCGCGAAATTCGTACCAAAATTGCCCAATTGCGACCAAAAACAGCATCGCATAAACATTGCTAATGAGATGTTGGACTCTGTCCGCGACGACCCAAATTTGCTCCAGAGGGTCATAACTGGTGACGAATCGTGGGTTTATGGTTATGACGTGGAAACCAAAGCTCAATCATCTCAATGGAAGCTGCCGCACGAACCAAGACCGAAAAAAGCGCGCCAAGTTCGGTCGAATGTGAAAGTTTTGCTGACAGTTTTCTTCGATTGCAGGGGCGTGGTGCATCATGAGTTCTTGCCACAGGGTAGAACGGTCAATAAAGAATATTACCTGCAAGTTATGCGCAATTTGCGCAAAGCAATCCGCCAGAAACGCCCGGATTTGTGGAAGAACAAAAATTGGCTTTTGCACCACGAGAACGCCCCTGCTCACACATCGTTGCTTGTGCGCGAGTTTTTGGCCAAAAGCAACACACTAATGATGCCGCAGCCACCGTATTCCCCAGATCTGGCCCCCTGTGATTTTTTCTTGTTCCCTAAACTGAAGAGGTCCATGAAAGGACGACGTTACGCTACGCTTGACGAGATAAAGACGGCATCGAAGGAGGAGCTGAACAAGATAAAAAAAAATGGGTTTTTAAAGTGCTTCGAAGATTGGAAAAACCGTTGGCACAAGTGTATAATATCTCATGGGGATTACTTTGAAGGGGACAAAATAGATATTCATGAATAAATGAATAATTTTTGAAAAAACACAAAAGTCGCGATACTTTTTGAACACACCTCGTACCTTTATCATCAGAGTTTATGTTATATGTACATATGGCAGTTGTTCTAGTTACTTAGCACAACAATGTTTTCTGCCTCTGCCATTTTTATCTATGGAATCCCGATATTAATCTCTGCCGCCTGCAGCGGATCAAATAATGCTGCAACGCTGTCAACTTCTAGTATCCGTTTGACGGATCCGTAACCATCATTGGTCTTTAATCTACATCTAGTTGACTGGACCGCTGCGAAAGCATCCACTGCTCAATCAATGGAAGCTCTTTTTGTCAACTATAGCGTTGAGAACAATCAAATCCAACGTTTCGACGGCCCCCGCATCACTCCGGCTCTATGCTCGATCTTCTCCGGACACGATCGAACATTGACATTTGCTACTCCAGCGGGTTCAACAAATGAAGATGATGACCAACCGCCGCAACCTGATTGACTGAAACGTGTTCCTTTTAGGCTGCGAACTATAGGTTTATCTCATATTATTATGGTTTATTAACGCCCCAGATTGGGTAAATTATAAACAAGTACATCAGTCTCCATTAGTGGCTTTTCTATATCACCGGATTTTCTCTCATCTTGCGAGTTCAGCTATTGACTGAACTGCTGGACATGCTGCGGCGTGGTATCTTTCGCAATGGCCTAAGCATCTCGCGCACCTACAACACTCCTGAGAATTGTGGAATTCTTGTGTGCTGCATAACGCGTGATGGAACCCGTGGGCTGCAAATGCCGTACTTAGATGCCTATTCTTATATCCGGCTGCTCGCCAGGTTGTACTCCTCGTTGCTATCGTCGTGTATGTTCCTATGTTTATGTTCTTCAAATGTTCCCCCACTTCATAGTGTAGTCTACAAACGCCCGCGTCCTAGGTAAACCCAATCGTACTTATAATTCCTGTGTCATTAGAGTCCCCTCCTCTAAAATATGAACTATTTTTTTCCTACAAGAGTTAGCTAACCCCAAAACTCGCCTTATGAAGAAAATTTGAACTCTGTCTAGTAATTGTAGATCTGCCTATCCTAATTTCTTCCATATAAATGATATACTAAACGTTGCTTGTAGTTCTACTTTAGTTTTGAAAAGAGCGGACGCGGTATGTATTGACAACATTTGCGGTTGTTTTTGCGGGGTAGCTGCTGCTGGCGCCCGAACTCTGCATTCAATATGCTTTCGAAAACTGCTACCTGTTAATCTTATATTCCTATGTGAAACCTGGTCCGGTCAACCGATGTGTGATGCAGAATTAATACTGGGAAACGTCTTTCATGTTTTTAGATTGGATAGACCCAGGGGAGATGGCGGCGTCTGTGTTCTAGCCAGAAAATAACAGAATGCTCCTTTATTCATGTAATAAAGGGGCAATGAAGGTTAATTTGATGTTCCCAGAAAACACAATTGATATCCTGACAAAAAAAAACTTCGTTTTGCTTGCTGTTATATAACAAATCCAGGAATCTCTGTTGCTCGTACTGTCCGCCCTTGCAATGTGTGTAAAGCAATTAACCATTGCTACATTACTGACTCCCCGGTGATACTTGTCGGTGGCGCGAAGTTTGCCCAAAGTCGATTGGTCAACTCCCGGCCCGTCGAATTCTGATACTAAATAAACCTTTATTATAAATTGTTATTTCTATATTAGTCTTTTTTTTTACTTGTTACGATGCTTACATGTGCGAAATCAGTACTGGTCCTTACTATTGATTCTGACATAATTAAAAATCTTTCTGTAGTACCTGGTCCTATCGCGCTTGGCCACAGAGCTGTTTGCTTCTCGTAAGTCAATTCTCGTAAAAAATCAATTTGTTGAGAGATGCTTGACCACGAATATGTAGACTTAAAACAAATTGCTGCCCACCTTAAAATTATTGATTGGTCCACTTTCTTGCATATTTGTGAGTTTGTGACAGACACGTACTCAAAGTTTGTCAGTTGTTGTACTTTGTACAAAGTTTGTCAGTTGTACCTAATACTACAGTACACTCCATGGTCTACATCTAGATGAGATACCGCTTCGTTTCCACAATTGTTCCCTCTGTTTCTTTTTGAGCTACTTAAGCTGACATTCAGAGATTCCATAATGATAATATCGTCCCTGATAGGTTCACGCAAAATATTGTGACCCCAATCTACAAGAAGGGGCAAAAGACAGAAGTGGAATACTAAAAACCTGTATCACAGTACCTATGGCATGTTATTTCTTAGAGAATATTTGTACACATGCTTTTACGGTAATCTGGTTTAGCACGTATTTACGGAATCGGTATCTAAGGTGAGGGACGGTCACATAAAACTTTAATGAGCTTTATACCGAGCAAGTTGGCTTTTGCTTTGTTTTCGGGAGGCCTGGGCCCAAGACCCAGATCGGCCACCTTTAAGTTGGTTTTTATGGTTCCCATCGATGGTGTCACACTACCTACGTTGATTCTACGTAACTCGCGACCTTGGTGTTCAAGTGCTGCTAAGCTCGATTTCAGCCTTCATGTAACACAATTTATCACATTTTCTTAAGTACTAACCAACACAATGTTGTTGGATGTTTTATTGTAAAAAAATCCAGACGTAACGCGTTATAAGAGGGGTCCGTTGGAGATGTTCCTTAAACCGTACCGATATAAACCGGCCAGAAATCGCATTACTACCAGCACGGCAGAACATGCGATTGTTACTTCAGTTGCAACGAGCAAATCTGGTATACGACTTTTTTGACGCTAGTCCAAACTCTCTAGTTCAATAAAGGGTGAGGGATTGTTGGTCGGAAACCCGAAACCAGCTGCACGCGCTGATAACGGAACAAAAATATTTTTGCCTGGCGTATGTCAAGGTGGATACACGAAAAAGGCTTCCAACCTGTTTTTCCTGTTAGACCACAAATACATTCCAAATATATTATTTGACTTACTTTATCTACCGTTTTGTGTACAAAACAGCTCTCTGTTTAAATAAGCGCGTTTTTACTCTTTTCGATCTATCTAATCTGCGCGCGGTTGTCTTTCTTACAAGGATCTCTTCCACAGAGTAAGCACCACGTTTCCACTTCTCTACTAGTTCGCAGATCGAGTGTACGAACTCCCACACTCTTCCTAACAATGTCTAGTGTCTAATGTTGGAATCTGCGTAATGTAATGGGAGATTTCTGCCCCCTTCGACCGTCGACTCAGTGTCTAGTTTTCGGAAATATTATTTCTCACGCGTCCGAGCGCGTCTCTTGGGATCGCCTCTCGGTTCGCCTGCGATTTTGTCGAGGTTTGCACTCGTTCGGTTTCGTCTTTCGCCTTAGAGTAGGTAGCGATCGACAACCGCATCTCATTATTAGCCTTGAGCCATCAACCCAAGGTGTGACGGATCCGTTTTGGTTAAGGCTGGCGACAGTTTGTCGAATTGCGGAACCTATGGAATATTGGGTGCGCTACAAGGCTACTGCTTATGTCGTATCCTATATACTACATTCACCCGTCGACCTCGGATCATGTTTGGCATGAACTTATGTGAGTAATTTAATACACAATACATGCTAACGGTCCTGACGTATACGTGGAGATTCTTAACGATTCTTCTTCTATGAACGAGCTGAAAACGCTTCGTTTGCGTGCGTGTGGTACCATCTGACACGTCGCCTGCCGTATGGAACAACTTAAACTTAAATAATATTAAATAAAATTCCGACAGCGCTGGACTTATTCGAGGCTTAATCACGAGGAGACAGTAATGTTAGTGTCATGCGTTTGATTTATTGACGTGACATTTCACTCATGTCCTAAGTGAAACTTAGGACTCACGTGACCGATACGGCATATAGCCTACATAGCTGTGCACCCTAATACTTTATGTTTTTGTCTTCTTAACTTTATAATCGTCAAAGACGTAGGTCTGTAGAGTCGTATGTAGGTTGCCCCGATCGCATCCACGTTAGCCTACTGTATCTAGCAACGCAAAGACGCCACTATATACAGCGTGCGCAGAACAAGATTGCTAAACAGGCCCAGTATCCCATGTTGCTCTAGATAGGTTTTTGTGAGTCGTTCAGTAGAAGAACAGGATTTACACGGCATGACGCCTAATGTTTATTGCAGCATATGACCACGAAGAAAAATGTATCCCATTATCACATATCAATTGTTAGGCAAAAACGACGGTCAGCTTACCTGTGCCAACAAGTTGGAATGAACAAGTCGGTCGCAAACACAAAGAAACACGAATTTGATTAAGCATTTACTCTTGTTTCGAAAAGTGGACCAACGAAGCCGAGTTGCCAAATATTACGAAGACTGTGCACCAGTGTTGTTTGCGACCATTTATTTTTGGGTTAATTAATTCGAAGCTTCGAATTAATTCGGATATCAACCAAACATGACATACCCGTTCGGCTAGGAGGCTAGCTAAAGTCGTTACGGCAGTGATAGTTAAAAACCTCCATCGTCATGGAGGACCACCGAATGAATATGCTTGAGATCATCTTTGCGGGTAGGGTGCATTATATACTGCATGAACGATTACAAAAGAAAAACTGTGTGGTGTTCCGCGATTGCTAACTTTGATGACAGAAACACGCATATACGAAAAATATTTCGTAGCAGTGTTTGTTAATGCTTAAACAACACAACTCACAAGACATTTGGCATTCATTTGTGTGACCGTAGACGAGACTTCAGTCTTGACGATCACCACACAGCTAGATCAAACAGCACTTAAAACTGTAGACAGTGTCTAGTGAACGTGCGTCGATAATTAGTTGTCCTCTTCCAGAAGGATCAACAGACAGCCACAGGGGTATATTGTGATCCCATTGCAGTGACGTTGATTGCATACGCGTGTTAAACCCCACACTTTCAAACTGTTCACAAATGGCTGACTGCCACGGAAGCGGCCGATATTGGTGTGCACAAATTTGTTGTCCCCTCTAATGCATCTGCAGCTCATCTGCAGAGTCGGATAGTAATATTAGGGATCGACTTAGGGATCGACTCCACCCGCCCTATTCTCTTTATATGACTTCTTGTAATTTGTTCCTATTCCCAACCCTCAAAATCTAGTTCAGAGGCAGAGAATATTGTCCTATAGATCAAGGCGTTCGAACACAGCCGGACTAAGTGCGGACTATATATATATATATATATAGCTTATCTTCATTGTGGTTGTTGGCTACTTACTACTACTGAGACTCTCATTTATGATCATATATATATATATATATATATATATATATATATATATATATATATTATCAGTTGTCAAGACAGTTGTCCTTTTATAATATATCAATATTAGTCTAGAAGCGCATGGCAACTGACGAAATTATGACTTACTCAATTGCTATCTAGTTTTTGTCGATTCGTTGCCACTTGCGTTGATGGTGACTATAGCTAGACTTTACGACAAGTGCCTGTGAAACTGTTATTAGCACACTGTTATGAGCATCTGGTCCCGTTTTGTCCTCTGCTCCCACTCAAAGGTGTGCATACACCCGCACATATACATACAGAATAGACAACACGTTTATATACAGTCAAGCTATATAACAATAATTTGTATCTGATATGTTTGTACATACTTTACCCAAATAAAATATACACGGACGAAGATACTAGTCAATATGTTGCAAAGTTGCATATATCCTCTGGTTTACGATATTAGCTGTTGTTATTTTCAGCATTGTTGTTAGTGTTGCTGCTTTTAAATATGAGCCATGTAGAATATGTTTTCATTATATCGTCACAATAACGTAAAGGCTGGCAGAGAACAGCCCAAACAAATATTTTTACGATCTAGGTATGCCTTTGTAAAACAATTTGGAGCCGTATTGTGAAGAGCCTGTACCTTTGACGACACCAGCTTGAATTACGTACGCAACTCCATATCGCGCTAAATCAACCCAGACAATCCATTCCATACAAACGTATCGATTGTTTCAATTGAGCTAGCTGTCATTCATTAATAATAAGCGTAAACCGTAGTATGACAGGCATGATGGCAAACAGCGTTAGCGAATACGGCTTTAGGTATGCTGTGGTTTGATAGATAAGTGCAAACATACAATCATTAAGTAAACACACGGGGACAGACGATACATCTATAGCTGCTGCGGTTTCTAAGCTGAGTAATACTGCAAGAAGCAACGAGCTACAATGACGCCGACGACGAAGAAATCATTTTGGAGGAGAGTTTTCGCCGACTTAAATCAGCGAATTAAGAGAACATACTATTTTTAGCGCAACGTCGCTAACATTTAACGCACCAAAACTTCACCACTTGGACCAACCTGGCAGAGTAGCTTCGTAAACTCGTTAGCCTTCTAGATGTTGAAATAACCGCATTTTCGGATGTTGAAATTACATTATTTTGCCCATTACGCGCGCCATTTAAGGGGTAGTTCGGAGTGGATCAAAATATTTAACGACATGCTTGATAGAATCGTAAGTCCAGAATAATAATAATAATAATAACCAGGAGGACTGACTCTCAATGCAGCCAAATGCGAGGTTTTAGCTGTCGGAGGCACCCTTCAAGATCAGGCGCAAGCTATACAAGAAATCATGGAAGCCCTTCCTGGGATATCTTGTGTAACTCAGGGTTCCCTAGATGTTCTAGGTTCTCCCGTAATGGCCGAAGGAATCCCACACGCTCTCGATGCTAAACGAGAGACCCTGGTAAAAATTCGCCCACGACTGACCAGTATGCATTCGCAGGTGGCTCTGTGTCTATGAAGACACAGTCTTGGTTCACCAAGATTTGTCTACATGCTACGAACATGTTAGACCCTGAAATATATGGAGGGTCTTGCAGCCTATGACGAGACCACCAGAAGCATTCTAAGCGAGGTACTTAACATTAACTTAGAAGGAAACATGTGGGAGAGAGCTAGCCTCCCCATCGACAACGGAGGCCTTGGAATCGCTCAAAAGAAATTCGATTAACAGACGGGATCGAACCGGCGACATTCCGGTAGAAAGCAACCATGGCAAGCGCACTAGTTCCCTAGACCACGTAGCTACTTTTCTTCAAGGTTAGTCAGGCTGAATTAGGTCTACCATCACACAGAAATACCATGCAACGACGATACGGGTGGTCTAGTGGGTTTGTAAGTCCCATACTAGTTACTAATAGCTGCCAGCGACGCATGTGCTCGTGCATGCTCCCAAAACGTCACATTAAAGAAGACCTTCACCTAAATGTTACCTGGTGGAAGACCACTATCCGCTCTTACAGAGTCCCTCTTTATTTTTCTATCCAGAACGTCTAAGCCTTGGCTTAGGTCTGATTGCATCCTCAGGTGCAAAAAGTGGATCCAGGTTTGTGTCTAGCGCATAGCGAAGTGCGCATCACAGTCTTCTCCTCTTGCTTTTGTGTGTACCCTAAGGTGCGAAAATTATAGTTCAACATAGTCGCTTATTTTCAATTACTACTGCTGTTCATACTGCTACATACTACTCAGTAGTGATTCTATCTCATTTTAATCAACAATATGCCAAACTAATGGTGAAAACGAAAGGCCATACTGCCAGGAGCAAATATGAATTTCAGGAGGGAATATGCATTTCGTCAGATAGAACACTAGAAGATTTTCAACAATCAAGCTTATTTTCCGTGTTACATACCGGTGAAGTCGTAACTTTAGTTTTGGACATTACTTGCGCGCGTGTGCGTGCGAACGAAAGTGTTGCTTGAACAAGAAAATATGAAACATAACAAAATACGCCAAATGTATTAGGATAAGTATTAATCGTGTTTATTTTTTTTCGGTTTACTCTAACTGTGCACACAATTACGTTTGTGATTTAAAATAACGAAATGTTTCTGTGGCACCATTGTGCTGTAGAACGTAATAGTATTTAAACAAATAACATCTATTGTTGTTGGCACCCTTCTGATAGATCTCGACATTTGCTGTTCTTAGAACAAATTTCTGTAGGTCACGCCCGAATTAAACATTCCACAGCTATCGCCGTATCCATGTATATAATAGACGACATTGAAGACAACGCTTTGCGCTAGCAGCGATTGTAGAACTATGTTTTAGTGCGCTTGTTTAAACCTCAAATGTTAGTGCGTAACCCTCTTTATTGGCAGGGCGCATGTACAAAACGGTTGGTCAAGAAACTTCACCACGGCGGTCTGCCAGAACCTTCTTTTGTCAGGGCCCCCACGCCCACTTACTTATTCTATAGCACTGAACATGACCACGGGTAAGCCGCTTTCTCCGCTGCAGCCGCTCTCGCAGCTATGTTCGCCAATTCAAAAGCGGTGCCGCCGAAATCCGAGGCTCGCTCTAATTCAAACGGGTCACGCACGCTGCGGCGTTCTCAAATTCGTCTCAAAACCACTCTGAGCTGCTATGCATATATAATATCGTATTCTTTACAAAGCCCACCTCATTCAAATAACACAGCGTTTCTGCCTACCACTTTTTTCCCATCCAAATTACATTTGCTCATTGAGAGCAGGCAGGATCATGTGTATGTACGCCCCGTTGAACGTCTCCTACTTCTCTTAGCAGCAACGCCTCACCCAAAGTAGGCTTATTTTTAGCACTAAACAACAACAACCACCGCGTTCTGTTTGTCTGTTTTTTTCCTGTCACAAAAACGAATGCACAAGGCAACATAGTTAACGTGTTTGCGTGTGCAGGTAATTTTCCACCTTTCATAGCCTTCCAGCAAACGGTGCAAGTAGCACTCCAACAGTCTATTCTCAGATATTAGTCGTAACGCATTAGGGGTAGCACCGGTGCGTAAAGCGGCCCTAAATGACTAAAATAGGCTCACCTTGTTTATATCACCACTTCTTCATCCTTGATATAAACGGTACCGCGCTACATGCGAGTTGTTGAACAAGTTAGCATCTTTGTTGTATGAGCGCTGCTGTCTAGAATTGGATCTGCGGTGGATTCATGCATTAAAGTACACCTCCATATAGCATCTTTGGATTTTTTCGAGCTCCACCTTAACGGCTTTAAGCACCGACAACACCGATTCGTCTTTCTCTCAAAACTTCGTATAGGTTTTAGGAAGAAAAAAGCATTGCCAACTTAAATTGATAAACTGCTTGCTTCTCCATTTTGATGCTATTCCAGAAGCCTTAGTCGATAAAAGCCGCCTTAGTGTTTTTAGTTTGGTTGTCTGGCGCGTTGTCGTGATGGGGGAACCGTCGCCTAAGAGATGCTTTAGGGCTCTTTCTGGGTAGCGCAGTGAAACCTTTGGCATGCACTCTGCAGTATACCAGTCGCCGTCATTATACCACCTTCCGCATTTCGCCATCACCACAAATGCATTCCTGGAGACGGAGATCAACGAAGAGGATAGTCCGCATTGAAAACGTGTTACATAGAACGGAATCACTGTAGTGGGGAAGGCGGCCTTCGGTGCAGCTAGTAGAACCACTCAAAAAGCTAACACTAGGACACCAAATAACAATCATGACTTGCTATGAACAATACTTCAGAGCACAGTAGTACGCGTCATTCTGCATGACGCAGCTGTAGGGCACACCTCCAGTATTTAAAGCGTTACAAAGGGTGACAAGCCCGCTGCTATTTTCAGCATTTATGAGCGATGTCCAGTGGTAATTCAGGAGCGGCACCCATTGGTGCACGCGCCCATGATGGCTTAGTGTTTACTGCAATCCCGCAGTCGACTTAAGCAGCAATGAATGAGCTTTCATTTCAACACATTTGGTATACAAAGACGTTGAAGTTTCACTGAAAAGAGAGAATGACGGAGAGAAGAAATGAATATCGTCTGAGGTGTATGCCAGTCAAATTGTACTAACATTTTCCTTGCCTAGGACGTAAGGGCCCTTAACGTACCAGGTCAGTGGAGAGCAATATGGTTGTGTTCTTATTTCAGGGCTTAGGTCTCGTCAAGCACAGAAGAAAGAGTTGGCAAAGGGTTTCGACGTAAAGTCGCGCAGATGGTTTCTTATGCAGTTTATGTGGAATGATACCGCATTTGACGAAAACAAATGTAGGAGTTTCAGACACAATGTTCAGGTTTTTGACCAAAGTCTTCCTTTGGTCAAAAAGCTGAACATTTAGTCTCACTTTCTACGTCTGATGAGCACATCGTTGCTAAATACGATAAATGTTTTTAGCCTAACGCAGTATTTTTTAAAACTGGACAAATTATTTCGATTGCCTGAGCATCTCTACCCAACAATGTTAGGAGAATTCTACCCGAGCAGGATTTGATCCCATGTATTTTCGTTTGTCTTTATAACGGTGCACTAGTCACCCAAGCCACCACTATTGCTTAAATGGGTTTCAAGTATGCGGAATTTAAGAACTAATATTTGATTAATATATACATATATACACACATACGGTGTTGTACCCAAATACACACACACACATATATATATATATATGTATGTAAGACACATGTATCCATGCACCTAATAAAGCTTTCGTTTTCTTCTGTCGGATAGGAGACCGCGTTGCGCTGGAGCCTGGGATTCCATGCAAGAGCTGTAATGACTGCCTCTCAGGCAAGTACAATCTCTGCCAGGATATCGCGTTCTGCGCCACACCGCCCTATAACGGCACCCTGCGTAGATTTTACTGTCAAGACGCGCAATTCTGCTACAAGTAAGTACGCTGACGTACAATCTGGTAGTTTTGCTTCTTCGTGTTATTCTTCTTGTTTAATTGTTTGTTTTTCCGATAAATAAAATCTTGTCTTGTCTGCCAAGTCGAAATGTTGCTAGATATTTACTATACCGACGAAGTTCACGTTTGCGTGAAGATGGGGAGCACCACTTAATAATGATCAGGTTGGTAATAATCTCATTGAGATTAGATGAATAACCATACCGCTGAGGGTCAGCGGCCATGCTGCCACCAGGACCGTTAGGGAAACCCTAGATATCTTAACATGTCCGGCTCTCGGTGCTTTGAAGATATACCTCAGGTTGAGTTCCAGGCCCGTAGGGGACGGAGGATAGTCTAGGTTGGTAATAATATTTGATCGGCAGCGGTTGGGATTTGCATTACAGGTCTCCGGTAGATCATAAATAAAAAACAGAATCTGAAGTTCTTATACGCGTCATCTTACTTTTAGTGGTGCTTATCATTTGACGCAATATAAGCTTATGTCCCGAGCAAAAGACTAGATTAACAGGCTAGCATTCGCATTCCGAATGTGAAGGATACTGGAAAAAGCCTGCACAGTCTGCCAAGCACAGCCTGCGAAGTGCTTCAAACGTGAAGGGACTCGGGACTCCATGAAGTCCGATCTAAGCGCATATTTTAAGCAATTGTTCACCTTCGTCAAGGAACATTCGCGGTCACGACCCAGATCAAATCCGGCCTTTCTCGGAAGCAGCTTAAGCGGTCGTGTAGAATCGGCTGTGGTGACGTGAAGGTTGCCATAATCACTGGTGTGCTCTGTACTTACGATTATATGACCGATATAAGTTGTTGTAGCTACAAGCTGGATGATTAGTCTGTGGTGGCTATTAAAAGTTATTACCATTATATTGTTTTTGTGCAATACTTCAAAATATTTAATTTCCACATATTGCATCTGAAGTAATTATGTCAGAGAGTGAGGTCCAGAAAAAGAATGCCTTGTAGCTGTCTCTATTTGTTCTGTCTCTAAAAATACTAATAATTAAAGTGCGTGTATATTTTAGCTCGAGAAACATTAGCGCTCTGCTTTTGGCGATGAAGTCATGATTGAGCTTTCAGTATTGTGGGTCTGTACGTGAAACAACAGTTTGAGTCAGCCTCTCCGACAAAATACCGTGATCTGCTAGCATCTGCAAAAGCGGGTAAATCATAGAGCCGTGCCACTGTTTGAAGCACAACCTGAGGTCTGGGATGATGCTTTTCATCCGCAAGCCTGGTTTACTTGACCGCATCGAATTCTACAGGTTAACTCAGCGTGTTAGTTAATGCCCTCGGACGTGAATGCCGTGGTGTTCTTGGGTATATCGGCGACCGTAGCGAGTTTTGCCACAGGGAAGGTCCACCGTATCTTATGGCTGCTGCACCGCTGGAGGGGGTGATTTGGTTAGACAGATAGGTTTCTGGGACTTTTTTAGAAGGGCTTTAAAAAGGCAAGTTTTCTTAGGCTTCAAAAAGTGGTTCGCTCTGCTGCAAGTTTCTATTAAGGTGTTTTCTACAACATAATGCTGTCCACGACGAAAGTTAAGAGTGCTCTGCGGGACGCCTCTTTTGCGCTAGGTAGGAGGCCTCAAAGGTCTGTAGTGCTCTAAGTTATCTTGAAAGAATCGTAAAGTACGTGCCTTTTAGGCCAGGACACCCGTTAGGGCATGTACAGGATCATCACCGAGATATTTTACCGTTGCACAGAAGTAGTATTGATGTTTGGGCCTAAGAATTTTATAAGCGGAGAGCTTTAGTCCTAGAGATCGTAGCCATCAATCACGGAAATGCCTACATGAGACTTTTCTCGGTGGTAATTTGCTGCAGAAGTGTAAGTACTTACCTAAGAAGTGTAAGTACTTACCTTACTCGTGATCACCAACGCAATGTTGTCCGTCTGAAGTGCCTGCGATTTGTGGAGCCTATCGAGTCAGACCGAGGTCGCGTAAAGTGCCGTGGGCTATGCCACCATCGCAAAAAGCCTTTTTTTTCTTGACTATTGATGCCCCCCTCGACATAAGCCCGGGAAGATTTCGGGAGACCTGATGCTGACCACATCCGTTTTGTATCTAACACTACATAAGAATATATTTTATCTTGTTTTCTTTCTACTGGACAGCTTGCCAATAATAACAATAATAAGGAATATAATACGGAGCCTATTTATCCCCTTCTAATACGGGATCCGGTTGTCCTCTTCTTGTCCATAACATATAGCGTATCCGCTTTCTCCGCGACCAGTACGAGGTGATGATTAAAATTATCCCGCATTGAAATTCCAAGTTTGTAGGGACGGAGGATAGTGCACAATTAAACTCAACCTCCCTAAAAAATGTTTTTTTTAATGTAGGAGGTGGTGAACCTTTATTCAGGCTTCCGCTTATTTTAGTACAGCATTTACGGCTTTCCTTAGACCGTTTTATTTTGGGCGATTATCAACGCAAAGCAGAGTATTTTTTACACTTGCACCTTCGGGTAGATCCCCTAGCTTCAAGATGCCGCAGTAGGCAACGTAATAGAACACATGGCATGGGATCGAGCCGTATGAAATGCCAATGGAAACCACGTGTACGGGCCACCCTCCTTCAAGTCTTTTTACTCTAGGCATGATAAGACGATTATTTGAATGTACGTTGAAATAACCTACCTAGTGGTTTTCTGCCAGCCCGTCGTAGCGCCCGCTATACGTTTGTAAATTTATTCCCAACAGCGGTTGGGAATTCACGTGCTCCGAAGCGTTTTTACGCAGATTTTCTTCACAGTAAAGAAAAGAAGAAAACTGCACATCGTCCAATCAAGTAACTAGTAACTACACTACTGTCTTAGTCCACGAGTCCACACACAATGTCCCAAAGACGTTTTGCGGTTGGCTAGTCGTGTGAGCAGAAGTGTTGTCTAGTGGAAGAATCACCGCCAGCATCCCCTTGGGACTGTCGCTTTGTGATCTCTGTAAAAGAGATAAAAATCAATATGATTATGTGCCTAACCAGTTTGGTTAGGCACAAAATCATATACCAATCAGCGACCACCATACAACCATCTTCGATTTTGAATATTGTCAATGCATTGCTCCTGGTGATAATAATAACCATCACCCATCGGGAAAAATGCGTGCCCTTGACCGCTTTAGAATCAAATTCTTAAAAATAGTATTGGCTTTTTATCATACAAGCTGTATCGAATACTATTTTGATTGGACTCTGCTCGCAGCAGCCCTTCGAAGAATATACAGCCTTCTAAGGGCAGCCTTCTGAGATGCTCTGCAAAAATATCTTACAATGGAAGCAGATCTTGCTGAGATAGACGCGTGTCGTTCTATAAAAGACGGCTAACAAGGTCGAACGCCTGAAATAGGACAATACTGCAGAAACCAATACTTAAAAACCGATTTTGCTGTTTATGGCTTAACTGACTGCCTATGCAAACCATGTGCGAAGTCGTGCGGTGGAAATACTGATAACCCTAACGTGTAACCAGTGTACGAAGCACTTCGTAGTTATCACACTTATGATACTAATTAGGATTCTTATATCCAATGTGACCTTATATCGTAATATATCTTCTGTACTACGTCGACGATACAAGGTAAAGGAGACAGGTAGTGACTCCAACCCCGCGAGTCGTGGGTTCAATTCCGGCACGACAGACCTTTTTGGAGTGCTGTTTTTTAAATTTGCAGATATGCAGGTTAATGTTATAAACAAATATATGTTTCGCGCTATACTCCTTAATGTGTATATAATACGGATCCTACTTACGAAACCTAAAGGGAAACGTTTTAGTCTACAAACGCCAGCTTTGCCGCTCTACGCAATCAAGAATTTAAGTCAAATGGCTAGTTCTCCAGACGTTTCGTTAGCGCTAAAGTTAACGCCGCTTCATTCTTGGATAACTGGCTATTCGTCGCCTACCGTAGATTTTATTTGTGACATTGCCTTACAAAAGCCGCACCATATCCATTCGCTTTAGCAAATGAGCGTGTCGTGTCGATGAAACTCAACGGCGCCGACAACGCTTCAAGTTGACAGCTGTGTATCATGTTTGCATTTCCATTTTACCCTCTGCAATCTTAGCAACACAGCGAGACGACTCGATAATAAGTGTCCACAAGACTGGTGCCGCGAGTGTTATAGGGTAACAACTATTGGTGCTGCGTTTAGTTTTGGTAGCGGTGGGCCTGGAAGCTGGACCTTACGGTATCTAGATATGGGTAGGCTTTACTTGGTAATGAGAACTGCAGTAAAACTTTGCAAATACTTGTGCGAAAACAACTGCCATAGGACCGATAGAAATTTCGCGCCTACGTTTCGCAGCCTCTTGCAGCGTACCCTATTACTCTTCGTCGATAACAAGTGTCGAACGTGCCTCCGTCAGTCGACGAGGGCAATATGCCGGCAAGCCGCGCGACCGTTTAAGAGCGCTGTCTGTACTCTCGCCCTTTGAACCGGAGCGCCGAGATTTATCGTCACACTGTGGAGCAATGTACCTTTCCCACCTTTCCATGTGTCTGAGAGTTGCGAGTCGTACGCAAGGGCGTTTGCTTGCCTATTTCTGCGACTGGCGTGCTAGGGCGACGTTGCCGAACGGGAAATGCCATTATTGTCCCCGTTTGAAAGGGCAGCACGAGAGAACTTTGCTTGAAAGAACAACGACACCTGAAAAGTGAATAGTAGCAACCAAAGCAATGTTAGCGCATCTCTCTAAGTGCGTTCCTACTGGAGACAACTGGTTTCAACTGTCGGTGTTGGTGAGTTATAGCGTAAGGCTGCAATAAGGCAGAAACGCAGATCAGTGAGCTATATAGAGCTCCAGTATGTCGCTCTTTTGCTGTGGTGCTTACAAGGTGGTTTGCGTTCGGCGATAACAGCTGACCATTCAAGCGTCGCTATGTATGTGAACGCGTACGCGCATACAGCTCTACGAATAGTTAACACACAACATGACAACCAACATGTGTGTACATAAACATATATAACAAACATTGACATCTTGACACAGTACGTCTGCTGCTGGTCCGCTTGTTTGTCATTGGCTCTAATCGACATGTGGCATAATAGCGTCAACGTGGCCACGTCGTCATCGTGTCCTCCCTTAATTTCTAGCAAAATAAATATGGGCTTAGCCTAGCAAGAATCATACAGCAGGTCAACGCTCAGCTAAATTCAGCAGAGCCAATTTGAGCGAAGCCGAAAGTACAACATTTGCTATATATATATATATATAGAGAGAGAGAGAGAGAGAGCGAGAGAGAGGTGTGCCAAGTACCATGCAGTGGAATGCACAGCGCTGAACAAAGCATCGTTGCACTACTTCTCTCGCCGAAAGCATGAAGAAGAATATATATATATATATATATATATATATATAATTAGCATAATGAACTGATTACTCGATGAATAGTAATGCGACTCTAGCGGCGACTGTCGCGAACGTCGATCCTATTCGGTATCACGGAAGTTCTTGTTGCAGCACGGTGCGGCACTAAACACAACAGCTGCACACGATTCATGCAGAGCGAGGCAAGGCGACGGATAATGAAGGAAAGCGTTTCATTTTGTTTGCGTTGCTGCTATCATCACGAAATAGTCGCACATACTTACCAGTTAGTCGACCTAAAAAAAATTTCATTCAGGAGCCCATCGACCTGAACTAAACACGTGTACATCAAAATGACACTACACTATGTTGGTAAAAGGGGTGCTGGACGATCTCTGATTCTATGATCATGGAGACCTAGAACAAAGTGGGAGCACAGACTCTTTTTTTGCCGAGTGAGTGAGATGATGCGAGACTGTTCCCATCTGCCAGACAAATAAAAATACATATTGGACGACTTCTCGCCTGATATTGAACTTGTTGGGAATGCAGGCCTTCGGACCGTCGAAGCCTTTGGGACTTGCATTGAGAGTGAGTTTGGAAAAAGCGACGTATGAACGGCAAATCCTCTCCGTCAGTTAGGGCCAGCCCGTAATGTACAAACAATCCCTATTGGAATTCCAAAGCAAGGCACTGCCGTAGTGCGATATTCGATATTAAACAAGACTCGAAGAAGCAACTTGACTTACGATCGCTGAGTTGCATTCACGCTCGAATCATCCATCAGCTTTTGGTTTGCCCTCTATTTTCACAGCTGTCAAAGATGCCGGCCCTGCGTATTCCACAATTCTGCATTCATAGACTGCACTGCACTTGCTTTTTATATGTATGTGGCTTTAACACAATACGCACCTTCCTTAGTTTAATTAGCTCTTTCGCCACTCTTTCGTATGTCTAAACTCCAGGCAAACCAGTTACCCCTAGGCTTTTATGTCACTATATTGCGTCGTAGCACGAAACTTAGCCAGCCTCGTACCCAAACACAAGGCCATTATACCTGAACTTAAATAACAACTGCCTTACTAAACGATATATAGCCGATAGAGAAACCGCTGCATTAAGCAACACCGGTGATCACACGACTTGATTCCATCTGCTTATGCAAAACCTGCTTTAGCAATTCTTCGCAACGCTGAACTTTCACTTAACAACACGTAATATAATAACATGTATTCTATAATTAGGTGCTCTGATCTAATTCATGACAGCGGGATATGTGTTGGTCTGAAACTCCATTAAGGGCGTTTTAATTTTAATGCAGGCCACCTTTAGGCAAATCATCGCCGATTAGGTCCTGCTGGGCTATTGGCCCTTTAGACAGGACCAATTGACACGTAGTTACGCTTCAAGCAGTACATTGATTTATGTACGTGCTGTATGCGATCTAAAGGAATTCCACAGGGACCGGTGTCATTGAACAAAGTGTCATAAATAACAACTATTGCGGTCGTAGCGAGTACCTTAAGAATACGTGCAGGGTACCTGCACACTGCCTTGTGAACTACGGTAAAATTGAATCTGTTAAAAATTGGAATTGCATTAAACGTGAAATGCATAATCTATACGCATAACAATAGCGTTAATACCCACCGTTTAAAGGTGGATAACTTCTATATGTACAAAGACGCACTTCATCTGCCTTTTATGCCATAAACGCCGAAAACAGAGCCATATGTGCAAATAGCATTTAGAAGTTTTGCACCGTGATCGACACATCTGTGGTTTGACATGTTTTTCGGTCCATACCACTCAAACAACAAAGAGGCACCATTCGTTAACTGTTGCTGCTTTAGGAACAGTTTTCAGCAACCTTGTCACCTCCCCAACCCACAAGGATGTATCAACCTTAGGTTTTTGTTCACCACTGATCTAAACAAAAAAGACGATCTAATTCGCACCGCTCTAGTCAGAGCTAATCACGAAGCCCTGTGCTTCGACTTGACCTTTGGAGATGTTATGCTCTTAATCATCACCAGGCTTGAATATAGGAAATTAAATTACGCCATTTAGACCGCCCTAAATACAACAGATGCAGTCAATAGTCCGAGCAGTCGAAAACTTTAAACGTCTCATCAAATCCAATCTTGCCTTTAAAGATGCAAGGTTTACACTCTGCCAGTTAAGTGCTAAGGTATCCCCTGTTGGACATTATTTTCTTCAACCACGCTAGCTTTTATTAGTCACATTATATACGATTTTTAGGCGACATATAGGATTGCGTTAAACTGCGCTGCAAGGCGTTTTATTTGCTCGTTTAACCGCATTAAAATCAATACCGGTTTCGCGCTTACACACGCTGCGGTTCCGCTAGACAAGTTCTCTTCTATGATATCATGCGCCATCTCGCTGTTGCACAAGGCGATAGTCTATGGTGGCACATTTTCTTTTTTCGCTGGCTCTTACCTAGTGCATTTGTAATTGTCAACCTTAGTTGCAGTGCGACGTTTTCTAATACGCTTTAAAATTATTATCAGTTCCCTAGAGTGTAGGGTTTTCAATCCCAACGTTCCAGCCTATTGTTCTTGTACAATCAGTATTTATACCAACGGCACCAATGCACGCTATACGAATATATTTATAAATGCAAACAGCTGCTCCCTAAGCGAATGGCCGCGGGCATTTACTTAATTCCCGCTCTGCTTTACTCAATCGGTAGACTTGCGAACAGCAGACTGCTGATCTCAGTCCCCGACTCATGTTTCTATTTTAGCCCGGCACGTATACCGCTCGATCTTTGGCAGCTTCTCCCGCGTTTCACGCGTTCGTGTACTACTACGGATAGATAATAATAGTCTCGTTCGTCAGCGGGCTGTTGTTATGTGATATAGCTGTTGCTCGGAGAACCTTTTACTCTGTTTCGTTGCCGATCCACACCTTCCTGCTCCTATGAGTTCTGTTGTTGCTCTTACGCTTTCTCCCCCTACACGTGCGCTCCTAGTCTTCTGCCGATTGTGGCAATCGTGGCTGCAGGTGATCAATATCATGCTCCAGTTGTTCCAACGGCGTGGGCATTGGGACTGTTACCGGAAACCGCTAACGCCCTTGCCTCGACGATCTGTTGCCGGGCCAGAATGGCTCGTGTTCTGCCCAAGTATTATCAAGGCGGTGTTCTACCCAAGTGTTGTCGGGGGATGAGGTGGCAAGTGGAACCATCGCAACCTACATTCGATTGGAATCGGAATGCTTGTAGCTTGTGGTCTATGACCACTGTGCCAAATAGTTCGACTCAAAGCCTTGCATATTGCGTGCTTGCATTTTGCATTGCAGGTTGCTGGCGTTGAGTTGATGTTGTTACTGTGTCGCGTGTGCCATATTTGGTCAGTCATCAGATCAACGGCACAGATGCGCGGCCATTTCTACCAGACTTCATTGGCAAGTTCTGTCTCCGTCGCTCTGCTATCTTTGCGGTCGTCGGTTCCCAACTCTCATCGTCGGCTTGGGTTAATTTTAGCGTCCCGTAGGTTGCGCAGTACGACATGAGATTAAGACTAGTATTTCTATCGGCTACATTCACGTAGTGGTTTGATTTTCGAAGTTAACACTAGCTATCCGCTTTACATGTACAATAATTCCACCTGAAGTTTTAATTTTCTTTCGTTAATGTGTTCGTTTTCTTCTTGGCCAAGTCCTCCAAATCGTCGTCATCTGTCAAGAGAGGGATCTTGTAACGTAACCGTCCAGCTTCGCGTTATATATATATATATATATATATATATATTGCGTCGCAACTCTCTTATGCAGTGGCCTCCGTCACTTTATTTAGACGGTGTTATGATCGAATCCTCCCCTTATTTCTAGTCATATATAGGAACATGAGTAATTGCGATGCCGAGGCGTATTAGTAAATGAAAGTCGCTTCCTAGAGACACCGTCTTACCGGCGTATATAATGCCTACGTGCACATATAATGCATTCATAGTATATATATATATATATATATATATATATATATATGCAATTATTTTTTCGGTGGCTAATCTTGTTCTGGCTGTTCGCCGATGATTACGACCGTTGTGGGCAAGAGGAGAGTATTGTCGCCGTTTTCTTGTCGTGCTTCTTCTACCACTTAGTGCTGCGTTCGGTTGGGCGAGGCGAGAGGGAGCCTGACCTGCCGGACCACTGCCCCGGCGGTTGAGCGTCGGCGGCGAATCCCTATGTACCTATGTAAGAGATTCTATGCGTTAATTATACGAAAAGTGGGAAGTAACGATCCGTAGAGTGAGTTAGCGGGAGAGGGAGAGAGAGAGAGAGAGCTAAATCGAGCTCCAGGGAAATACACAGAGAGAGAGAGAAAACAGCGTGTAAGGCAGGTCTCAATGCGATTGTCTGTCTCATTGTTAACCTTAAAGCGACGTCAGCAAACTGCTGGAGGAGGAGACAGACGACCAAGGGGGTAAACACGGCTGCAGTCAGCTACGTAGCTGCAGTCAGGCAGTTAGATAGGTAGGGAGGTGAGTGACTAAGGAAACAGTGCGTTATATTACGTGGACGGTTAGAGCGGCGTGCTGCTGAGGCTGCAGCGGGGGGGGGGGGTGGTAACGCGGCACGCGGCGGGAGGACGGAAAGAGGTGAAGGGGTAAGAGTGGCAGCTGAGAAGAAGTGGCAGGCCACGCGCTCTCCGAAAGGACTGAGCTATCCGCAGGAGAAACGGTGAATATCACAAAACGGCGAATAGAATTCTAAACTGCCAGCAGCGAGCAAGCGAGCTTACGAGGCGCTTCTTATGGTTCGGTACGCGGAACGATGGCGACGATGAGGACAACAACAGCAACAACAACAAAGAGAACGACCTCGACGGCAATAAAACACTAACGACTTCAGAAAACGACTTCACGAAGTTTGAAGTCATGGCGACGACCGTGGAGGTGACGACGACGACGAGAGACGTCGCCTTCTGCACCCGGCGAGAAAGCGGCGGCGTATACACACGTGTCGGTCCGGTTTTGCTGTATCGGCGATAAGCGATAACCTGACTCACGCGCGCACGCTTGTTGCATGCCTGCGCGTATCAAGACGGCCGTTCCTCCAAAGCCTTCCGGGGGCAGCGAACGGGACAATGCTGCCTGCGACTATTGCGAGCCTAGCGGCACTGCTTGTTGTAAATAGGCAGCCTTACGGAATCGGAACAGAACGCGTGACGCCACTAGCAACGTACTCCAGAAACATTGCGCTGCCGGCATATATTGCTCTCCAACACGGTATACCGAAACAATAGTGTCGAACGTCGACAATGAGAACAATCTTGCAAAGGCGTGGCCGGAACGCTGAACCGGCCAATCATCGATCTATTTGGTAGTCAAACATATTATCGCTTGTTAAAGGTGTATAAAGTGCATTGCTGGCTGCAAAAATGGCTTGTAAAACCCACGTGTAGTGTACGGCCTTAAGGGTGTAAAAAGCACGATTTAGATAGTTTAGGCAATCCGGGACATGTGAGAACAGAACGGGACTATGATATGGATTCTAATGATTCGCGTGTATTGCATATTTTTTCTCTTATTTTGTGCTAAACGCGGTACGAACTCTCACATCGGTTGATATCAAACATGACTCAAAAATGACTGATATGAACCGTGAATAATGCTATTATGACATATACTAAAGCCTAAGACTAATTTAAGCGTGATATGTCAGACCCGTCAGCAACGATGGAGGAAAACGAACACCGTGTGGTGATTAAACACTTCCTCATCGAAGGCTTAATTGTAACGGAAATTAAAGCCAAATTAGGTGCAGTATACGAAGCCAATGTTCCAAAGTACAGTACGATCACCAAATGGGTTGCCCCGTTTGAAAACAATAATATGGGCATGTTCTGGACGACTATGCTAGAAATCCATAAACTTGTAATTAATTGAAGTCGTGCCAAATTACGGAGATCTTAGGCATTAGCCGTGGTGCAGTTACGTTAAATTCTGCATCATCGGAGAGCACTTTCATCATCATCATCATCAGAGAGAACAGTTGACGAAACCCAGGTACACCACTTCACTACGGAACGAAAAGATACCACAAACGAGCGTACTGGAAGGGAAAAGCCTCCTATCAGGGTGAAGAAGCACGTCTGAACCAAAATTACGAAAATTAAGATTCCAAATTGTCGAACATCCATCATATTCTCTAGAGCGGTCGCCACATCTATCCGGCCCCGTGCAACAATGAACTGTTTGGAGACCTCAAAAATATCTCTCTGGACAGGGATATTACAGCAACAATTATGTAATATTCGCCGTAAGCGACTTTAGACTGCGTTTACTAGCGGCATATGGCTTCATGCACGTTCGTACACTTTTGCAACACATAAGTCACCGTTTTATGGCAAAATTTTTTTCCCGATGTATGAAGGGTGAGAATTTGTCCATAGAAGGTAACGTTTTACACATAATCACTGCCCGCAGTCCCATGCTATGCATAACTCTCTAGCCGCGTCTTTTTGCGTCCGAGTGTCTTCCAACTCGCTGTGCCTTTGCGTTTAATTCTGGCTAATCATTTATGTCGACTCTTCAATATCGCCGTCATTATTGTCCCCATTGTACCAAATATTTGGTTACCAATATTTGACTTTAACAAAATGTCGCTCATTCACCTACCTACGACTAGACGCTACTAGCGGGGCATACTTGAGCGTGGGCGTGCCAAAAAAAGATCCGGTTGCATGGCGAGTGCAACAAACGACAAACAACCGAAATCTTGTCAGAATACGTGTCTGCATTACGATCTAAGTTGAGCCATCTATGATTCTCTCACCGTCACTGCACGACATCATCCCACGGGGCATCCCCCCGGGATAGCCAAATGCTTAAATACTCTCCCCTTTCGATCGTTTGAAGTTATGCTTATGCAGTTCCCGATCGATTGCGGGGATTAGGGCATGACTGGTTTTTAGTGGGTTGGAGCCCTACCCTACTACCGGCCCACACTTGCAGACGAGTTCCCTGCGGTGGTGTCCGCGTGTGCATACCGCATTTTCCAGTAGGTCCTTCAAAAAAAAAACTCTATGATTCTTAGATATTTGATTTCCCTCCCCCTCTCTCTCCGTCTCTCTCTACACCTCTCGCTTGCTTGCCTGCTTGCTTTCTCGGCCTAATTATTTCCCTCTTGAAAAGACGCCGTTCTTCAATCGGTCGTTAGCTTCCTATCTAGCAGTCAGCGCCAGGCCAACATCCCAACGCTTCGCCTTGCAACAAACTAACTCATCAATTCAATCGATCGATTTAGTGGTGGCGATCATAGCTGCTCTTCTTATCTGCAACAGTCATCGCAGCAGAAGCTGCAACAGCAGCCCCCATGTTCTGGGGGCTGCTTGTTCGGATGTGTCGGGGCGCCGTTACCTCGACCACGCTGTTTTATTTCTTCTTCCTTATCTTCTTCCCCGGCTTCCTCGGCTGTCTCAGTTCGTCCTCTGCGCGCGTCATCATCCCGTTGCTGGTGGCGTGGCCGAGTTGTTTGATTGGCCACTTCGAAGCGTGACCGCCGTCATCCTACGGTTGTCTGCTGTCGTCGTCGTAGTCGTAGCAGCAGCAGCAGCGTCATCGACGTCGTCCGCCCTCTTTGACACGCTCTGCAGCGAACGCCAAGAAGACCACTCGCAAACTCCCTTGCTTCTTTTTCAAAATCCTTCTGTCCGTAGTTTTCTCTTCCTCTCGTGTTCGCTCTATCTAGGTTTTCCAAACGTCTTCCATGAACGACGAAGGAAGTGGAATGAGAAAAATAACGCCACAACAACAACAACAACAACAACAACAACGACAACAACAACAACAACAACAACAACAACAACAACAACAACAACAACAACAACAACAACAACAACAACAACAACAACAACAACAACAACAACAACAACAACAACGACGACGACGACGACGACGACGACAACAACAACGACGACGACGACGACGACAACAACAACGACGACGACGACGACAACAACTATTACTACTGCAACAACTACAACAACTACTGTTACCACTACAGCAGCAGCAACAGCCGCAACAACAACAGTAACAAGAACAACAAAAAACGACGACGATGATGATGATGATGATGGTGATGAAGACAGCGACGCTACAACCGTCGGCCGACCTCAGGCTTCAGGCATCAGCCGTCATTTTGTGCGGCTGGCATTGAGTGGTCAGCGCGGCAGTCCGGGGGGGGGGGGGCAGTTAGAGGAGGGGTTCTGCCGTTTCTGTTGCTGAAGGTTGTCTGGAGGTGTCTGTTGCTAGCCTAGCTGGCTGCTTTCTCTCGAGGCTTACACATCTGACTTGTGTTACTCTATGCTTTTAGTAGTTGCCTTCATCGTTGCCGCCGCCGCCGTCGTCGTTGTCGTCATAGGACGCTTCTGTTCTCGTCTCTTTGGTTCTTTCTCCTTATGTGTCCGTCACTGGCACGACCGACTGGCAGACCACCATCTCTGCTTCTCGTAGCCCGTCACTCGCGGTTTAATAGATTCGCGACGTGCACCGCATGGCTATAGAGCGCTCCGTGCGGGGCTTTCTTGGCGTGCTGTGTGCGCACTTCAAGTTGCTGCGTTTGCTCCTGTTTGCGCGTTTCCTCCTTGTCTTAGTGCTGACTGCTCGGGCCCGTTGGGATGGTGGACTTCAGTCCTTTACTGGCGCAGGGCAGCCCCGGGGTTTCCGGGGGTCTTCTTCATTGGACTTCAAGGGCAAGTCCGATCGACAACCACCTACAACAAGATACGGGATTATTATTCCCCCACTGCTACTATTACTACTTCTAGTTACTATCTTCCTTCGTCGTGTTGCGGACCGGCCGACCAAACGCTGCTGGTACCGCTATTCCTTATAAATGTTCAGAACAACCCGTTTCGTCGCAGTACACTACGGAGCGAGAAGAAAATAGACAAAACGCAAGGCAAGCAACTGACGACGGGTCGAAATATATTGATATGAGATAATAGAGGCATGACCTTTTGGACGCCCGTGTACTGTGCGTGGCGCATGACAGAACGACAAGCAGAGTAATGACGGAGGAACATTCCCGAACTTTGCAGCGCCTTGGCATGCTGCCGGTCGGCACGTCGCCTCACGGTGCAATGTCTTACGCGAAATGGTCAAATCAACTCGCTTTCTCACCGTGTCAATTGTCAAATGGGTGTACTCGCACGTACGCTCTATTTGCTTCTGTATATATATATATATATATATATATTGGCTGGCAGCGTGTTTAGTAGTAGATTATGAATAGATGTGTATAATTCTTCGAGTTCTGCTCTAGCCGAGCTTAGCGCTGTGAGGCAAGCTAAAGTTTAAAAATAAATTTGTGTCACGCTAATTAAATTAAGTGCCCCGTTTATTAGGAGCAATAAAGCATGTCCTAGAGTTAAGCGTAGAGCGTGAATATACTGCTTCTTATGGACTATTGAATAGGTAATATCTACTATGAGTCCGAGTTGACGGGAATTATGTGTGTCCTCTATTTTTCCTCTGGGTAATCCGGTATATGCATAAAAGGTTTATGTTTACGTATGCCATTGTCGACACTTTACTAACGTGTTTGTTAAATTTTTCAAATTAGAGGAAATCAATGCATTTTAGCCAGGCGCTAGAGTTCTCCTAGACCCCGATTGCCCCGAAGTCATGTTAATTAATTTGATAAACGGTATTCATAATTTATTAAACTAATCGTTTTGTTTTGTTTTTCTCAACGGTTGATATGCAAGGGTCACAAATGCCCCAAATGGCAAAAATATTATATATCTTTACATCAGCACAAATCAGTGCTTTAGTAGCGCGATGCACTGCGGCAGTGTCAATGTCGCTGTAGATCTCTCCTCGTAGAAGTTCCGTCTTTTCTGGCCAAACGTCTGTGAGCAACGGTGCGGGGTGGGGACCGCGTCGGCCAAATTAAGACGGTCTGTAAAAGGTTACCGCGCTGTAAAGCTCGCCTTCTGCTGGGCAGTGTGCGGCTCGTTGTTTTTAGGACGATTTAACTTGGAATTATTAATTAGGGTTACGCCTTCACTGGGGCGACCCGGGGGGTAATTTCTGTTGCGGGCAATTGGCGCCGTAGAAGCCTCGTAGTGTGGGCAAGCAGAAGGCGAAGGTTTCTGCTAACTTGATAATGTCGTATTCCATCGTTGAGTAGGGGAGGTGAGGGATGTTTGCAGCGGCACATTCCGTACGTTATAGGACGATCTTGAGGCGATGTTTCACTTTCCTTTTCTCCACGGGGAATTATCGCATTTATGGCTCTGACTGCGGGATTGACTCTGGCTACAGTGCCAGATCGGAATGTCGCTCTTGATCTCCCCTCCTGTGGCAGCGTGGTCTAGTAGGGGACTAGTGCGCTAGTCATGGTTGTCATCTACCAGGGTGTCGCCGGTTGGAATCCCTTGTGTTGATGATCGAATTTTCTTTGAGCGATGCTCATTGAGAATAGATGATTCACCATACCGCTATGAATCAGCGGCCATGCTGCCACATGGACTGTTGGCGAAACACTAGATGTTTCAACATGTCCGGCCCTCGGTGCTACATTGAAGATATACCTCACGCTGAGTTCCAAGCCCGTAGGGGACGGAAAGTGGTCTAGAATTAAAAGATCTCCTTTCCTATGGTGGGCGTTCTGATCGTATGCTGGTCAGCTGCTGTTCCAGTTGTTTCTCTTTTTTGGCACCGGTGGCGGATTCGCGTGTGCCCTTCGGGGATAATCCGTTCGCGGGCTTTTGGCACGAATCTAGGTTTGTCGTGGTTTTTGGTAGGTTTCCTGGTACCTGCATCTGTGGTGCTAGCTGGGAGAACGAGATTCGTCTTACTCCTGATACATTCGAGTTATCAAAAACTTGGATTAAAGCTTGGGTCGTTGCCTAAAACCAGGTCCTCCACATCGAGGTATTCCGCGTCGTGAATTTTTTGAGCCTTGCCCCTAAAATTTGTGCAGCTTCTCTCACTACGTTGTACGCGCAACGTTACCCGATGTGCTTTACTCGTACTTGTATTGTTCACCCTGTCCTATTGGCCATCATGTTATCGTTCATGGTTTTTGTCATCTATGCTAGCAGATCGCTAGCCCACTTGCAGTTGTGTCCAAATAGTTGTCCAAATATAGATAGAGTATGTATCACTGGATTGGAATTGTTTGTTCTGACAGACTAAAATCACAACAGACATGACAGAGACCTGTTTTTCTCGCATTCCGTATAGTAACGAAATCCTATCTGAAAAAAGAGAAACCGCTTTGTTGGTTTCGACAATCATATGTTCTGCCTAATAAACTAAATAAATTATCTTATAGCGAGTCGTCCAAACCTGCATTTTCGGAAAAAGTAGGCTCAAGACTTATTTGAGCGACTAACCTAGTCGATAGTTTTTGTCATATCCTTGTGCCCGGATCCATATATCCTAGCCGGTTGGCACTTATTTGTATTTTGATATTTTTATACGAGTATTTTCATTATAAGCGCTAACAACTCTTTATGGGTGATTGCTTTGCCCCCTACTCCCGGAGTTCATTTTACTTGCAGCGATTGCTTGGCTTGCACCATGCAAAAAGAAATGGACCGTAACGCTCTAGTGATAAATGTTTCAAAAACGAAAACGATGAAATTTCGCCGTGGAGGGAAGCTCGTCGAAAAAAAGTGAATTTCGCTTGTTGTCAGCACCTGTCTAACTTTTCATACCTGGAAGTAGTCTTTATAACGCAGAAATTAAATTTAGCCAAAAAAAAGAAAAGGAACTGCAAGAGCACTCTGTCATTTAATAGTGTTCCAGAGCCTCATAGGTTGTCGCTGAAACTCGCTCTCAGCCTTTTTAAATTAAAAGCCGACTGCTGCTGCTTACGGGAAACAGGTAATATGGCTCCACCTATCTAAAGCTAACTTAGAAACACTCGACAAAATTAAAGCCAGTTTTCAAAACAAAGTGCTAGTCGTCCACGGCACTAGCCGCAACTGTTGGAGCGGCTTATGCCTTACTGGGAACGGAATCTGCCGGCAATCATCTTGCTGAGAGTGAGAATATATGTTTACGGAGGTTAATTGGCGTTTTATGAGACCCGAGCGATGACCGCTAACTCCTGAAAAAGGTTCAGCAGTCGCAAAAACCAGTACTTTGTTGCCGGGGGGTAGTGCTGTTATGTACGCGTAATGGGTTTTACGAAATAACGATCGCACTCGTGGAGGATTGTGTGGTCTGTATCTGTACTTTCAACAGTGTACAAGAGCTATGCACGAACGCAGTAATACAAAAGTCTACAAACCAAATGCATATGTATATATATATATATATATTTGTTCCGGCAAGCGGGTGTCTGTCAAAACGATCAAGTCAACAGGGGTGTATTAGCCCCAGATAATCTTTACAACAATAACAACAACAACTTAGTTGTTGTTGTTGTTGTTGTTGTTGTTGTTGTTATTGTTGCCATCTTTGCCGCTACCGTAGGCACGCCTATTCCTGCAGAATTTAATAAACATACAGCAATTCCGGTCCTGATGGTGCTAGAAAATAGACAGGTGACATGTGGTCGCCGAGGGCTAAGTAAGGGGATCGTTTCATTATGATACTACAAAGTGCACAAGAGAGAGAGAGAGAAAACGCACATATAGCGAGAAAAGAGTTTAGTTAGACATAAGAGAGAGAGAGAGAGAGTCGCAAGGAAGGAAGACAAGAAATAAGATCGTAAAAGCCACCAAGGACTACCGCGTAGCGATCTGTAGTCACAACTATTTCAACAACTGGTGGTACAACTAACGCCGTTTCTACATCGTTACTACTACGGCCCACTGTTACTAACTAGTTTACTGAGTGAACTAACTAGTAGCATAGGCTTGTGTACACACACTAGGCTTGTGCGAAGTGCATGTACCTGCATGTACCTAGGACATATAGGACAAGCTAGTTAAGTTAAGAGCGCGTGGAGAAGATGAGGTGTATGAAGCAAGAGCTACTGCACTCGACCAGTCGCTCGGCCAGCAGTTACTAATCGCCGCAGTTACGATGAACACGCTGAGCTGCAACAGGACAGTAGGACAGGGCGCGCGATATGCGGGACGGGACGCCAGAACAACCCGTGATCGCAAAAGTGAGGACCTGTGACCATGATGGCCATTGTCGTTCCTGACGCCGCCATCTGTTGGACAGTTAGCTGCTGGCTGTCGAGGTGGGCGCTGCTGTTGCTTTTACAAATACAACGAAATACATAGAGAAGAGTAGAACGAGACAGCTTAGTCAAAGAAAGCAGGAAACGGAACAAAGGTACAGAGGCGCTAGTTGTACGTAGACTAGTAATTAGGCAGGTTTATGATGATGAAGAAAAGTAAGAAGAAGGAGAGGGCAAATTTGAAGAAAATAAGCAAAGGACAACCAGCGCAACAAGCTGAACGTCTTCACTCTCAACTCGTTTACCTCACTTAACTACACAACGCAACAAGGAAAGTCTAGGTGTGTTGATGTGTGTTTGTAAAGAAGGGAAGAACTTCAACTACTCCTATGACTGGCCGGCCGTATATTCTACGGTCTTTCTCTGTCGACTCCCGGCGTCTCATGAATTCCCGAATAGTGTAGTAGTAGTAGTAGTAGTAGCCGCCGTGTATTAACCGTGGTGCTGGTATTGCCCTCACGTTCAGGTTTCTCTTTTTATTTGAGATTTTCTCTCATGTCTTTTTCGCATTTTTCTCTGTCATGTTGCCTATTGTTATATCTACTTTTCTACTCTTCGAATCTCGCCGTTGTATTCGTTTGTGCGCATTATGGTGATCGTGCTGCATTCTTTTACTTTACACTTATCAAATGACCCAGCACCAGGGATATAAAGAAAAAGTGCATATATAAAAGAAAAGACAAAATAATGGCATAGCAACCAACATACGCAGCAAGTGGCGGTTCGGTTGAACTGTGACAAACGTTGGACAAAAGGCATATAATGCACGGCCGTCTGACCTAGAAGAGTCGTATAAAGGGAGCTCGCGCTGAGCGGTTTCAGCCCTGTGTTAAACTTTACGATCCTGTACAATGTGCTGTGTATGACACAGTGATACAACAACACACACGTGTCATAGAGCTTCGTGGCCGGGCTTTAACGGGCTGAGCGAATCCGCAGTGTTATTTTCATTGCTCATATGAGCATTAACAGCATATTTGTTTTGGCTTGGGCTTTCGTGACCATTTGCGGCGTATATTAACGATGTGAAAAAGAGATTGAGCTACAAACGATAACATCATGTATTGTGTTATTGAGAATCTACGTTTGTGTTACGACTAATACCGAGGTTACACGGACGCGTTTTTATTACGGCATTTCGCCAAACCCATGTGAGGTTAGAGTCACATTAAACGTGTGGACATAAGCCTCCCTTTAAATAAAATTAAAACTTGTTAGCCAGTTGGACCGTTTCAAATATTTCCCAAAGCGGACGACAGAACGAGGCGCACATTGAGCGTACAATCAATTCGTTAAAATAGACTCAACAAAAACACATAGAGTTTCCGAGGGTGGAGTCTTGACGGTCTTGTCGGGGGGAAAGTTTAGATTTACTAACGTAGAGGCCTAAAAGCCGAGTGAGTACGCCGCCGAGGCTTAGCGTGAGACAGCGTCGTTGTTGACATATCCTCATCACAAATAAGATTTATTTTTTAACAGTACTTGCGTGCGTCACAACATAAAGTTTGTGTGAGAATGTAGGCAACTGTTCGTATATACATACAAGTAATCGAATGCGTAGGCAACTGTTCGTATATATGTACAAGTAATCAAATGCTGTTTGTAGCTGGAAGTCGCTTTTAGTTTAATGCCGTCTATATCCAGCTTGCAGGCCGACAAAACGTCTTGGTGGGTAGTGTGATTTGCCCAGCCGCTGGTAGAGTCGGAAAGTTGTTCTTCCTTCTCGACCAGTACCGAACCGATCATCTCGGGAAGCACCGCCGTACCTAGCAGGCCCAACTCATACCTATTCGTTGCAATGATGCCCCGAAGCCTGTTGTTGAATTTAGCGATCACCTGCTGTCTATCTTCATCCTCAGAGAATAGTGAAAATGGCTCGCATTTAGAAGGGTTGAGCTGCGGTCCGCCCCATTAATCAAACGCTCTCAGACTTGATGTATTTGAGGAACACCGAAGGATCGTTGTCAAGAAGAGTCCCATCGTCCAGGTGCAATAGAGGGACCCAGGATGTCTTGTGCTTGACGTGTTGACGCAGAAGTAAACTAAACTAAACGCAACAGGGGCCGCTACGTCCCCCTGCTGGCAACCGGCTAATGACGTATTTTTAACCTTACTAAATATCAGGGGTGGGGCCTGCTGAATGCCTGGTGTGTATTATTGAATAGAGTGCCGGGCGTGCTTGGAGAGCTCTGTCAAGAGGTGTCCTCATTCGTTTGAGCTAACAGCATTTTCATAATTCAAGTTTATACGGCAACATTTTTTGTTATTTTCGAGCGGAGCTGTATGTACAATTATTTACACTTCATTATCAGAAACGTACCCCATTTTTCGTAGCTGCAAAAATGTAATATTGTTGAGTGTACCAGCAGTAATAATAGCATTACTGTCGTTTTTTTTATCTACTCTTAAATTGAACAAAAATATTACCTTTATGGAATACATGTTAACGAGGAGCAATTTTTGTAGTATTATTAGCCACAATAATAATCTTGATCCGACTGACCGCATGAATCAATATTAAATGATGGATTTAAGATTGATCAGATGCCCGCCTGATTCGCACTATTGACCGATGACTGGATATGGCTTGACATATCGTAGTAAAAGGGCGGATTGTAAAGTTCTAGCACTTCAAATTTTGCCGCCAGACTGAAACCACCAGGGTTTGTTTTGGAATGCGATTTGTCGGCTACAAATAGACAAAGTTTTAGTCCGAGAGCTGAGAAAATGGAGATATCTCATGGATCAGTTATAACCGAAGCTCATTCCAAAAACGTTGAATTTCCAGCAAATTCCGCCACCTGGTTCTACGGTCAACATAGAATAATACCGCACAATTTTAAAAATGTTACGCCAAAACGACTGACGCAAGAGGCCTGCACTCAGGGCTAACAACTCTTGTAGTATCCTACAACACAAAAACACACCGGTGCAGACATTGTTAGTGATTTTTCAATTTCTGTAGGTTCCCCATCTCCCTAGTCGCCGAAATTGGCTCCGTAGAATGTTTTCCTATTCCCACGAATAAAAAACAAAATGAAGAGAACATTTTGAGATAGATTATAGATGACAATATTATTGATGAGATAAAGAAAAAATCGCAGGAGCAACTCAACTCGATTCCAAATGATACGTGTAAAAGACGTGTCGATTAGTGGGAAAGAAGAAGGCGTAAGTGAATTGCAGTGGATTTGGAAGCAAACAGAAACACTTTTAAAAGGCGAAATAAACATTTCCTGTTTCTAGATATGTATTAGAACTTTTCATCCGCCCTTGTATATAGAGATACCCTTTGTCCCCTTGTGCAGGCAGTTAGTAGTGAATTGAAGATAATTTTACATTGTTGTACGTTTGTGTGTGTATGGGGGTATGGTCGTTTCGCCGCTTCACAGGCTACCGCCCACAATGTCGCTCGATGAAGGCGCGTTTGTCGAACCGCTCTCAGTGGCTGTACACGCGTGTCGACGAGCCGGTATCCAGCCCGGCCAGACTATTCTCGTGACGGGCGCCGGTGAGTTCACCACATACGTAGCTGGGGGCTGGCTTCGACATGGCCACGTCTCTAGTTGTAGTTAGGTAGTTGTTGAGCTGATCTGGCTGAGATGGATAGATCAGGTCAACTACTACTACTACTACTATTGCCTAGCGCTAAAGATAGTAAGTAGAACACAACGACGGACAGAAGAGATACATAGATACACAACAATCGGTCGAGATCAGTCGAATTTTAGTTCAGAATGGCGATAGATCCGTAGATCACAAATGGACTTAACACGAAACGTTGGTAGATGCCGAAAATGAATAGGTCGATTATTGACATACATATTGACTATGTAGTTGGCTACACATTGACTTGATTGAGTGCATTGATTGACTATGTGTATGCTGGCCCCCTTAAAGCGAGTAGCAAAACTCGAGACGAGCAGCTGAAGGACAGGAGCAGCCCGGCAACAACAACAACTATACGTCAATCATTGTGTGTTTGCTCCACACTCTAACTAAGAGGCCAAATGTCGTTGCAGGACCTATTGGACTGTTAAATCTGCTCGTCGCCAAAGCGTTCGGAGCCACTCAAGTCGTCATAACTGGTAAGTCACCAATCTGTCACCAACCGAGTAAACGTCAGTACTTACGCTTGTCCACTTGAGAGGAACTGAGGGGTAAGCTAATGTGCTGCTATCGTGCCTAGAGAGAGCCTACCAGTCACCTACCAAGTAACTGGGCTACTCTTTGGTAATGCTTGGGTAACTAGAAAGCCTTATATATTTATATATATATTTTTTTTCATTTTTTTTTCAATAATAATTAAACGCAAAAGAGGCACTCGCTAATGTTCATCAAAGCTGGATCACCAGAACGCCAAACAGAAAGTAAATGTATACCACTACACGGCGTGACTTTAGTGGGGCCGGTGGGCACCTGACAGTTAGTGGATAAAGCAGCAAAGAGTATTCGAACGCATGCCAACCAAGGCAGAACCTCAATCAAGCTCCCCCGGTTTCATCGGGTGAGCTTGTTTGCGGAGAGCTTGATTTGAACCACTTCGCTATCACAGTGGTTCAGCCACCGAAACATCCAAAATTGGAACAGGCGGCCTCGGCATCTTCATCGTCCGGAAAAAAAGCCAGTTAGGCCGGACACAAGCCGTCAGTGCGCCACTAAATCGTTTTCAACCAATCACGACCGGACTCTCCGCGGTGTGTGTATCACCCCTTGGAACTGCATCTTGGGCAAATACTTCAGAGGGCTTGTCGGAGTCAATGGGAGCCCATTAGCTGGAAACATCAATGACAAATTCTAGAAATCGTGGCGTTGTGCTGGGAAACTAAGGCCGACTCCGGTGAGCTCAGCCTTGATTCTAAGGCTGGGCAATTGGGTCGCCTGCCTGTCATAGGCATGTCTCTGTTGAAAGACGACACAACGAGCTATGACTCTTTCTTTCTCTCTCTAACTGGTACGTTAAAGGCAGTGCATCTTGCAAAACGGAATAGGAACGGTTGGCTAGGAAGTTTAAATCACTTCTCAAATGCTGTATAGTATTAGTTGATTATAACAACGTTTTTGAAACGATGCAATTCGATTGTATACCGCTACATTTGGCCAACCACGCAGACCAGCAGTACTGCATAGAATAGAGTGCAGTAGAATAAAAGGCTTCTGTATTATTACGAGCTACTACTACTACTATTCTACACTATATATTACGAGCACTCATAGGGGCGTTAGCCTTAACGTCGCGATGCGTCGTCGGGAAGTCAAAAACGTGCTCCTTTTGTAGTTCTCTGACAGCGATTGTTACAAACTCGCAAACAAATGAGAAAAACGCCACACATGTGTACAAGTCGTTATCACTGGTCATTCTTGGATGCACCAGTTGTTCGTCGTCAGAGAGCGGTATATAAATATATATATATATATATATATTATATATATTTATATATATAAATATATATATATATATTATATATATATATATATAGATGTATATATATATATATATATATATATATATATATATATATATATATATATATCTATATATATATATATATATATATAGATATATATATATTATATATATTAATATATATATATATATATATATATATTGTGATGATTTATTAATCATTTACAATACGTTTGCACACTCGGCAGTGCTCGCCTTAATAAAAATGGTGGTAAAAAGGTGTCACGTGAAGTTAAGAGTCCGTTGTCCGTATATATATATATATATATATAATATACCGAGCAAAATGGCTTAGTGGCAACAGCCTTTGCCTTGCATTCGGGAGGCCTGGGTTCGAGACCCAGACCTGCCACTCCTAAATTGGTTTTCATGGTTCCCAATTTAAACAAGGTAAATGCCGGAGTGGAATAAAAATCGACCATGATCGAAAACAAAAACGGGGAGCACAGATGTCTCAATAAAAAGAAATGTGCATTACCATCCAACCCCCCACTAAGTTTCAAAAAAAAAGTTTTTATATATATATATTTTTTATATGTTCTTTATTGACGTTGACAGACCTTATGTGGGCACAGAGAGAGAGAGAGCAGCACAGTGAAAAAAATAATGTAGGTCAACCGGTGTAAAGAATATCATGCTCACACCGCTCAATCGATGTTCTCAATGCGGCGTGCTGACGTCAGACGATATCCCGACGTCTTCATCTCAGTATCGTAAAACGCTACGAACAAATTCACAGCGTGCCACCAGAATGTCCGAATGCAGAATAACGAGCTTTCTCTTTTCGGTCACCTGGCAGGACATCACTGCCGAACCAGTTAGGTTGCCTTGCTTTCTGCCTTTTATTATTCTCCTGCGGATGGCTTCAACCGCTCGGTGCTGAAGATCGATTTTCTAGTTTAGGACGATCGCATCAGCAACAACAACAACCACGCCCACCGTCAGAACGACAATGACGACCTTTATCGAGGTCTAGTCTAGTGGTCAATATATATGGACGGCCATTTTATGACTTGAAGAAGCTGAGGCTAAGGTCCGGTATCGCGATCATGAATAATCCCGTGCGTTACTGTACCACTAGTATATACTAAATATCAACCTATCTGTTCGATCTACTATCTAGTGCCGCACGTTGTTTAAGTATGGATTTACGGTCGCTTTTTTCACGGTAACAAGCCTCGCTCAGGTAACTTCGACTTAAGCTACTTTTACAGTACATCGCCGACCCAGCGCGGGCTTGGAGTGTAAATTCCTATCCATTTCGTATTCTAGCTTTGACATCTAGACGTTATAGTAATTGTATCGTACGATGTAAATACCAATAAGTACTTTTGTTCCAATAAGTACTAATAACAATACAGATAACCGTAACGACAAGTAACACGATGTAAGACACACGGATGTTCTGTAAGGAACGTGTGTTTGAAAATAAGCACAAACTGAACTGAAATGAATTACGTGAGCTAACTGTTTTTGTGGCAGTGTCATCGCATTTGACTTATATGTAGCAATAAACAAACACCCATGAGAACACCGTTTACCTTTACAAGCCATCAATATAAGAAGAGAAAAGTTAGTTCATTTATAATTAGAAAGCAAGAGAAAATGTTCTTTAGTTATAACATTCTGATAACCCTCTTGAGCTGTAGCCGTCCTTTCTCGAAATTATAAAAAATGCTTGGCAAGTATCTCTTAAAGTCAGATGGTAAATCAGGTATTTTCTAGTATAGCGGAGAAGTGAGATCAAGTTCAGAACCTAAAAAACAAAGGCTGCTGTTCTAAATAAAGATACGATAGCTTAGCGATGATGTTTTTTTTTAATAAATTCGAAATTTAGTTGGCAGTATCTGTCTGTATGATTTAGACTAGGTTGGTCTATTTCTTAAGATGAGTGATTTCATTGTCTTCGATAGACAGGCCGTTTTTTTCAAGAAGTTTTCTCAGAGGGGTGAAATTAAAATATCTACTAGCGTTATTTGTTTCAAGTTTATTTGACCAAAATGGGTAGAAATTACCTAAAATTCCTGTTAGTTCAATAGCATCTTTCACTTCTGCATGCATCGAACTAGCTTTTATCTCCTTGCATTGGAGTATGTGGTATCGGTCAATATTACACGTGTCACAATTGTCACGTACACAGTCTTCTATTTCAAAGCAATACCCTTTTAGACGTATTTAATGGTAACCCTGCCAGGTTAGTCCACAGATTATGCGTCTGTTTGCTTGCATTCCCTATTTACAACGGTCTGTCATGAATGTAGGGCCGTTGGTAAACTTCTTTATGGCAACGTTTAAGTTAGGTTTTTCTCTGTAGGAGTATATTGCTTTACAACCTTATCCTTAGTTGCATTTATCCAGGATAAGGTCTTCCATAAAGCTTTGCTCTTTGCATTATTCCAGCGCCAAAGTTGTTAATGTTACGCGGCAGTCTGAGCATATACTTCACCAAATTTGTTTTTACGTTGTCTCTCTCTTTCGTGCTGTCTAAAGTTGAGTTTAGTGTGGCGGTGTGGTCTATGGGACTAGTGCACTAGTCATGGTTGCCATCTACCGGGGTTTCGCCGGTTCGATGTCTGTTGTTGATCGAATTTTCTTTGAGCAAGGCTTATTGAGAATAGATAAATCATATCGCTGAAAGTCAGCGGCCATACTACCATGAGGACTGTTGGGAAAACCCTAGATATCTTAACATATCCGGCCCTCGGTGCATTGAAGATATGCCTCAGATTAAGTTTCAAGCCCGTAGGGGACGGAGGATGGTCTAAAAAAGGTTAAGTTTGGTGCAACACCCAAATGCAGTAAGTTATTATTGGAGTTATTTTTTCATATTCAGAAGGTTCATCCCAGTGTTAGTGCCAATCTGTGTAAGATCTCCGAGTAGCGTCGCGGCCGATATTGCTTTTGCGCGCCTGTTGTCTATGTGCTTTGTAAAAGATAGCTCGAGCGTCAAGGTTACCCCGAGATAGCTAAATTGACTAAATCGTTATTAGTTCATATTTTGGTTATTGACTTTAATGTTATGGCCAGAACTGGCATATTGACCTCCTCGGAAAAGAATTTTTGTGCTGGATACATTAATCGTCAGCTTATATTGTGTGCACCATTCATTCAGGTAAAACTGTAGGCGTGGTCTTGACTTGGCCATTATGAAAAGATCGTCAGCGTAGAATACATTGCAGCGTAGTTGCTGCTTCTGGTTTGTCGCAGTGTTCCTCTTATGTGATGCTGCGGATTGAATAGCCCACCGGAGTGAGCGCTCGTAAAGTCTGTGTCTACTTCGGCCGCATCTGGGAGTAGATTTAGGGCTCGTTCTAGCTTGCTGATACTTATTTTGCGGCGGAAGGGATTTGGTTTATCACGGCCAGTTTTATTCGTATAAGCAAGGCTGAAGGTAACCTTGCAGTGCTCGGCTGAAATTGTCGTTTTATGAACTTTTATGTAGACTTCTGGTTCACTAGAGGTACTCATCCTTTGGTCTACAGCACTTTTTCTATTCCATGCTATATATGTAGCGTCGGAATATTTATCTTCTATCTGCAAGTCCATTTCCCTCACTCCCTCGATGAAAGCTGTCCGAGACCCCCATTTCGGACATCCGCTACCGGAGGCCTTTATAGCTTCACCATGGTAGATCGTGTGCTTGTGTAACGCAATGGCTGCTGTGTCGGTTACAAACGTTTCGGTGAGAAACATTGTCATATTGCGCAAACTCGTTTTACTCACAACTTTGTAGTTGTGAATTAAATCCCTCTATGTTCCAAAGGATATATTAAGATGTTGTGTTGGGTTCTGAATATTAGGTCGTGTTCGTAACAAGTGTGTTGTTGCCGCATTCGACATGTAGTCAATTTGGCGGGCTCCCTTGACCAGATTGTTCAATTCGGTGTCGTTTGTTACCTAGTTCTGACGACGGTGGTTGTGGTGCCCTAAATACCCTGTATGGCTTCAGTTGGCCTCAGAACGGCCTAAATTGTGTACCTTCCGGCCATACAACGAGATGATAGATCAGAAAAAAGTGGCTTGACTAGAATATGGAAGGTATTGTTATGTGCTTGGTTAAGCCCAGCTAGCTTTGTCATTTTTACGCCCGAGCTAGTACCAGCGGTTCGAGTTACATGATCCTGAATATCCGACTTATTGTGTGTGAGATTAACACGGCTTACAAGCTGTGCTCTCCATGGTCGCTCAGATATTTTTGTCATCTACGTCTTCATTCTTTGATTACCTTCGGATGTATCATCCTGTTCGTGCCGGTGGTGGTGGTGGCGTTGGTTGAGTGATCCCTCCATCCTTGTATACGTCACCTGTCGTCACGGTTTTCTGGTTTCGTTGGAGTGTGTCTATGTAGGTTCGTTTCATTCACGTCGTCGATGATTTGACAGTTCTCGCTTAGAAACTATTATTAATCCTTTGACCCAGAAACAAGACTTGCAGTACGCTAATGTCTTATCAGAAATATGGTGGCTACAATGTGCGGAGGGCCAGGATTTGCCTCGATATCTCCTCCCTGTATCAGGTTGATCACAAGTGCTATGGCTCGACAGCCACTACATTCACTGTGTCCTAAGAGTCCTCCTTGTCGCAAAAAGCACTAGTTTTGCTTTGGACTTTTGCCAGAAAGCTTTTGTCGGCACAATAGGCAGCTGTAACCATAATGCAAGGCGATATAATTTTCCCCTCATTACAGCTATGTTCTTGAATTGCTTTTACACAAACTGTTAAAGACACCCATCCATCCAGTTACTCATCCGTAGCCGAACGCGCACGCAGTCTTGCAGACGGGCAACGTCGTGTTAGCGTTGCACAAATGGTGATGAGTGGCACAAGGTGCGTATATTCAAATCCTTCTTGTTCTACCTTGAAAAAAATTGTCTTCGTCTTCTCTGAATTAAGGAAAGCAAAATAACAAAATATGAGCGCAATTTTGTTTAGTGTCGCATTTAACAATCTAAACACCAGACATACACACATATATATATATATATATATATATATATATATATAAGGGCGGATCGGCAAGTTCCAGTACTTTAAATTTTGCCGCCAAACCAATATCGCCAAGTTCTTCCGGTTTGTTTAGAAACGCAAAGCTTGTTTTAAAAATGTTTTATTTCCAGCAAATAAATGTTTATCGGGAAATGCTCGAATTGAGCCCTTATGCGGTAGCAGACGACCCTGAAGTGCTTTAGAGAGTGATTACAGAAAACAAGTCATAGGTATATGATTACGACATGGAGACCAAAGGCCAATGATCTCACTGGTGCTTCCAAGGAGAGAGAGTCCATCGAAGAAATTCTGATAGTGCAAATCCAACTATTTTGACTATTGTCTTCGACTTCACGTGGATCATCTTCAATTTTTCACCAGGGATCCTTGTTCTGGAGAGTTCCTACTGCAGCGAGTATCGATCGAGCTTCAGCGGGGAAACGCGGCGTCAGTCGAAGGGTCCCTTCCCTCCGCCGAAGGGTTCCCTGAGATCCCGTAGGAATAATGATGTTCTTAATACTATTCTGATTAAACAAACCTCACATTATTGCATACACATGTTTTTGTCACACATTTTTGATCCGATCTCATTTATAGTATTGCTCGAGTGGCCGCTCGGTATCATGGTGGTAATATAGCCCATGGTATCATGGGAAGGTACGCTTATTTATGGCGGCAAGCGTGCTGTTTACGAATGACTTCTTCATCGCTGGTCTTACTCAAGTCGCCACATAGTCGTTGATGTTATTGTTGCTGCTGCTGCTGTTGCTGAGATTGTTGTTGTTGCTGTTGTTGTTGTTGTTGTTAGATGTGATGCGTGCACTGCAAACAGATGTGCGCCGCTGGATGTTTTTTTGTTTGCATGTTTTGCTTGTCGGTCGTGGGCGTTGTCCTTCGTCTCGGGAAGGACCTTCCTTCTTTCTAACAACGCGGTGTGGCTTTTCGACCGAGAACAGAAGCAGCATGGCTGACGGTAGTTGGCTGCCGACGGCGACGGTGTTGACCGTGGACTCCCCACCACTGAAGCCGATCGAGGGGGTTCTGCTCTGCTCTGCTCTGCACACCCCCGTCTCCCCGCGAAGCGTTTGGTCCGTCATTCACTCACTCGCCCACTCAGTCACGCACGCACGCACGCACGCTGCTCTGCTGCGAGGCGGCGAGGGCCAGGCCAGGGCCAGTGAAGTGGAACGGAAACGACAGTTTCCTTTACGACGGTCAACTCGGCTACCGCCAACACCGTTGAGAACGGCGGTGCGGTGGATCTCTCTCTAGTCGCCGCCTTGTCGCTGTGGGTCGCCGCGACGCCGTCACCCGTACGCTGTCGCCGCTGGCAAGATGCGAATCTCCTAGCAACCTAGGTCTGGTAGCAAGTGCCCTAGTAGCAGCAGTATGGGGGGGAGTAATAGGAGGGGGGGAGTAGTAGGAGGACGAGGAGGAGAAGGAGAAGAAGAAGAAAAATAAGCAGTAATAGTAGTAGTAGTAGTCGTCGTAATAGGGGGGCGAGGGGCGGAAAGCACAGGGGCGTAATATGGTTCGGACGACGCAAGTATGGCGGCTCCCGGCGCCCACCCGGCACCCGGGGTCGCATCGCCGGTTATAGTCTCGTTGCGCGGCGGGCGGACGAGCGGGTGAGCGACCGACCACGCGAGAGCTTGCTCGATGACCTTCGCTATGTTATCGCCGCAGAGAAGAAGGAAGGGGACAACACACGACTTACTTCGGACTGGTGGGCAGCAGCAGAAGCAGCTGCAGTCATTTGGAAGCGATCTGCGTCATCTGCAGAAGGTCCTTCTGGCCTGGTTCCTTCGTCCAGCACCAAGTCGATGGGCGGCTTGCCGCACGCCCACTTGGTCAACGACTTGATCAATGACGATACCGACAATGATGAGAACGGTGTTGAGACCAATAGCAGCAACAACAACAACAGCAACAACGATGGCGACCACGTCGTTTAGTAGTAAGTAATAGTAAAGTTTGGATCGAGCGGGTTTACTTAGTGAAAAGCCGATGAAACTCCGACATATATATGACCATTTTGCTAACGCAGGTAATTCTAATTGAAATTATCTTTTATTGCTAACTAATAGTACTATTATATATATATATATATATATATATATATATATATATATATATATATATATATATATATCAAACCTAATGTAAAACAGTAATAAAAAGAAAGCAATTACATTTTGTTGCTCGACATTTTGTACCTTGCAATGATGACACTACAAGAAAGGAAGTCTAGCTGATTACTGTCATTGCTAGTACTGATTAACAAACTTAGATGTCAATTTAAAGGGTGTTCTGAAGGGTGACCTGTAAACCAGCGGTGGCTTCAGTGAGCTTTTGCAATTCCGTTTATAACATGATGAGCTAAAAGCGTTGGAGTGCTTTATTCCCCGGCTAATTTTTGGTTTGGCCCCAGCATTCCACGATGTGGCCCAGGCGGTCTGCGGAGTCGGTGGTACATTAAGTGGTACGCACAATGAAAGTGTTATCGACAATGGGCATCATATAATTCCGTCATATCATTTGGACCGTGCGGGTTAGGCCGGCCAAAAAATATGGAAGAAAGAAAGACTAAGGGGAGGGGGGCGAGACTGAAGCACGCATACGTTCTCGCTAAACAGTGTGTATTGTCATACCAAGTTAGCCATCGGGAAGCCAGCAAGAAAGGCGCGTACCCTCTGGGGATCGCCCAGTGTTGTTCCCCCTAAATCACCCATCTTTCCACATTTGGTCAGCTGCGGCTGTCGCTTTTTCCGTTCGAGTCGCTGCTAGCAGCGACGCTACTCTGTCATTGCAGTGAGAATATTTGACCATTTTTACGATTTTCTTTCCCCGTTGCGAGAGTCTGGCGGTGGCGCTCACATAGCGTTCGTCGGAATGTTGTCACTGTTAGGTAATCGAGTTGCATTATGCTATACATATTCCTTTTTTCCATGTGTTGAACAAATACTGTTGTTTTGGGTCGGGCGTCCTTCTCTTTGTCAAAATGTAGTGGATTGGGGCTGTTATTTATGCACGCATGAGTGCACGATTAGATAAACGAGCATTTAGCCGTGGCTGGGTATACATACCGGCTAACCCTCGTAACGTACTTGCGCTGAACACTGACGAGGCTAGCGACAGTGTACGTTGTCACGTGCATCTCTGCTCTGCAGCTGCTCTAGCACAGGTCGCCTTTCTATGCAATATCGTTACTAAAAAGCAAAGAACAGCAAATAAACACCGACCGACTATTGTCACTTTCTCAATATATATATATATATATATATATATAGACATATATTTTAAGTTATTGCAACATATATAAGGTAACAGTTGTCTTCTTAGGAACGTCTACACCAGATCAAATCAATACAAACGTCACAACTTCTCCAGGTTCGGCCGGTTCCGGTTGAGCAGAATTCCAGGGTATACCTTTATATTCCTCTAGACTTTACGTCACGCGAATCAGCATTTGTAGCAAATATATCTACGGCGCGATAAATATTGAGTCAGCTGTCGATACAACCCACATGCTCCGAAACGCTAGTATGTTCAGGAGTGACGCTGTTCTTGGGTGCTTTGCCTTATTAGATGCACAATTGAGATCATCACAGAGTACAGTTATTTTTTGCAAGTCTACCATATCTACCTAGATACGCTATCAGTTTCTTCAGCAGAATTTCTGTATCCTCCGATGAACTAGTGTAGGCTGCAATCACGTTTATGATGTTTCCTGTGTGGACTACGCAATTGTCTTTACTGTAACAGAGATGGATACCAGGAAGTTTACTATCATGACAGCAACTCTTCTACTTGTTGAACCTGGTCCGTCTGACTGGGTACCCAGATATTTTGCTACACGCCAATTGGGGATGACCGTGGGCTTGGCATCTCATGTTCTTGGGCATAGTTGATAAACTAAACCGCTGAGAGTCCGCAACCACCTTGCTACTAAGAGAACTGTTATGGAAACCTCTGATATTTCAACACGCATGTCCCTCGGTGCCTCAAAGGCAAAACTCACGACGAGTTCTAAGCCCAACGAAGAATAGTATAGAATTAGAAACAACATATTTAAGAACACGTGTCTTTAATTTTAGGTGTTTAGACACGTGTGAACACAATAACATGGTTTCGTTTCCAACTGTCAACTTGTTCTCCACCGTCTACAAAACCTCATCAGCTTCTATACGTGACTGACATTGGATAAAGAGAAAGAATGCGGAATTTAATAGCAGCATATTAAAATTATATACATCCTCGTGTTTCTTGAGTTGGCTGACTGTGCGATGTTTCGCAAACAACATCGTGTATGACGCACATTCGTAATTTCACTGTCACTCCTAAAGAAGACATTCCGTTTCCTCCCTTCCATGAGAACGAAAGTGCTTATCCTAACAAGTTTTACGATTTTCTTAAGTATTGGGCCGCATTTAATGACAATATATATATATATATATATATATATATATATATATATATATATATATATATATATATATATATATATTAAAGAAGAACGAGAGGTTAGTGGCGGCCAACTTCGACACCAAAGTCCTGCACACTCTAACGGTCCGCGCAGGCAAGGCACAGAGATAGGTAGAGTTTAGAGTTGGGGGGGGGGGGCGCGTATGTGACGAAGGGCACTTATTTATTCCTTCAGAAAAATTAGCGTTTATAAGTGTTGTTGTTATCGTTTGTATGTTGCTTTTGTTGTTGTTGCTGGTGCTGCTGATGTTGTTGCTGTTGTTATTGTCGACGCTGATGTTGTTGCCGATGTTGTTGTTGTTGGCGGCGTAATCTCAAACGCAGAAACCTGCCGGCCATATTGAACTGCAAGCCGGTTTCGTCTCGAGGTATGCAGCGTCCGGCACAGCGAGCAGAATAAAAGTTGCGCTTGCAATATTGTTAACAAAAGTAGTAGCGGTGGCAGTTCGGCCTGGCCACGGCTAGTTAGGCGTAATACTTCTCTGGCTTCAGGTGTGTAGGTAGATTCGATCACGAAGGAGATTTATTTTTGTGTTTGATCATGTCATGAGTACATATATAATGACGCATTGGAGAAAAGATGACGCCACACCTCTGTGGCGGGCGCACTTGGACTCTGTGCTTGATCAAGCCATTCCACGCTGTCACAGGGATTTGCTGTTGCCCACAAAACGATCCACATAAAGGTGCACTATTTTCAAATAAATCCGGACAAGTTTTCCCCAATTTAAGAGAAAAAAGGGGAATATTGGACCCTCTTGAACCAACTAGTTTGAACGCAATGTAAGTTGGCAAATCCGATGAACACGCCTGGCCTTCTGAAGTACTTGCCTAGGATGCAGTTCCGGTGGGGTACGGGGGGGAGGGGCCGCGCAACCACGCACACACACCGGGGAGAGTCCGACCGTTATATATATATATATATATATAATAGTATTAGAAGTCATGCTATATTGAAATGATCGTGGTAGCAGTTGTCACGGGGGTAGTCTGACCTCCGGTTATGTCCGGGAATAGTGGTGATGCTCCTGTATATGGTTAACGACGTTGTCGCGTTGGGGCACCGGCGCATGGTTCCCGGCATAGGACGACAGCAGGTGGAGCAGCAGCAGCGGCAGCAGCGGGGTGAACGGTCTCGTATACATACAACACATTCGTAAGCAACTAGCTCAGCCACGCAGACAGACAGAAAACAAATTTTCACCACAAGGTGGATATTCCTCTCTCTCCCCCCCCTTACTCTCCATTTTCTTCTCTCTCTCTCTCACACACACATTGACGCTCTCACAATCTCTCGTACTCCGCCCTAGCCGTCCGCCACCCGAATAGTGGCACCCGATGCATTCTGACTTCTTCGCAAATCGACTTTCCGACGTCTAACGAGGGATTACCTACACGGCGGGACGGGGAAGACGTCTAGCCTACTCTTAATACTCTGGCAACGGGTACCAGGTCGGATAGACTATGCTGTATGACTTAGACAACAACAACACCGACGACAGCGAAGATTACATTACAGTGCGGTCACTATAAACTCGCTATCACTTGCAGTACTATCAACGTAATTAATATTGTTAATGATCAGACAGCCGTCAGTATTATTACGGCTACCTTATTTATTATTATTGTTATTAGTATAATTGCTTATGATTTACTATTCGTATTACCCTTATATATAGTACAAATAGTATGCTAAAATACTTGTAAACATAGGAGTAATAATCATATTATTAATATTGTTGTTGTTGTTGTTGTTGTTGTTGTTATTATTAATATTATTATTATGCTGCGGTATCTTTATTACTACTACTATTCTAATCGATCACAGGGAAACTGTTTGACTAAGCGTCGTACGCTCGCTGCTCTCTTACTCTGTAGTTGAAGTGCTAACACTTGCTTAATGTGTGATGGCGGGTACGAGCACCGCATAGTAGTTGTACGACCCGAGCTTTGACGACGACGACGACGACAACCCCCCGGCAACCGCTTTCCAGCGCGCAGGGGTCTCTCGAAAGCCTGTTAGTGCCGATTCCCAATGCGCGTGCATCTCGGTCTGCGCGCGGCGGCTAACCGCTTTCACCGTCACAATTTTCCATCGGAAACTGCCTAAGACTTTCGTCGCATGTGGTGGCTGTTCTAACTAGTGGGTCGCATTAGCGTGTCGTCTACCTCCCACCGAAAGCGTCGCACTGAGTCCCACGTTGTGGTAGCGAAATGGTTTACGCTTGCTCATGACGCTTCATTATCACGACAGACTCATGCAAATACCTTGTTTGTTTTTTTTGTTACAGATGTAGGCTATTTCGAAAGCAGCAATAGTTAAAATGTTGGCCGTGTTTTTCTACAATGTAGGTTAACCTAAAAAAGATGTGGGCGTCGTGAGTATGCTACGTGTCGATATGGCTTCTCGTATCAAGGCGCTGGGTAGAAATGATATCCTAGGGCAGTTTTCATCCTTGACGTCCTTGACGATAAGGTACACCACCCCGACACTCTTTAGGGACCTCTGACGCTTCGTTCGTCCCCAGTCCCCCTGTCCACGGAATGACAATACAAAACATACGCACCTTTACAAGATTTCGGCTAAATGCATACGCTAGCCGTATGGGTGAAAATACGCGCTGTGTACTGCTGTCGCCTGTACACGACTTTGCACACGAGAGAGCGAGAGAAAAAGTGGGGGAAGGAGAGAGAAAGACCTATGTTGTAAGTTACCAAAAGCCACGAAAAGCTGCTCGACTGATACGGGCCTGAGTTCTCAATGTGGAGAAGTTGATCAGGCGTCGTCGTCGTTGTCGTCAAGAACTTTAACACTGCTCGGCTGTGGCACTAAAGGCACAAAATTAAAGAAAACTTCCTTCCCTTCTTTGATCAACGATAAATTAGTCAGTCTGGGCCACACGATACGTAGGTAACACGATAACACGCCCGGTCTCATGTTACCCTCCCATTCGGACTGCAGGATGCGCCCCATCAGTGGTATACACTCCACAGGCTAGGATAGTTACTGCACAGGCTAAGATATATACTGCAGAGACTACAAAGTACGCTGCACGCTCTTCAATCAATTTCCACCTCTTCTTTTTCTTTTCCTTGTTTAAGGAAGAAGCACAGCAAACATGACAGGGAGGGGGGTGAGTTACGGAAAGAAAAATAACCACGCCAGAACAACTGTAGACTACTTGCTTTGGCAAAAATATGTTTTCACTAGAAACTTCGCTTAATGATAAAACCTTGACGGACCTTGCCGTATAATTGTGATTTATAATTATCTGTCCCGAATAAGGCGGATCACAGAATTAGATTTTTCATCACAGTCGCATGAACGCCACAGTGAGAGATCGCCAGGAAAATGCATTATTGAGATGTATGAGCATTATAAAGAACATCAGCGTTTGCTATTTCAAAAGCATGCACAGACACTAGCACCCAGCAGGCTATTCGAACTTACAACAAAATGCTTCAAAAGTCGATTTGCTTTCAACAGTTGCTTAAAACGATTAAATTTAGCGAGAGTCAGCCGTTGCTGATGCTCTTCCGATTTTGGAAGCACAAGCACTTATGCTATACGAACAGATATAAAGTTCAATTCGACTGCGTTACTTCTATTCACGATCGTTGGTAAGCGGCAGATAACAAGCGTCGACACATTGTAGCAATGTGTGCACAAGATATTAGGGCACGCGTTCTGCGAATTTCGAGCGCTGTTCGGTACATGTGTAATCCGTTAGAGAATGTTCATCGTTTTGGATGTTTGCTCACACTTGATTTGACGCTAAGCTCCTCGAATGCATCACGGTATATAGTCTACGAGTGCCGAGACAAGAATTGAGAACCTGTCCTAGATCTATAACAGTATTAGTAGCAATACTCACTTGCACATTCACTAAGTAGTGGAATAAATGTGAAGAATAATATATAGAAGTATATATATATATACTTGTGAAGAATAATATATAAAAGTATATATATATATACAAACAGTTGGCACGATGGCCCTCTATCAAGACAGTATTTTTACTTCAATATGCTTACTTTTGCTGGCAGCTACATCTTAGTCATTATGCTGTTGTTTGGTTGTAAATTGCAATACTCGCTGAGATAAAAAAAAAAGATTGTAAGTTATAATTTGAATATTCTCAATTGATGGACGATTTTCTTATTACCCCATACGACAAACGGAGCCCAACTAGTAGCCCTGTTTTAGAGAGATCGTGTAGAGATAACGCTATTCGACCAGCAGGGCAGCTTGTTTTTGTTTTGAAATAAATGATATATTATAAAAAAAAGTCAGGCGCAGTTTCTACCCACCAAAGTGAAGCAGCAACGTGCCAGACAATTAGGCTCAAAAACACCGAGGCTTTTCTGGCCGTATCTGGAGCGCTAGTAAAGCATCATGCCAATTCGCAAACCGCGCTATTTTGTCCAGTTCCCAAAAAAAGAGATGAAGACGTGATTCAATTTACGCGAACCGTGATTCTTTTATTAGCAACCGGCAATAGAAGCCCTCAAGGTGAAGCTAGAAAACATCGAAACACGCGTTTTGGTGGTATGTTCACACTAAAAAATATAAATTACGACAACATATAAATAATGATTTTACTTTCACATATATTTAGGGCTACAAAAAAGTCTTTTGGCGCTATAAAGAAAACACATATATAGGAGACACGGGAGGTCTTATTTACTGATTTATATATTCTCCGCCGGAAGATACAACCTTTGCCCAACGATTTACAACAGATTCGATTCCTAAATAATCTTCCAAACTTCCAAAAAATCCAAAATATTCTTCCAGTCCAGAACGCACGTGTTCGATAGAAGTGATTTTTTTACCACCTAAACATTTTTGCATCAATGCTCAAGAGTGAAGTATCGGTTGCGTGTCGTCTTTATTGGAGTGCGGAGCTTGACTTCGACATGCTGTAGTGTGGCGAGCATTACTATGGATCCGAGCACGGCTATGTCTTCTTTTTCAGTTTATCACCTACTTGTAGGGCGTTGTCTACAGTAAATGGATCACCACGTATCACCGTTGCAGTGCTGTACATATGTCCATAAACCATCTCATATCTTCATTTAGCACTTATAGAAATTATTTGTTAACCGCAATGATAATTGTAACAATAGTGGATGTTGATGGCGTAAGAATGAAAGGAAATACGGGCACTGCAAAGTGGGCGTAGCCTCGTAGAAAAATATAAAGCATGACAAATAAGCCTTCGATTCTGTATTAGATGTGTAAGCTACATTTGTCTTCTCTTTTAAATCTGAGGACGATCATCACCCCTCCCCCTTCCCATAATTTTTGTCAAATTCTTAAAACGTTGTAGATTTGCCAAAAGCCGCCGTGGTAACACTATTTCTTTTTGACAGCGTGCTAGTCTCGACTTGCAAGCTCCATTCTCTATTCTCTGAAATTCCTTCGTGTGCCAACTCTGCGAATCTTCTTCGAGTTCTTCCGTTGAAAAAGTTTTTTTATAACATTCCGAATAGGAGTGTCTGACAGAATCGCGAGACGACCACCCTGATGATTGGTAATTCCTGGTATCTGGCTTTAGTCTACTTTGTCACGCCGGTCTGGCGGTGAAAATCAGATGTGCAGAGCAGTTATTTTGTTTAAACTTTGTCGCGTAAGTTGAGCCTTAGGTGGAGGTGATCCTCATCAAACATCTTGGCAGCTTTGCCTTGATCGTATTCAGTTGCTTGTGCACGACACGACATGAATGTCTTTTCAGGTCTCCCTTATACAATGCAAAAACTATAGTGCAAACTTCATTTAGAACATGCAGTGCAAACTGAACAGTTGTCACAATGATTTGCCTCACCAATCAAATCTGCAAGCATGTAGTGGCTTTATTAAAACTCGACCATGGTCGACGTGCGTGACGCGTTACAACAAAACAAGGTAGCTGTACATGCGGTGCGTGTTTTAGTATAGTCAGAACGCAGGTACCCCCCCCCCCCCCGCAGACAACATCTTTTCTCGCTGCTCACCCCTATACCTGTGAGGTATAATCGCATACTGATGGTATGCGATTATAAATAATTGAATAGAATAACGCCCCCCGCAGTTAGCGATCTTTTACTAGTAGGGGAATTTCGCGAACACTTCGCGAGCGGGCGGCCGGCCGTCAACAACGTCACACGTTCGAGTACTCGAGGACTCGTGTGAAGGGTTGGCGAACCGTGAAGCAGCCGAAGCGCCTATACCGAAGCGCCTGCTAACGTCACCGCCGTTCAGGCTAACGAGAGCTCACAGACTCGGCACAAAACCGACTGCCGCCGTGTCACACCGCCTGTCATTGGCGCATCGATTTTGTTCTCGCTTGCCTCGCTCGTGCCCAAATGATGAACCAACCTGCTTGGCCTGCTGCGGTAGCCAAACACCCTAGCTGGTAGTCACCTAACTACAGCAGTGTGTGTGTGTGGACTGAGCGGGTGAGCAGATCGTCGAGATGATGTCGACACGCTCGATCAACTGCCAAACGCTACGTGCTTCATATAATATGAACTAGAATGCGATCCGACTCTATGTGCATATATATATATATATATATATATATATATATATATATATATATATATATATTATAATTTAGAAGAATATATATAATGTATATATATATATATATTATTTTTTATTATAATTTAGAAGAATATATATAATGCTTCACGGCGTTGCTGCTCGTCGACCTAGTTGCTCCTTCTGCGCGCCGTAGCCGCTCTATCGCTCATGCCCGTGAGGAAGTCTTGCCCGCCCCCTGGCGCGAAGGTCCGGGTCCATCCAGTCTCTCATAGTTCCGAGCACTGAGGTCGCGTTACCTGTTTGGATCTCCAGGGACAGTCGCTGGGAGAAGAAGGCGTGCGCCCTCTTGTCCATCGTCGCCTGCCGTAACGCGTCGCCAACCCGAGAGATCAATCAATATATATATATATATATATATATTTTTTTTTTTTATTTTTTATTTTATTATGTGTAGGTTATGTATGAAGTCGTATATATTTATATAATATCCTATATACGTGTACACAAACAATTTTGTGACCCAATGTGAGATCCTTGCACCACCTAAAGCAGTGCTTGGAAGCGTTGCTGCCGTTGAACAAATTACACCGACGACAATGTGTGTGTGTGTGTAATGTAAACCAAAGCTTTGTTATTAAACCAGCACCTGTTTTCACTAGTTATACTCTCTGATCTCAAAACGTGGCCGTAAAACACGGCATGTTAGACTACCCCCCCCCCCCACTCTAGCTACTACTGCAAACAGGCCACGATGGCTGCTTTCAGCACTATCTACACCGCATTGGCTCGCCTTTATGCCGGTTACCATCAATTCAAGAGAGACCTACGATGCCACTGCTACAAACACATGTCATAAGGCATCCTTGTAGAGGCGTTCGTCGAAGAAAATGAGTCCTGGTCTGTGGTAAGAAGATTAGCAGAATTTGTCTCCGAGGCAAAGATAACTGCCAACACAAAATCGAGCAGATTACAGCATATATATATATATATATATATATATATATATATATATATATATATATATATATATATATATATATATATATATATATATATATATTAATATATATATATGAATATATATATATATATATATGGCTACTCCCGTTATACCGAACAAGGTGGCTTAGTGGCAAAGCCTCTGCCTTCCATTCTTCCATTTCTTCTGCGAAACCTGGGTTCGAGACCCAGACCGGCCACTCTTAAATTGGTTTTCATGGTTCCCAATTTAGACAAGGTAAATGCCGGAGTGGATTAAAAATCAGCCACGACATGAAAAAAACCGTACACGGGCATTAGCCTTACAGAACAACTAAAAACAAATATATATAGAAAATATTGTGATGATTTATTAATCATTTACAATACGTTTGCACACTCGGCAGTGCTCGCCTTAATAAAAATGGTGGTAAAAAGGTGTCACGTGAAGTTAAGAGTCAGTTGTCCGTGTCCTTGCTTGATGGTAGCCCCCGCTCTTATGGACCCGGTGCGAGCGGTATATCCTCAAGGTTCCTTGCAAAGTTAAAACGGTGAGATCCATAAGATTCCTCTTCGTGACGCCGAGCCCCAAGAGCGTCCTCGCAGATTCGGAGTCCCAAACACCATTCATAGAGATAGTGATGGATCCGAATCTGCGAGGTTTTTGCGGGTCGGGGAGCGCCGCTCTTAGGAACTCGACGACATATTTGGCGATCTTGTCTTGCCGTGCTTTTGCCAGGTCCCGGTTCGGGCCGCAAACCTCGGTATCTAAAACCCAGACCTCGGTAGATGTTGTTATTACGAGGTCGGGCTTTAGACCCGGTGCGCCCGGTCGACGGAATACTCGCTCACGAACCACCTCATGACCCCTTTCGCGGAGAAGACGCGCCACGCGATCACAGACGTCGTCATGTCTCTTTATGGTTTGTTTGTGTGTTGTATCGCACATCTGAGCGACATGAGCCAACGTCTCAGGCGCATGACACCCGTGCCTACAACGGTTGGTAGTGCGTTGATCCTGAGCTTTAGTAAGTTTAAATACTCTTTACCAAATAAGTAGGGCATACCCTTAATCCAGTAATGTACAAAGGGCGTTTCGTGTGCTTTTTTAAAATGTGCCCCATCGAACGTGTTGTGTAGTTGTTGAGACCAGTAGTCGGTCTTTTGTGTAGCGGTCTCAATGGAGGTTCCCAAGCGCTCGCAAAGAAGTCTTGTTTTCGCAAGATCTTTTTTAAAGTGCTCGGTGGTTAGCATCCATTGGACCCCAAGGTGCGTGGAGTGTTGTAGTGCTGTCAGGCGGGAGAGGCGGAGTCTGGGAATGAATGTTTGGAGGCAGGGGATGTCCAGACCGCCGTGTGCTGTGTGCGTGTACAGTTAGGCGTTCGGCACCGAGTTTTCGAGCTTAAGCCATTTCGACTTAACAACCTTTCTGATCTCTTTATCTAGGGCACTAAGGAGTGCGTAAGATGGTCTGGAACCGGAGAGCAGTTTATATAGGAGACGGGGAATGAGAAAGTCTTTCTAAAATATGAGTCTTTGGTGGGGTTTAAGGGGAGCTATCGTGAGTCTGTTGAGTAAATTAAGGAGTATATCCCTGGTGGAGTCAACTCTGCCATTGCTCTCAAAGTCGACTCCAAGATATCTCCATCGATCGCTCATACCTTTAGCTGGCAATTGCCGATCTCCAACGTTAAATTCTGGTACGGTATTGATAAAACTTTTACCTTCCTTCCTACTAAATAGGTGGGCGATAGTAAAGCGTTTATTAGTATTAATTTCAAGGCCTCGGGATTTCAAAAGTGGGTCCGCAATATTAAGAAGCCGTTGGAGAGTGGATTTCGTGGAGGCTAGGAGGATGAGATCATCCGCAAAGGCTAAACCCATAAGGCGGAAGTCATCAGTAAGTTGGTACCCGATATTAGTTTTGTCTAATTTTGAAAGAATGTCGTCGAGAACTAGATTAAATAAGAGGGGGGACAGAGGATCTCCCTGTCTAACACCCCTAGTTGGCCGAAATATGTGCGACATTCTTGTCCAAATTCTATGAGAGTTTTAGATGAGAGGTACAAGCGTTCGATATAGTTAATGAATACCTCCGGGTATCCGCGAGTCCGGAGTGACCACAGGACGGAGTCATGACTCACCATATCGAACGCCTATAATATATATATATATATATATATATATATATTATGCATGTACATCTATTTACAGATGTATCGGTAACTTTCTACACATATCTATACAAACTAGCATGTTGGGATGTTGTTACCGTCTGCGTGCGTGATGGAGACGTCCTTTCGACGTGGCTAATGATAGCAGTAGCGTTTACGTGACGCAAAGCGAAAGCAAAAGAGCGTCGGGGTCGGTCAGTGTGTCAAAGCCAGCTGGTCAAGAATCCGCTCTTTCTTTGCATATATATATATATATATATATATATATATATATATGCGTGTCACACCGACCCTTCGAACGTACCGTTGGGAGCACGCGATAGGCACTCGTAGTGAGTGGCTCGTTTCATTGGCTCGCGAGAGGAGGGGTCAACCTGCTTTCTCTGTCTGGTGGAGGCGCAGAATAGGCGCAGGCGTTGGTTATTGAGGCATGCATATATATATATATATATATATATATGTATATATATATATATATATATATATATATATATATATATATATGTATATATATATATATATATATATATATATATGTATATATATATATATATATATATATATATATATATATATATATTGTTAAGGAGAGAAAGAGAGCACGCACGTAGAGCGAACGAGACGGCGCGCACTAGAGGGGCGACGAAAATAGAGATAGTCTGGCTACTTACTGCCCGTGTAGGCCCGGCAGGTCGGCACGCCGGCCAGCCGGCCGGCCAAAAGCCCGGACGCGACAGATGTATCAGCTTCATTAACTATTACTGGATCCTCTCGGCCGAGGTCGTCCGATGGAGGGGTTCCATTAGACCTGCTCTCCAGCCTAGCCGTGGCACACCATCACAACCGGCAAAGATGGACTCTTAGACCCACGTTGAGAGTAGTGAGAAACTATCAGAGAGTGATCAAGAGAGAGAGAGAGAGAGAGGGAGAGAGAGATGGAGAGTAAGAGACTAGAAGCGAGGACTTACGTAAAGCTGTAAAGATTGTCGCCGCCATGACGCTTTATGTGTACACAACACTAAAGGATTATATCCGCACAACTTTGTATCTATACACGGTATATATATATATATATATATATATATATATAGCAATTGGCTAAATGCGTTTAGTCGAAATAGTATTAAAATCCGTTTCTCTACGGAGTCTCAGGGAGTCCTGCGGCGGAGGGAGAGGCTCTTCGGCTGACACCACGTTTTCCCGCTTAACCTTGGCTATTACACGCTGCAGTAGGTACTCTCAAAAACGAAGATCCTTTGTGACCGCGTTTAGTGTATTTTAGCCATTTTGACTAATTGAATATTCCAGAAGCTCCGTTGCGGGTTTTGACCTTATCAGGCCGAGGCTTGTTCAGGATTTACTTTTGGGCATTGGGTAATATACCGAAAGCTCTGGCCGATGCACTTGCCAGACTCATCGAGACTTTACTACGGGATAGTCGCCAACAGAGCTTTTTGTCTATAGTTTTTATAGCGAGAGTTGTGCTTTAAAAAGAAGGCACAACTCACCCTATCACGTGCTCATTTACACTTTGTAGCATTGCAGCGGAGACTACTTGCTGGAGGCATACATCGCTTATTGGCAAAGTAATAGGTGAACACCACCTCGGTTTTGAAGTGGCACAGAGGTGGCGATTCATGCTGGGCGAGCTTACCGTCAGTCCAGGTCAGAAGACATAGTCATGGTTGAGCTTGACTTTCAAAATACTTTAAACAGCATTCGACGTGGCCACCTTCTAAGAGCTATTTTTTATGCTGAAACCTCTCAGCATTAATATGGGGGATTACGGGAATCGTGATGTACATGCGTCACCACAGCCAGTGACCAGTGTGGGACTCACTAACACCCGCCTCCCCCCCACCCCCAGGGAACGGTAACTGCTAGGCATCGCTTCGTATCCATGGGAGACTAAGAGCTATTGACTCGCATGTGCCTGGCCTATTATACTACTACATCATGTGTGCCCATATAAATCCAATTCAACTTCTATGGATGGACCACGTTATACTTTCACAGCCCGGCTTGCCGCAGGGCTGTGAAAGTATAGCGTGGTCCTTCAGACAACGGTGTGGCAAAAATAGCAAGCACAACATTGTCGGTGGCACAACAGCCAAACGTAGAAGTTAGGCTGCGTACAGTTCTGTCGTACAACTTCCAGCAAGGGTTAAGTGCATTCGAATATTTCGAAGAGCTTCGATCGGCCATTGGGAATGAATGGGCCCTATCCCTAAGATGTGTGTATAAATAGAACAAACAATTGAACAAACTGAACAATCTGTGCGTTTAAAAACAGCATCGGATGAGGAAAATGTAGCCTGTGTAGAAGCTGCGATTAGCGAAAACTCAAATATAACATATGTATCACTGAAGGAAAAGAGACTTTGGGCTTCTGTGCCGTGTCCCTACTTAAGATCCTGCACGAACACCCAAACGGACTCACACAAAAGCCGTTCGCTGGGTACGTCGTGATTGCCAAAAAAGACGTGCAGGTCTTCTGGCTCTGGCAGGATTTCGGATAATGTTTGTTAAGGGCAAATCTTCTTTGATCTTAAGATTCGTCACAAGGAATCATACTTTACTACATTATAGAACGACTCACTACTCAACTTCCTAAACTCACAATGGCCAGCCGTTTAGGTCCCTCCACCGACAAAAATAATCAAGCGCCAACGCTCGCCTGGCAAAGTGATAGTCTCAAGGAGTGAAACTGTGACGATGGCCAAACTAAAACATGGTAGTATAGTGGCAAGCAATTAGTGCATTACAAAATGTATAATACAAGTTTGCAATGCGCTCTCTAAAAAGCGCTCTAAACGTATATATATATATATATATATATATATATATATTGCAAGAAATCTCGGTTGTGAATCTTAAATATATAATAAATCTCTAAAAAAAATTTCCGGGGGAAGAAGGTTTGTGCGAGAGGCGACTTTTGTCGTTTGTTTTTGCTGTTGTTTATAAAAAAATAAGGATCAAAACGCTTCCGACGACACGACTCTCTTGTCGCTCGAAGATGGCCAAAACAAACTCAGCTTACTTGACCTAAAATATCAGTCTCTCCTATGTTGACCGAACGATGTTCAGCGTCGTAGCTTTGCGTTACCTAGATTGATTAGTTATGATGGCTGAAGAATTTCTCGGCTGTATTTACCGTTCCCACCAGATTTAAATGGAGAACTTGGTCAAATGCAGTTATCGCTCATTGTTGTTATTATTTGTCTTGTTGCTGTTATTATTGCTGGCCTTCTTGTACTGCTGTTATTATATTAGTCATAATCCCAAAGTATAATGAGTGTTACCTACCTACTGTAGTAACTCACAGTGGCCAAAATATGGGTGACGTCGTCTTGGGGGCTATTTTTGCACAACAAAGGCGAGCGGCCAAGCGAGGATGCCATACTGCGCCTATCGTGCCTCACACTGTCTAAATCAAGAAGTAGGCTTGTACAGTACAGGACTGCCAGACGATCCTCGCAAGAAAATGATGCACAGAATGCACGGTGATCAGTAACTGTTCACCGTTTTGTAGCATGTAGCGTGTTGCTTGTTTCGAATACATCTATATACTCTGGAAACGTAAATTATATATATATATATATATATATATATATATATGTATAATTAACGTTTGGTCATTTCTGTAATAAAAAAAAATAATATAAATATGAATAATAAATATTTGTGTCTGCAATGGGTTCGAATAGACGTGATACATATAAGTCGTTTGTCACTCGAAGCTAGAATGCCACTGTTGTCACACTGTCCGTGAGCTTAGTGAAGGCTCTTGTTTAGGCAAATGACCTCGCGTATTAGTCAGAGTAAAGATATCTACCGAATTTACAGAAGCAGTTTTATGGCGTCGTTAGGCTGAAGCGACTAGGCGTCACACCACATGCTAAGCTTTTGTTCCGATATATGCTGATTGAACCATTCAGAACAATGTTGGGTAGAACAGTTACCTGGTTACCCAGGCCATTGTTTCTACTCAACAACTCTGACGCTTGTAGTTCAGTGGCTTGAATTTCGGCTTAACACACACGACACACACTTGTGTCAACACGATATTTCCTAGGACTTGCTATCAAATCGAACAAACAGACTGTCAGGTTTCAAAAAGAACGTCCCCGTAGCTTCTGCTTATATAGGGCCATCTCGAGACACATCCCTGAGCCAGCCCAGCGCAGCCCTAACTGCTCTGTTTTAATATCACTGCTCAGTTTAGTAGCTGACATTGGCGTCTAGGTACGATGACGAGGTAGAGCATACACATTTACTTCAATGACCATAGAGCCATACGGGGCCGCCGTATGCGATCGCTGAACAGCAGATGCTTTATTGTCATATTAACTCAAGCACGTCTAAGTGCTTCTTGCTAAGCAATCTAGCTCCGCTTATGTGTTAAGTATGCAGTGCACAGTCTCGTAGATGTTTTTGACTAATGCACCCGGTAACAACCGACACTAGGCATGTGGCAGGAGTTATAAATTGACTTGTATCTTAAACGCAGTTTATGTAAGGAGTTTTCTTGAACTGTTTCGGGAATGCTTGATGCACGTACGTCACGATCAGTTAGCGTGACTAGTGTTGGACTCAAAAACCCACTAAACCCCCCGAGTTCGTCCCCACCCTCAGGTTCGGTATTATATATATATATCATATCTACGTTTTCTTATTGAACCTGGCTAGATAGTAAGCTAGAAATCATACCAACACGTAGCACTAAGATTCCCTACTAACTCGGCGTGTGAATTTCGTTCTTGTCCCCTCTTTCTCCATATCTTTTTCCATATAAATATATGCTGTTCACGTGCTTTGCAGGACTGAAGGGTTTCATCAACCAAATTGTTGTGTGTTTGCATTTAGTGTACCAATGCTTGTGATATTACGAAAATGATTGCCGGAAAAAACATAATTGGCTAGGCGCTTGTTTTGGACTCATTAACATAATGTGTATACTTACTTATAACCAATTTTAGAACAGCTATCCTACCAGAGATAATTATATATATATATATATATATATATATATATATATATATATACGGTACCTCGTATAGTGTTGAACAGCACAACTATACACGTTGTAGAGCAACAATACGAGTTAAATCCGGCAACCCAATTTACGAAATTACGTTCCATCTAAGTATAGTAGATTAGCAAGTGGTGACTTCACCTCACCAAGCTATATTTAACCGCCAGAAATGGTTGAACTGAATGAAGTTAATTTATCTGTTATACTACGCTTCAGTGCAATAATTATGGTAATATTAACCATACGTTTGAACACATAGAAAAAGTGGTGTGTGCAATTATTCCCCGGAAATTACTACACCTGATAGGAACTAATACAGCCCGTCGTCGAACTGGCAGCAGAGTTTGTAAACTAATTATATTCTAAATTAGATCAGCTGAATTTGTAAAAATGGGCACTGTGTATGCGTTGGACTGTATAGCTATTCGTGGCAATAACACATACAAGCTTTGTATTTCTGACAACGTGTTTTGTTGTCGGCCGAGGCTAGCGTTGTCCTCTTCACTTCGTAAAGAGCCGTTCGAATGGCAATTCAAATCTAAAGTATCTATAAAAATATGTTTTTTCACTGATCTATTCTCCATAATTGAGTGCCTCGCGACATCGATTTTTATCACGTATTTGGTGGCACGACAAAGGACAGATAAAGAAGAAGCGAAACAAAATATTAGATTGGCATTCTCAATGAAGCCTGACCACTGGCCTACAATAGCCTATAAGAGGCCTTTGAAAATACGTACATATACTTAGCAGTTTCCCTCATTTAAGTCTATGCACGGGCCGGGAAAACGCAACAAAATGTTTGAGATTATATATATATATATATATATATATATATATATATATATATAGAGAGAGAGAGAGAGAGAGAGAAAGAGAGACCTCGAGATATATATATATATATATATATATATATACATATATACGCAATTGTATTAACTTCACTGTCACTCCTGGACAAGACATTTCTGCTGCCCCATAACATTGGCAAAAATACCCATTTTAGCATGTTCTATAACTTTACTCAAGTATATCTAGAACTTTTATATGTATATATATATATATATATATATATATATACATATACGTGGATATTGTATACTGGGGATTTGGGTGGTTAGCACAAAGACGCCGCCTCATCTTATCCATGATGCTGTTGCCCTGTTGCAGATATCGTCGACTCGAAGCTGGCTCTAGCGCGCTCACTAGGTGCCGAAGCCGTCCTCAACGTGAAGGACCGGCCAATCGCTTCGATTGTCGACGACCTTCGGCAGGGCCTGGGACGCGTCCCGCACGCGACCATCGAGTGCACCGGCGTCGAGAGCTCAATCGCACTTGCCATCAAGGTAAGTAAGCAGGCAATTACAGTTGGTAGCGGTAGCTAGGACGAGCTAGCCAGCAGATCCGCCCCGGCAGTCGACTGTGTACTTTTCGCAAGACTCGAACTTCGTCTGATCTGACGGCGGACGTATGCACGCACGATGGTGAACTCTAATGTCCTGCCACCACTTACGCGACGACTCTTGACCATGACTACCTATCGTACCTACTGCAGCCGGTGGTACTCGATCTACTAGAGTACTGTTGTATTCGATCACAGTCTATCGAGACTAGAAGATGATGTGACCCTCTGTCTCGTCGCTTCGGCGTCTTCGCCTCGGAGCCGGTCATCTGGCGCGTCATCAATAGATTCCACCCCCTCAACACTTTATTGCCTCATTTCGCCTAAGTTAATCTCACCCCCTCTGCTGTCTGCGCCAATACGCCGCACCGCCGGCTTGTCTTACCTCTCTGAATTGATGGACTGGCCGCAGCCACACAAACACCTATCTTGTGTTTAGCTGCGTAGCACGACTTTTATGAGTTTTAGCGAAAGCTACCGAACGGGGGGGGGGGTATTTGTAGAGGGGTGCTCGTGGTGATCATATGTGTGGCTTGTAGTGTGGATTACTGGCCACGTCAGTCAGCACGTGTTTTCCTACGAGCTGAACGCGGTCAAATCACCGCACCGTAACGGCAAGACGGCTAAAGGCTAGTTTACATTAACTAGTGGCTTAGACAGTTTACATTAACTAGTGGCTTAGACAGTTTACATTAACTAGTGGCTTGGACAGTTTACATTAACTAGTGGCTAGCTATCTAGTCGACCCCGTCAACAACAACCGCTTGATATTAGCAAATCAAGATATCAGCAATTACCACTCGCCTACTACTAAGATAGGAAGGCGTCTTGTCGCGGACTTTGTAAAGTTAGACGACAGTACCGCTCGCAGGCAAGCGGGTGTGTTACATGTTCAAGATTACTCCTTTACCTTCATCTGCGTAACTCACGTTAGCCTTAGCGTCTGCATAAAAAATTATATGTCTCTTACTTTGCATTTGAGCCAAACAGTAACGTTTGGAGCTCGCTCTAATTGAGCGCTGTTATGGGGTGCATTAGTTTAAACATTATTTTCAGCATTAACTTGGTGTTGCTTTACATGCTACAGAGTCGTCAGGCGATTTGTGAACCTTATACTGAGTAACGTGATTCTCGTCAGTGGGTTAACTGATGATAACCTACACAATTCCTACGCAATATTAGATGACCACTGGTAATATTAAGGGGACTTGATGAGGAAAGACTATAAAACATATACAGGTAGGTTCAAAGTCGGCAGTCGATTTTGCAATATATATATATATATATATATATATATATATATATATATATATATATATTCCAGTTGAGTTTTAATGGCTGATATGCACAGAACTTTAATTTGATTCGTATGCCATGCATGCGCGCATATTAGAGCCGCCGGCACAGCCAGCAGACAGAACAAGCAATAATGCAACATGCAAGATGTTGAAACAGCAGCAGCAGGCCCATTTCACTGTTGCGAGCTTTCCGAGGCCACGCGGCCCCAAGCGGCGCAGTTACACAAAAGGTCCTGAGGCAGACACAATCTGAACGAGAAGAACGACGAGCAGACGATAGATGGTGACGACGACGACAACAAGGAATTCCGGGAGGCAAAAAGCTGAATGGCAACAAAACCATACTAGAACGGTGCCGTTGTCGGTAATCCTCACGAGATGTCTTAACGCACGAACTTGCGCGTCGACCCGCCGCCAAGCAAACAAGCAAACGGCCATGGGCTCTCGTTCTGCCATGGGCATCTTCCGTAGCATCTTCTCTGCTTGGCTTCACTGCTAGCTGTCACTGCGGCAGCCATTGTTGCAACTTGAACAATAGTAATAGCAAGAAGGCAAATGGTAAAAATGTATTAAAAACGTTATTAATGAAAAAAATAACGTCATCATAGCTTTTACTATTACGACAACTGTTGCAGTCTGCACGAAGTCTTGCTGTCTGATGATGATCGTCTAGTTCTTAATGATGTTCCAGTTTAGAGTATCATCCAGAAATTTGACTGGCCTGCCTGGAGTTTGGCCTGTCTATTCCTTGCGTCTATTTCTACCGTCGTGCGTGTACCTAAGAGAGTGAAGAGTCGGCTTGTCGGACCGCGGTGTCCAGAATCCGTACGAGAGCGTTCTATACGATCAATCCTATGAGATCTGCCGGCCGGCCTAATACTCAGACTGCAGCCGTGGCCACACATGTGGTACCTCTTGCTCTAGGTCTAACGGCTTCTGCGTTTCATCCAAAATTTGCTAGCATGTAACCCGTACAGACTTATGCTGCCACAGCTGGTACTGTGTATGTAGTACGACACGTGCGCATTGAGAGCAATTTGAAGAGATGTGCTATAGTTTTGGTGGCCTTGGCTGGCCTTAGTAGCCGTGAAGTGCACATGTGCGGTGCCTGTCAGGCCGGTATACAGTAGTCCCCCAGGGTGTTTTGCTTCACTGGAGAGGATCATATTATGCCTTTCTAGTTTCAGGATGAGTCGGGCTGTTTTGTGGCTGTTCAGAAAGATTATGCGCACACAGTTCTTAATGGGGCCGGGCAAAGCCAGTGCGGAGAAAGCTAAACCTCATCCCTGTCTTGCAGAGTACTTTTTGCTGTTATCTTCAGCTGACTGGCATCTCGTGACTCAACCGCGACATCAGCCAGTTATCAACATTAGGGAAGGAAGGCGCAGGACCTCGTCATACGCAATATTTGATAGAGTTGGCCCAGAATGGAATCCCCGGGGGAGAGACTGCAGTTACAGGGTATCCCCTCGCACGTGCTGCACTAAAGCTTTGTGTAAGTCTGGGTGTCTCTGCAGGCCCACGTGTGGTGTTTAAAGCTAAGACATGTTTAGCTCTGAGAGCCATTCGTAATCTCATTCGACGGCAGCAGCGAGACCAACGGCGTTGATGCCGCGCTGCACCCTTTGTTGAAAGAGTCACTACGCAGGAAGGCATGCTTCTGTTCCGGGTCAGTTTAAAACGGTTAAAAGCAGTAGATTTCCCTTCCATACTTTAGAGAGCGCTAGGGCCTCACGTGAACACGTCTGCGTTCGATCAGCGATTCGTTCAGATAACTGAGAATCGGCGTCGTAGTCAGCAGAGGTGTGTAGACAACACCGTGAGCAACACAATTGTTTCAAATTTTGGCAACCGATTCAGCCGTAGCGGATCGAGTTCGATGCCTTTGCGTAAGTAGTTTTACCCGTTTGGCGCGACGCTGCTTTAGTCTTGCCGTCTTTTCACCTTGATCCGTAATGCGTCCGGATATGGTGTGTAGATGTCAGAAAATGTCAGAGCAACTCACTCCGCGTTTCTTGGGTTGATGGTGAGGAGGTTGAAGCGGCCATCGGTTTGAGCTCGTCTCTCTCGCAGCTCGGCGGGGTCTGTTGCGCCGCCATCTGTCTTTTTATAACCGACCTAGACTTCCAGCGATGTCTCAGGGAAAATGCTTAGAAGTGACCTTATTTACTGCCGCTGCTGCTGCTGCTACTACTACTACTACTACTTTAACCAATACTACAACGTTTGCTACGGCTAGGACAACAACAACAATAATAACAACGGCAGCGACAACAACAACAACAACAACAATAACAACAACAACAACAACAACAACAACAACGGCAACGACAACAGAACAGCAATAACAGCAACAACATTTGATTCGATCTGCCTGGCACTACGACGAAGCGTGCTCTGTTTGTTGCTTATCGAGTGACGTTTACGGTCGAATTGTGCGAGCCGAGTCCACGTCAATGTCGCTTTTTCTCTCTATCTATACGAGAGAAAACGCGTTCGTGTGGACACGGAAATACACTTGAACACATTGGCGCAGTGCTTTGTACTATATAACTTCACGCTCAACCATCATAGAGCCAGAAATGCTTAGCTGCGATTTGTCTGCATCTACACCCAAAGTGAGCAAGCTGTGCCATTGCTACAAATAGCAATCCAAGACTTGGATCAATATATATATATATATATATATATATATATATATATTCGGTACGCCTGGATATCATTCGGTCAGGCAGTACGCCAATGTGTCTCTTTGTCTCTGTTACGAGCACCAGACACTTCTACGGCAATATCGGTTAGAAAAGGTTGTCCCGTGTGCCGCTTTTGTTTTGGGTCCATGGTCACGGTTGCTCGGGTCGTAACATTGAGATGTCTAAAACAAGGATATGAAAATAGACGGCCGATTTGAACAATTTTGCTGAAATGTTTTAGCGTAACTATATAAATATATCTATAATTTATAGATATATATTTATAGACGACACAAACACGTTTTTCGTATGGTCAATGACTTATTCTGACTACGAGCTACGAGCGAGCTATATATGTGATGCTCAGAAACTCCGCGTCCTGATTTTAGCAGAACCACCGAGAACCAGGTGGCAATTAACCAGTGGCTGAACTGTAATAGCTGTCGCATGCACTCCATGCTCTATACTCCTACATTAAGTAGCGTCTCATTGGACGATACCCGAACCTGAACGAGGGTGACTGAGCGACGGAGATCGAGTAAGAGATCTCGCTCGAGGGGGAGCATTCGCGACGCGAATGAGTAACTGGTTTCGATGAAAGTCCTATATGTAGTATACGATACTATCGGTAAATTGATGGCCCGACTATCTGCGGAAAAAACACAAGAGTTGGCTCCATTGAGTCAGAATGTGCACAACAACAGTGCGAGGCGGCCAAAGCACGGACAACGATGAGCCGTTAGAGGCCCAGGGACTCCGGCAACTAACTCTAAATACTCCCATCGGGCAAACAAATGCGGGGCTGAAAAAAGGTCAATTTCAAGGTCGTCTAAGTATTTTCTGACCAAGCGTGCTGCGGTCAAACCGTACTCCCGGCGATCCTGACAGGCAGTGTGGCAGACAACGGTGCGAAACAACAGCTTTACGTAACTGACAGCAAACTCTTCTTTCGACGCGATTGCAAAAGAGTCGTTTGCTTCATCGGAAAAGTGAAGATACCGCCGTGTTTAGAAGAGAACACTCTGTTTTATCCGAACGACACCCAACGGTGGCTAGCGAAATGAAATAGTCTTATTGAGAAACGTTTACAAAAACCGATATAGCGTGACGTCTAACTGAGACAGGGTTGCTCTTGTACTGTTAGACCCGTGACCTAAGCTCATACATGACTTGTATCGCACGTTGAATTTAGACTTTCTTCTAGAGTTGGTAGCGTACACACATGTAGCTAAAACTATATATATATATATATATATATATATATATATATACGGCTTTCACAGCAGCCGTACAGGTTCTCTCCAGACAAATTCCCTGGAACATAAGAGTGAAAGAATTGGCATCAAGAAACCCTGTAACCAACGGACTGACAGAGGGCACACTAGTCAGGAGAACCGACACCCTAACCTAATGGAGCCAGCAATGGGAAGCAATCCGGCCGGGCCATCCTGGATATTGGGCAAGATCAATACTTCCTGATCTTAAAAAATTGTACAGCCTCAAACACGGCTCGCTTACCCACCCACTCGCGCAACTGCTAACAGGCCATGGTGCCTGTTTTCAGCAGTATCTACACCGAATTGGTAAAACTGATTCCCCTGTTTGCCGCATGAGCAACTCGGGGGAGCCGGATGATGTAAGGCACTGCTATGAGCGGCGCTCCTTCTTCGACACTGAGCGAGAGCTATTGTCCCGGAACCTAGGACTGCAGAACCCCCTGACAAATACAGGCCCTTGTAGAAGCGCTCCTCAAAGATCACAAATCCTGGATTTTGGTAAAAAGATTCGCACAAGGTATCTCTGAGGCGAAAATAACCGCCGCACAAAGCCGAGCAGCCTAAGTGGCAAGAAGAGTGGCCAGGTGAAGTAATCTTGAGAAGACAGTACTGCGGCCACCCCCCGTCAAGGGGCAAAGAGGACGACTGGATTTTAGTGGGTGCGAGTCCCACACTACCGTGGCTTTAACAACGACGCCCGGTGTGCATAACGCATTTTACCAGTTACCTCTATAAAAAAATACATATATACATATATATATATATATATATATATTCTGTTTTTACTAATATGCAACTATATTATAGTGATATGTTGTTTAACGCTAATATTGATCGACCGGACTAACATAAACATTGACAGCGTTCCAAATTCCGTAGAGCGTAGTGGTGGACAGCTTTGTTGTTCTAAAAGGTATTTCATGCAGTTTACAGTTAACATTTTTATTAGTGAGCGTTTCCTATCAGAGAGAGGCGTCTGTTAAAGGTGGACAACGGTTGGAATTTGTCAAGTTGTTGACAAGTGCTTATATACATATTTGCACACTCGGCAGTGCTCGCCTTAATAAAAACGGTGGTAAAAAGGTGTCACGTGAAGTTAAGAGTCAGTTGTCCGTGTCCTTGCTTGATGGTAGCCCCCGCTCTTATGGACCCGGTGCGAGCGGTATATCCTCAAGGTTCCTTGCAAAGTTAAAACGATGAGATCCATAAGATTCCTCTTCGTGACGCCGAGCCCCAAGAGCGTCCTCGCAGATTCGGAGTCCCATACACCACTCATAGAGATAGTGATGGATCCAAATCTGCGAGGTTTTTGCGGGTCGGGGAGCGCCGCTCTTAGGAACTCGACGTCATATTTGGCGATCTTGTCTTGCCGTGCTTTTGCCAGGTCCCGGTTCGGGCCGCAAACCTCGGCATCTAAAACCCAGACCTTGGTAGGTGTTGTTATTACGAGGTCGGGCTTTAGACCCGGTGCGCCCGGTCGACGGAATATTCGCTCACGAACCACCTCATGACCCCTTTCGCGGAGAAGACGCGCCACGCGATCACAGACGTCGTCATGTCTCTTTATGGTTTGTTTGTGTGTTGTATCGCACATCTGAGCGACATGAGCCAACGTCTCAGGCGCATGACACCCGTGCCTACAACGTTTGTTGTAGCCCGGGCGTCCCCTGGCCAATCTGGCACGCGTTGTTAGTGCGTTGATCCTGAGCTTTAGTAGGTTTAAATACTCCTTACCAGATAGGTAGGGCATACCCTTAATCCAGTAATGTACAAAGGGCGTTTCGTGTGCTTTTTTAAAATGTGCCCCATCGAACGTGTTGTGTAGTTGTTGAGACCAGTAGTCGGTCTCTTGTGTAGCGGTCTCAATGGAGGTTCCCAAGCGCTCGCAAAGAAGTCTTGTTTTCGCAAGATCTTTTTTAAAGTGCTCGGTGGTTAGCATCCATTGGACCCTAAGGTGCGTGGAGTGTTGTAGTGCTGTCAGGCGGGAGAGGCGGAGTCTGGGAATGAATGTTTGGAGGCAGGGGATGTCCAGACCGCCGTGTGCTGTGTGCGTGTACAGGTAGGCGTTCGGCACTGAGTTTTTGAGCTTAAGCCATTTCGACTTAACAACCTTTCTGATCTCTTTATCTAGGTCACTAAGGAGTGCGTAAGATGGTCTGGGACCGGAGAGCAGTTTATATAGGAGACGGGGAATGAGAAATATATATATATATATATATATATACACTTATTTATCACTTCATTTCTTTTGAGTTAAAGGTAATGTTTCAGCGCACTTTGTGATCGGCTTCTGCTAGAGGTGGGTGAGCGGGCACAAAAAAAGATACTTTATGTATATATATATATATATATATATATATATCTATAGAAGGCTCGAGTTTCGACGCACGTTGGAACGTCTTTTGATCAACTCCTGCTAGAAGTGGGTGAGCGGGTGGTGTGGGCGGGGTTGGAAATGACGGGGACACTTCATATAATGCGACTTTATTTACCACGTAAAGGATGGGAGTAGGCTGTGATGCACAAAAGCCTACGAAGTCGCCTTATTGTGCAAATATCTAGCCCCAGGTAAACGTATTATTGACGATTTCAATTCTGGCGATATATTTAGGTACAAGCGCAGCGAGCTGCCAAACGCATCGGCGGCGCTCTTTGCACTTTTTCGCCGGGTGGGACGGTTGCTGAAGTGTTCAAATTGTATATAATGAATGCATTTTATTGTAATTATGTACCATCTTGAAATGCAATGCCATTGCGAAATAAACAATATATATATATATATATATATATATATATATATATATATATTTAGGTACAAGCATTATTTGGCTCCTAATATATATATATATATATATATATATATAGGTATTTATAAATGATGGCTCGAAATTCGACGTACTTTGAAACGGCTTGTGGTCGGCCATGGTGGCGTCGTCATTAGTCGACCATTGAGAGGAGGCGAGGCGGCAGCGGAGGAGGCTTGCCGAGAAAATAGGACAGCAGCAGCAACAACAACAACAGTGAAGGTATTTCGCCCCCGTCCGGCGCCAAGACTACTAGGTGTCCGGGGCCAGTGCGTCTAAAAAGTTCGCTTGTGCCCCTCGATGGTTGCCACCGCCGCCTCGAGGGATTCCGCGAACATTCTTCCAAATCAAGTTTTTATTCGTTTGGCTACTGCTGCTGCTGCTGCCGCTGCCGCCTCTGCAGCTACTCCGAACACTATTCGCTGCTCTCGGAGAAGAACTGATACAATGTGTACGCCGGAAACGCTATGTGCGGTGTCCAATATGTGCGGCGCTCCACTTTAGTCGAAAATGAAACAGCGTACGCCGATGCTTGCTCTCGAACAGATGATGCCGACCGGTGCTAACTAAGGATCGTAGTGACGTCACGCAAAGTTTTCAGGTTTATATATATATATATATATATATATATATAACCTTAGCACACATAAACGATATTAATGTTAAGGCACTATTGTTGTCATACCAAAAAAATAATAAAGTGTGTGTACACATGTTTCATATTATGACGCAGGACGTTCACTCTCGTGAAAACCTGCAGTTTGACAACCAAATAGAGGCGGCAAGGGGCTAAGTCCTTTTGTGTTCATCTGGTCGCCCGCTATGTAATTCGACGACGAATCGTCAGCTTTGAACGAGCCACAGCTTTAGGATTCACGGAATGCTGGAATTCGAGGTTATTTGGTTTGATACGGAAGAAACGCAAATCATCTTGTACATGATAGCGTGAAGGTCTATTGTTCTAGAATTGAAAGTCTAGCGGCAAAATAACCTTTGCGGTTGTCTCCACAAAATAAAGAGAGAGCCCCACCAGCGCAAAAGTCTTAAAAAACTGAACCGAACTTCCATAGCTATTTTTTAAGACTTCTTTAGCTTCAACTTCCAAACCAGAAATAAATCTAGATACATCAGGACTACTAACTTAATGTCTGTATGCACATACATTAAGTTAGTAGTCCTGCTGTCCAAACGAGAAAAAAACGACGTCTGGATTGGAGTTAACGAATGCACCTCTAAAGAATAACGTTGCCTGCCATCCAGTTTGTGTAAGGTTCATTCTGCTTTGTTAGTTTCAGCTGATGTGTTATTCTTGCTGTTACACTGAAGAAAACGTTTTACACCTTCTTTTACTTCTCCCGGTACGAGCGTGGCCATTTCTTCTAGGTTTCTCAGGAATTGACATAATCAAGCCCAACTTACACGACAGGCCGGTTAGCCGGTACAAAGCTGCTGTATGCCACATCTTCGTTTTTGCCATTAGCCACGCCATCGCAGGCACATGTTGGACATATTTGAGCTTGCCCCACTAAAATGCTGCAGCGGCCGGACAATCATCTCATAGGCCCTCTTGTCCTCGGTGTTTAACTGGCGAGGTGGGGCGTAAATAGCTACTATAGTAATTAAGTAAAGCAAGCTAGTTACTAACGACAAAAATGGTTATGGTTACATCTAGAAGCTGTTTCGCCTCTCGCTTTACCTGGGCTAACCTCAGAGCAATTGCTGCCGCCGCTTGCTAAAGGAAGTCGGATAGGGCACAGGGGTAGAAGCTGAGCGGTTTCAACCGCCGTAACATAAAGAATCTTTCACTCTCTGTCTCTCTCTGTTTGTCTGCATAGTGGGCGGGTAGTGGCGTGGTCACCAAATAAATACAGTTAATGTCCTTGTAATACATTGTACTAGCCGGTGCGCGCGAGATGTTATTTTGCAGCGGTATGAATAACAGATGCACGAGGTAACGACAATGGAACACGACCCCGCTGCTAAAGAAAATGACCACGGCCAACCGGCGTTCAGCTATAAATACCAGCTATTTAGTCGACTTCACCGCCTATAACTACCCCCCCCCCCGTGAAATTTGCATCTCGGAATGCAGAAATCAGAATTTTCATTGCCATAGAAATCGGAAGTCTGGGAGACTTGGGGACAGTAGTGACTAGCAATGGAGCACTTTTAAATTATTAAAATGTATTAACTCTTCGTTTTAAATTGATTTTAGAAGTTGAGAAACTCTATTTACTTTCTGTCCTACACAATATATATATATATATATATATATATATATGCATTTATTGTTTGCATGACACGTATAATAAAATACACGTGTCATCTTTTTATAGAAGGGGCTCTTATTCTCAATAAACACCGCTCAAAAATAATTCGATCAACAATTCGACACCACAGTAGATGACAATTATGACTACTTCGCTAGCACCCAGACCGTGCCACGATATATATATATATATATATTCATATCTTATATTAACCGGTATTTGATGCATACACATTTGTATTACAGCTTTCATATATCATGTTCGTCAACCATATCGTCCTACTATCATAAAGCACACAAATTAACTTACACTTTCATTCAGCAAGATGATTCTCGAAGGCCTCTCCGTTCTCGGTGATGAATAAGTCGTTCTGATGTAAATATATAAATATATATAGCGTAATTTGATAATGTCATGAACTAGATGTGAATGTCTGTATATTCCGGTGATATTTTTTACATAAGTTGTGATGAAGGTCGAACGTGTGCAAACCAAAATATTGTTTGACCTATGCGCCCGATGTGAACACATGATATGTCGTTATGGAAGCTAACGATTGTGCACTCCGAAATATTTCCTGCAAAATGCAGACTGATATACAAACTCCATATACTTGATAGAACTCATACAGGCTAGACTTGTTTGCCCCGTTGGCGGCAGGATTTCACTCGTTCCGTTGTTTAAAAAGGCGTTTTCGCAAATAGGTCGCGAACACAATGTATCTCGCATTGGGCCTGGATATCATCACATTCTACTTGATAATCCTGTTGTATTCGATGCCAAGCTGCTTTGCGTCATAGTTGGCGTCAAATTGGCTTCTACCACACGTAATCTTGATCGATAACTGGTTCCTGTCAGATACATCCGCAAGTGGACATCGTAAAACTGCCGTTTGCACACGACTGCTTCTCGTCAAACCTTTTTTATTTAACAAGACCTGTTAGCTACAGTAGCTTCTACGAGATCCGGGAGCGAGATTCGGGGTCGCTTTAAAAATCTCCCTTATTCGAGAGTATCTTCAGATGTTAGCCAAAAAAAAATCGACGCATAGCAATCGGGAGTAACTATGACTCTACTTCGAGCGTTGATGCCTGTCGCGCGCGAGTTACGCGTGCTGCGGGTACCTCCACGCGCCAATAGAAAGTTAGTCAGATACGTAAACTCCCGATAGTAACATTCCCTTTTGTAGGCATGGGAGGCAAGGCATACGATATAGATTGTGTGGCAACGAATACTTATTGTCATATTGTCGTGGCCCATTCGAGGGCTGTTAAGGCTAATTACCGACGGGGAGGTCACATCTGCACAGCGGAACCCCGGGCCGATCGGTTAATGCCCGGGGCCTAGTCACCCCGGGGGTCACCACGATTGGGACGCCTGCTGCCTTGGTTTAATAGGCAAATCGAACTGAAAGTGCGCCACATAAAGCAGACCTGGAGGTCTCCTTCATGTGGCGTATGAACAAACCTAGTCTATCATTTGTTACCGTGCCGCGCTGTGACTAACTACTGCGTTATCCTGACGAGGTTCTAATAGAAGCAAGAACTTTCAGCAATGTTGTTTAGTTAACGGTTAATCAGTGTTTAACCTTTTCGAAGACGCCCTGTAAAGCGTTTGTTGACCTACTACATAAGACTGTTTTGGGACAAAGTATCATCCATGCATGTGCTGCAGCTTAATGCGATCATCTCTGCATCTGCTGCACCCCTGCTTCGGGTTCCACTCGACGTTATTTCTAGCCTCTATAACAAACGACTATTTGCTATACGTATAGACTCATGTATGGACAGCGTGAGCGGTACATCCGAGCCAAACATGTTAGTAGGCCGCTCATGTTTAGTGACAATGACGGATTTTGCAATCTAGTTTATTTTGTGGTTATTTCGCATCCCTGATGACGACCTTGCCAATGCGTTTGTGTAAATTGAAGCCTGGCGGGGTTAACATGCCCAGGTAGTAGTTTACCACGTAGGATAACTCCCAATTGCACACATAATGTAAGGTACGAGTTTAGACTGCGGCTTTGATAGACTGTGCTCTACGCAGGCTAGGGTGGGATGTTGCTTACACCCTCAGCGTAAAAGCAATAGTGCACGTACAAGGAGTGTTACCGTATCACACATGCGTAACCTACGTGTTGTTAGTAAAAGCTTTCATCTCAGCAAAGCACGCCCTGCAGTATGTCGAGATCGATTGCTTACTGTTTCGGCTCTGGCGCGTTTAACAGAAAAAAACCTGCTATAAAGCTTAGTAGACTATATATATATACATATACAAACAGTTATGTTGCCTAATGTTAATTTGCTACGTGTATATATATATATATATATATATATATATATATATATATATATATATATATATATATATATATATATATATATATATATATATATATATAAGGCATTCGCATTGTCTTAATATTAAATTAATTTACAACTAGCAAATAAACATTAGGCAATTAAACATTGCTGCTAGACGGCTCACCCCACGCCGGCCCTCCCCTGCGCTCCATACGGGCGGCCACAGCTCCCCCATTTCGCCCGGTCGGCTTGCTTCGAAACTCAAACACATCCCTCCCTCCACTAAATACAAAAATAATTACCGCAGCATTATCAGCAATATATATATATATATATATAGCGCGTAACACAGCGTTGCGTATGCAGGTCTGCTGATAGTGCTGTGGTTATTATTTTTTTATTTGGTCGAAGGAGGGCTGTGTTTATGACTTCTGAAACAAACCGTTAGAGCCTGCTGGGGGAGGATGTGGCCGACCGTATGTGGTGCAGGCTGGCCGGCGCGGGATGAGCAGTCTAGCAGGGTTCGTTGAGCTTTAAGCGTACAACACAACACCTCGATTACTGTACGCCTCTGGAAAAATGTCTTATAGGTTGTTGACGTCTTCCAGCCCAGCCCCTGACGATCCATCGAGGTGGCAGCAGTTGCAATGACCGCTGAGACTGTGATCTTATACGGTCTCAGTGGTATTTATTATTGTACACCCCCCCGCGCTCCGTCCGACGCCGGTTATCCCCGAGCTGGTGGCGTTCAACTTGCGAGTCGTCGCTTTCGTACGAATGAACATTCGGCTCTACAGTTAGCTAGGAGCTAGCTGTAAGCTGGTGGCACTGTTCGGTTCGAACGCGATTGAGAGGGATCATTTGTCCATCAGAGTTTGGTTCTCGGGGGTGCGGTTGAAGACAACGACTACTACGGGATCACAAGAGTTCGCGCCCGCGTCATCGTCGTCGCAGAGCAGCTGCCGCAGCGTACCACCCTCCTCATCAGCCGCCGAACGCTAACGACCTCAACAGCAACGCAGCACGCACTTGGCTTGCCCGTGCGGCTCTCTCTGTTCGTGTCGTAATGCCGTGTGATGCTTTAACGTGCGAAATGTTTGCTCTCAGCGGGGCGACAGCGAAGCATACAAACGTGCATCGACCTCGGACGACCTCAGACCCACAGACGGTTGGCTGCCTCTCACTCCCCGCAAATGCGACCCTCATAGCCAGTGCGGCACGTGTTCGACGTGGCCGGGGGGGGGGGGGCACACTTAAAGCTCTCGTAGAGACCCCATAGTCGTCTGTAGGGGCTTGTTTCGTATCGAAATACAAATAAAACACGGGCGCACTCCGCTCGCGAATTCTTCTTCGCGTCCACTTGTGGCGTCGGCGATTTACGTAAGGAGCAAGCCATTTTCATTTTCTTGCTTTTACAATATATGATGCCGTTCGCCGTCACGGGCTAGGCTAACTTAAAATTAGATTTAGAAAGATTATATATAAAAATGCCACAGTTGATCATCATTAAACGGCAGTTAATGGTATCAAATTTAGTTGTTTTCGTCTAGCAAACAAAACGTGGCCTGTGCACCTTTGGCTATTTTTCTGACGAAGAGCGGCGTTGGCGATATCCATGAGTCGGAGAAGCGTGGAGGTACAGTATAAGGCCGTCTGTCGATTCTTAAGTCCCAGACGAGCTCCACATTAGCCCCTCGATAGCGGGTGCAGCGAGAATCTTGGCCCAAAGCACATTGCGCTCGACTAGCCAGAAAATACCTAGCTTGTTTGCTTGATTGGGTCTTTTTCTGTGTGAGGGTGGATCTTTCAGGCCACGATTGAAGCCTTCCTAGTACGTACAGCAAAGCAAGTTACCTTAGCTTGAGGCCTGGTGTCGACTATGACACTTTGTGTTCAGTCACCACACCGGGCCAAATACAAGCAATTGGGAGGGATCAAACCCAAGACAGTTAAGGTTCTGGCTCCTGGGAAATAGCTACACGGCCGTATAGCGCGTATACGATAACTATATGTATACGCGCGGTAAAATATGTGTGACCAATATCCTGAAAGAGTCTTGCAACAATAAATTACTTTCTTCTTTCCCCGCGTGAAGTAGTAGTTTTCAAGTTATAAGAACTTGAAACTTGAGGATCTCGGTAAATTCTCTTCTCTTAGAGGATTTACCGAGATCCTCAAAGTAATTGAGGAAAGGTTTCAAAACGCTTAGCAGTCTCAGTGACGCTTAGATGCAGCGGGATCTGCCAGACCACAGTTGTTGTGGTGATTCGTTTAACGTAGAAAATGCTAAGCACAAAAGATCATTAGCCTTTATCCAACGAACGACGGCGCTTTTTGCAGTTTGCTCAGTGTAGGCAAAAACAGTTTAGTGTAGGCGGGCCTATGGGAATTCGATTGAGCCTACGTATTGGATCGCTATAGGAAAGTTATGTCGTTTAAGCCACTATGGTGGGCGTGACGTATGCATGGCGTAAGAATATGCAAAAACCTTGGTTCATTTTCCTTACACTGATAAGTTGACGTTATGGTATATCTCCGTGTTGACCCATTCTGGTCGAAAACCGGTCCGTTTTATCATAATAAGATCTATGACATGACCGTTTGAATTGTTTTTCTTTTCATTTCATGGTGTACAGTTGTGACGCATCAAATTGTCATTGAGGTTTTTAGGCTAGGTCGTCATTGAGGTTCCTAGGGTAGAATATCTGTCGTAGGCACCGACTTTCTCCAGTCTCCCGGTACCCGTTGAATGTATCCTGACAGTTCTGTAGAGTTGAGTTGTGCGTGGTCCCGTTGTTCGACGTACTCACTTAACAACAATACATACACACAGTTCACGCACAGTTCCACACGACAAGTGGATTCAACTGGTAACGCTCGCATCTAATGACTTGGGCGTCCGTGGGGACTGTGGATGTGACGCCTGATGACGATAACGCAATCAATGGAACATCGTCATCATCATCGTCGTCGTCGTCGTCGCTATTGTCGCCAGGTCCACATACCAACTCCAACAGGGTACGGGGCAAGTCAGGGGAGAAGGAGGGGATGAGAGCATTGTCGCGACCCAGGGTCTTCTTAGATAGAGCCTGTAAAGACGACGGCATTTGCGACAACCACGACACGCCTCATACGCCAGCAAGTTGTCCAGCTAGATTTCACCAGAAGCAACAGCAGCGCGATTCGCTTTCTTCAGGTACCTATTTCCCTTCCTTTTCATGCTTGTATCTTCTTTACCCTTCTCTGTCGTCCGCCGGCTTGCTTCGTGTGGCGGCATTGGCGTCATTGCTCAAGCAGCAGCATCAGTAGCAGCCGCTAGTGTCGGACTATTCCGGAAACCATTGCCAGTAAGCTTGGCTTCACTTGGCATATAGATGGGGAGTCATCAATCAAGGTTCTCCCGTTGCCCGTTGCTGTTTTGATGCTGCCGATAGAAAGACGTCGACCCTCTGTTGTCTCTCTCTCTCTCTCCTCTCCTTCGATAAGGGTGGCAAGGGGGGGGGAGAAGATAGAGCGTGAATGAGAAAGACTAGAGAGGGACAGTAGCCACACGAGAATGCCCCGGAGACGCCTCCACTGAATCGTTCCACACGCTTCGAACGCTTGCTGCACATTACTCAGCGAATGGGAGCAAAGAAGCGGCGACCTCGCGTGGGGGTATCCGTGGGGCGCTAGCCCCACACAACAGTCAGTCAGAGTGAACCTGCCTGGGGCCAGCCAGCCAGCCTGCCTGCCGAGAGCTGCTTCACATTGCCCTTCTGTGGGCTCGGCCCCTCTCTGTCCGACATTGTGTGCGATTGCTCACCGAAACTAGCCGTCTCGTAGTCCTCCTATTAACGAGGGGAAGCACTGCCACACCGATACTATTGAGAGAGGATAGCTAAAGAACTAACCGTTTTATTGACAGTGGTCTTCGAACGCGCTTCCTCGGCGTGTATGGGTGTGTGTGTGTGTCTTTCACTCCGTCCGACCGGCTGGCTTTCGGGCCGACACATACCCCCGCTACTGCGAGGGAGTAGCGGAACAGGGGTTTGCTCCATTGAATAACTATTGTCGCACTGCCGGAGGCGTTAATTCGAGCCACTGATCATTGCGGAGTTGTCGTTCGACGTTATTTTTCATCTTCATCTTCCTCCTTTTCTTCTTTTTCTCTCTTTCCATTTGGCACTCATGCTCTCATATGAAATAGACGCGTACGATAGTGACGTGAAATAACGCCATTTACTGAGAAAGTGAGCTCAACGCCTTGTCCACTTCTCTGGGCGAGGCCAGAGAAAACGCAACATTGCCTTTGTTCCGGCGCAGGAAAGTTAACTTACTAGGAGCGTGCCAAGCTCTATCTATATCTGTTGAACCTACTATCCGTAGAAGAAACGACGTAATTACCTCGATAGCCCCAATGGGCGTGCTTAGCGCTCTGTTGGAAGCTTAAGAGAAGAAAAACAAGATACATTATCTTCCGTGTGAAGCCGCTCTCGGAAACAAGCCTTACAGGACTAGTATTTTGACGAATTCCTTTAGGAGAATCTCGTTTACTGGTGCATAGACGTTTTAGCTACTGACCGTGCGGATTGTCTAGTGTCGGCAACGAGCTTGAGCAAATCGCCCGTTTGAATTTCAGCGCGGCAACGCTGTGGCTGTTCCGAAGGGTCTCTTCCGTCAGCCGCAGAGCTTTCGGAGATCCCGTAGAAACTGTTTTTATTCGCCATAATTGTTTGCTTATGACAATAAATTTAACGCCCGTTAGTGGTGGACGTTGCTTGAGCACACGCTCCTAGTCCACGGCTTAGGCTACATGACGGTTCAGCGGTGTCAACGCAGTCGTTGGGGTGCAACGTTGATTTATAGAGAACCGATGTAACCACTGTTAGCAGTAGCGAATGCGAATAGCAACATTCTGTTCTACTTAAATATATATATATATATATATATATATATACCCGCTAGACACATTGGCTTAGCTAATCTTTTGTAATATGTGTCTCACAAACATAATGTAATATACGAAAAATAAATATCTATAAACGTACCTTTATAAAAAAAAAAATATATATATATATATATATATATATATAATATAAAAGTAGCTACTTTCCTACAAAAGAGAAACCTACAGACAATGTTTAATACCTAACACAAAAATAATCTTTTGTAATATGTGTCTCACAAACATAATGTAATATACGAAAAAAATATCTATAAACGTACCTTTATAAAAAAAACAATATATATATATATATATATATATATATATATATATTAGTAGCTATATTATTAGTACTATTATATTATAATAAGTAGCTACTTTCCTACAAAAGAGAAACTTACAGACAATGTCCAATACCTAACACGAAAATAATCCATTGCGAAATTGGGAATCACGCAGAATCACGCGGCTGAAATGATCTGCCATTTCTCAATTGAACTACTACTCAAAGATATAGTAACTTATTTGCGTTGTCGCGAACAGTTGCTCTCGGGATGTAGGGAGATATGGTACAGCGCGGAATAATAAAGTTGTTGTTAGTTCCTATTCGAGCAATGTGACAATATGCGCTTGTGATTTGCTGGCAAAGTGAAGTCAACAATAGTGCTGAAGCAAATGAGGTCACTGGACAAGATGTGTGGTTTTTGGCTTAATCGTTTAATATACAAACTATGGTTTAGTGACGTTCTATTTGATCCGGGTGGGACATGGGTGTTTGTAAGTATATCTGCAGGATCATCAGCGCAATCAGCCAAACCCACTTTAGAGGAAATGCAGCCCATCAACTGTTTTGGTGCGCAGGATGCGTCTGCGTGAAGAATAGATTCGAAGAGTTCTGACAGGGGGGGTAATAGAGGTTATGTCCATGACGGGCGTAAGAAAGAAGAGACGTTGTAAGTGGCTAGCATCCAAATGCACCGAGGGCTCAGGAGATCTAGAAAAATAGTAATATGTTTGTGTGTATGTATGACGATGAATAATGTTTTCAAGAGCACACCTGCGTGCAGCTGGAGCGGTAACCTCAAAGCCTTGGATGTAGGCTTCGAATTGGCGCTGAGGTAATCCTAATCCTATCTAAATGGAAGGGTGTGTATCAGTGGGTGATGCCTTTCCCTACTAGCCGCAAACTGCAATTGGGCCTACATACTTTGTTTTCGCCAGACAATGGCGAAATATTAACGATCTACTTAGAAGAGCTTATCAACTTTTGGAAGCAAATAGCTTAGCTCCTTTCCTAGGGCTTCGTTCGTCTGAGGTTGTAGAAGTAATGTTAGAAGCCATACGAAATGCACACGGTACGGTTGTCCCGCAATATACTCGTAATTCTGAGTGAACGTAAATCGGCATTGGTGCTGGGCGACTTTACAATCAGGCCACTTGGTCGGACGTTGAGGCCAATTGTGCGTGAGAAATCGCCTCGTGTCTCTTCGCGCAGCTCCGAAGATGGAGACTGGCAGTGTTATGGAATAAGTCAGAAAGCATACGGACAGCAGCGACGGGCCAATAGCCGTAGTACTGCGTTAGCAATTTGACAAGATAATGAGAAGAATCTGAAAAGCTCTCAAGACCCGGGTCGGACGTCTATGTGCTATCGGCTCCCCTGTCCGGCCAAGACTGCGAACGCCGCTAACGATCTACTAGCGATGAGAGTGGCTCTACTGGCAACGTAAAATTCAGAGTTTTGTCAATTCAAGAGGGAACTGAGAATTCTCCTCTCAGTGTCCTGTCATTAAAAGCACAAATAGTACAGCTACAATAGATAGGTAGTGTGCAAGATAGCTTTCAGCATCACAATCGAAAATTAAACCCATTTAGGTCCAAGACTCTGAAGGACCGAGAAGGAAGGCAACCTGAAGGCTCCACGTCAAAATCCAGGTACGATGAACAATGAAAACGGCCCGAGTTACGACCTCTCGTCAATTGTCCAATCGAATGTCCAGAAACAGACGATCCAGCACCCGAGTCCAGTTAGAACGAACATACGATCGTCAAGTGTGGAAGCCGAGGTAGATCAAACGTGCACAACTGCGGAGCGAACTCACTCCATCAAGCAAGTCCTCGGTCCCGCGCTCTTGGTTGGCATAAACATGTTAGCGCTGACAGAAGCTTGACAAAATGATCCAACTAATATACAACCGCGCATTTGCTCTGTGCACTGCCCCGCACCGACCGAGGTATGCATCGTCGTGGCATCTTCAGTCTTATATAATTAGGAGATAGGAGATTTTCCCCTTTGCCTGATAGATGACAAAGTTTTGCAATGTGCACGTCCACGTCTCAGCTCTATCGCAGCTAACGTCCGTCCAGCGGTTTCGGAGTCAACTTGCGTACTGATAGAAAAGTTTGTCAGTGGTCTGGAGGTGGTGTTCCTGCGCCCTATATCCTCGCTGATGATTCGCAAACATGGTACATACGCGTATGTACCACGTTTGCGAATGTTTTAGCAAATACTCCTATAAGTGCAGTTGAGTTTTGTGAATGCTGCGTATGCCTGTACTCTCGTAGACAGTTATGACGCCCTTATATGTGGGGATGCGAGGAACGATCCCCGAATCGGTGCCACCGGTATTTTTGTTAAATACAGAAGCAGAAGCGGAAGAAAAGCTATCCACGCTGCAGGTTTCAGAGATAAATACAAGGTCTATGGCATATCAGGCTATTATGTCTTCGACGTAATTAATACCACGTATCTTGGTTAACTTAGTGACTGTACTTTTCACCGAGGGGGGCGATTCGGAGCTGTGAGCTGTGTGGACGTGATCTTGGATGAGTTCTGGGATCTTGAGAGCTGGATGGAGTCGTGTGCTAACGGCCCCTAGCACACACTTTGCCTATTTTGTCGCTTCCGTCTGAAGTGCCTGACGCACGTCTTGAGCGTGGGCTATCTGTGGGTTCGATATACCTTATCGGCATTAACTACAAATAATGATCTTCCAAACCAGCCTCTGGTAATTTATTGATTTTGATGGCTAGCCGATTGAGTAAGGCTAGCATTGTTATTTTTTTGTTGCTGTAACTGCTGTCTAACCTTGCTGGAGTCGCTCGCCAGGATGACTGTGAACCGCAACAGGCACTGTGTTGGAGTGGACTACTCCCACAATATCCATAAAGAATCTCTGATCACTCTGTGCACATTTTCGCAAAACATATAGAGCAAACGTTAAGTTTACGTTTTGTTTCATACAACTGTCTATTGCTTCTGGTTTGTAATGAAAGACGTGCAAAAAGTATGCTGTACCACAAAAATGTATCCCCTGACTTTTTATAGAAGTTTGCTATAGCTTCTGTAGGCACCCTAGTTAGTTCCTCTTCATTAGCGTTTCAATAGGGGAGGCTTATCCATTAGCACTTTAGTCTAGGTGACTAGTACGCTGGTCTTGCCGGTTCGATCCCGGTTATTGATCGAAATTTCTGTGAACGATGCTCACTGAGAATAGGGAATAAACCAAGCCGTTGGGAGTCAGCGGACTGGGCAGCTACAAGAACTGTTGGGAAAACCCTCGATCGCTTTACGTGTCCGGCCCTTCAGAGGCGACCTTTCTAGTGGTTTGCAAATACGAATAAAGTTACAATGTAAAATAAATCGGGGGCGATGCATTTAAGATTGAAACGCTTTATTTAAGGTAGAAAGAAAATTCGCATATATGCATGTATGTGATGTGATCAATATGTTGTTATAATTTGCAAGTAGTGCAGGGTGTTGGCGGCCTCTAACACTCATGAATATGCCTAGAGATCCTCCATGGGTATAGATCGCTGATGTAGCGCTTCCGTGCGATGAATACAGGAAATATGTTGCTAGCCCGACGCGTTGTCGTTAGCCTTTCAACGAACATTTAGTTGAATAGACGCGGGCTCTGTTTCAGCTGGAGCAGCACTTTTTGATCAAGCTTCATAATCACGTCAATTGTGTGGGAACGTCGATGCAGATGTTTCGAAGTGGCGTGAAACTGGAGCGATACGTCGTCTATCTAATGCGTATTATAATTTACGGGATATACATTTTTACACTCATCCGCCGTGGAAGGCCGACTCGTCCGTGGACCACCTGTTACACCAAAATCTCCACGCCAGAACGATTGGGTACCTATATTATGGAACAATCACACATAGTTTTAGGCCCGTAGACAATACAAATCGTTGCCGCCGGGCAAGTCGCATTTTTAGCCCTTCGTAGTACTAGACAGCAAAATTTCACGCAAATCGGCCTTCACGAATGCGACTCTTGTTTTGCTCACAAAAGGCACACTGTTGTCAAATTGGGATAGTAGAAATGCATTCGGAAAACATACGAAAACAATACGAGACGATAGCGACTCTTGTTAACAACTGTATGTAGGTTTGCCTCAACCAGGCACCGTTGACCAGAATGGAGTTCGTTTGGGGACAGACTTTGCTTGCTTACGTAATACTTCGGGCAGGTTCTGACGAACAAGCTTAACTAACGTATATGTAATTTGTTTATCCAGACACTCAACGGTAGTCACGTCCACTGACTAGGCGTGGCACCATGCCCATTTCTAAAAGCACACAAGTAGAGCAGCATAAATAGTCACAAATTGAGCGGCACAAAACCATATTGCATGGAAAGGCTGTGAGTGCTTAAGCAAAATTAATTCTGCTACATATTATTTGCCCTGACTATCTCTAGCTTAGCTCACGTATGCAACTGAGTTCAAATTAGGCTTTCGTCGTGGTGTGGGCAAATTATTTTGCGCTTGCTCGCTACGGCTTCATACCTTTATAGCACCTTTCTCATAACTCATCATCGTTACTGCCGTCGAGGGGTGAATACATTATTTTATAGTAATCTGTCAGGCAAGTATGTGTAAGACAAAGACAATTAACTGGGCTCACAGTTGCTGTTTGTAAAAGCTGATATGTGGAACTTGTTTATTTTCATCCATATTTTGGTTTCCACTAACTTCACAAAAACACACACACTGAAACATTCCAAGGCTATCACTATACGTCTTACTGTAACTGCTTTAGCATCGTTTTTTTGGGAAGAAGAACTGAATTACGGCTTCGGCACGGAACGTTTATTGAATTTAACCTTAATCGATCCGCGCAACCAAGATTTGCACAAACCTGAACAAAGTAAATCTTCAAAGTCGCCAAACACTTTTATCACTCTGTGATGTATGTCAGTTGAGTAATCAATATTAAGCTGTTGATTTAGTTCTGCTTTGGCACGCCTGGATCCACTGCTCGAATTCGCTAAATTCACGCACAGTCGGCTCTCAAATCTAAAACTACAACCAGCTAGCTATCTTTCCGAGTATATTCCCTCTGCCTTTTTAGGATAGACTTGCGTCTTTTCAAACAAAATAAAATTATTTTTATTATTGGTAGATCTAATAATTATGCTGCGCTTTTTTATATCAGCCTTTTAAGCTTATTTTTTAGAGACCTGATAATGACGACAATGCACTTCTCCGTTCCAGTATAGTATTATCGCGTACAAGTTCGCCTTACGTGAAATAATAGAAATTCAGTGCCGGGAACTAGTAGAAGAAACCACAACAAGAGTCCGAAAATCTTCCATATCATTCAGTGCCATTGATAGACTTCTTGTATCCCACCTGCGGAGATTCCCCGCCTTTAATCACTCGGACGCGCTTCGTTCCGCTCAGCCAGCTCCAAGTCCAGTATTCGTTCTGACACAGGATAGCGCATGACACAGGAATCCGCCCTCAACTGTGGGCGGATTCCTGTGTCATGCGCTATCCTTCATATATTCAAGTCAGTTATTCATTCTGACACAAGATTACGCCCGGCTTTTCTACTGTACCTACCTCGGCCAAACATACCTGCAATAAGGTTGAACATTGCCTTCTTTTTACAAACAAAAATACCTGCTTGGATTATTACACATTGGCTCACAGATTGTGACTTCAATTATTTCCCAACGGCCTCATTCTCCAAATAAGAATTGTCGATAAAGTAAGTAACTTTCTGTGATGTCTACCATTCTACAGGGCGGCTGCACAGAGCTAAAAAATACCTGCCTGTATACAGACGGAAAACGTCTCCAATGGAGACATTGATTATGAAAGACGGGCAACCCTATCACTATCTTTGACCACTCCTTTTCACAACGAAACATTTTACATCCTCGAAGACATGTTGGGCTTCTTGAGACGTTCGTCTATATCAAGCTTAACAGCCTCCCGAATTGACAGCCTCAAACAAAATAAAAAATCCCTCTAGTTAGATTTCTTTTTGCCGTACTTAGACCTGTCTTATAAGATCACCACCCATCTCTGTAGATCACCGCCCATGCGTGAAAAAAACGACTTATTTGCTAGCGTATTATTATTTTTGCTTCTAGTTGTGTAAAAACTAGAATTAATAAGCCGACGGGTGGAAGTCCACTAAATTTTACTACGGCAGTTAGCTATTAGACTATCGAGGGGACAATGGTGCGGCTGAGAAACGTTTTAATGATGATGATTTATTCAGTTTGCTTATAATTTAGAAGAATATATAAAATGCTTTACGGCGTTGCTGCTCGTCGACCTAGTTGCTCCCTCTGCGCGCCGTAGTCGCTCTATCGCTCATGCCCGTGAGGAAGTCCTGCCCGCCCCCTGGCACGAAGGTCCGGGTCCATCCAGTCTCTCATAGTTCCGAGCACTGAGGTCGCGTTACCTCTTTGGATCTCCAGGGACAGTCGCTGGGAGAAGAAGGCGTGCGCCCTCTTGTCCATTGTCGCCTGCCGTAATGCGTCGCCAACCCGAGAGATCAATGTTACCGTGAGGGGACTAGGGCCACCCATCGTCTCGAACGCGAATGGCGAAAAGTGGTGCGCCCGACTTTGGTCCGCATACTTTCTCATCTTTGAGGTCTCAGCTCGCGTAACGGCAGTCCCCGGGCGGGTCGCGCCGGGACCGACAAGGGAAGGGGTCAGAGAGTCGGTCACCGTCGCATCCCACACCAGGGAACGACCCTTATAGAAGGGTATCAAAGTCATACCGTCGGGGCGCTTACCGTCGTGTCTTGAAAGCCCAAGTGGTTCCAGGACGCACGGAATCCCCGCCCTCCGCAGTGATCTTGCAAGCATTTCATTGAGGGCAGTTTGTCTTGGGCGCCGGCCCGCTGCGTGAGCGCAAGACAGGCCGTGTCTGGCGAGTCGCCCAACGGGCTCGCCACAAGAGCATCCGTGTGGCTCAACCAAATCAGCCCCCAATCTAAGGCCAACGCATATCCGGGTGGATTGGTCATCAAGGCGGGTACCCAGTGAGTCAGCGGGTAGTGCATGCAACCAGTCGCTTGCTCCTGGGTGAGCGACAGCTAAAAGGCGTGTCTTGTCCTGGTCATCCCTGCATTCTTCAAGCAGCGAACTAAGCGAAGCTTCGTGAGCCTTCTCGGCCCAGGCCCTCTGGCAGGCTAGTCTATCGGGACCAGGCGATGAAGCTAGAAGTCCAGTCGCTATATCGTCACGAGCCGCCTCGAACATTGCCTGAGCCGCCGGCGGAAGCAGGCGCTGGACATTATCCGACGTAGCATGCATCGAGGCAGCCACGGCCGGGCCCGCCAAGGATCGAGCTGAGGGGAGACCAAGGCCGCCCATGGACGTGGGGAGGGCCGCCTGGCGCACCTCTCGTGGTCGTAAGTTTAGACTCAGCACCGTCTGTAGGGCCTCCACCACCTGGTCGTCGAATGGTTGGAGAAGATGGTTCAAATCGCCTGAGCAGTCTATGGACCGTAAAATATGTACGATGCGGCACGCGGAGAACGACGAGCGAAGCAGGTAGAGTCCCTGGTGGGCTCCAACAAGCGGTAGACGTTCCTGCATCGCCCACAATCTGTCCATCAAAGGGTCGAGTTGTCCCGGCAGCGCAGAGGGCAGAACCGGTGCGCCAAGGAGGTTTATTTCGTGGTCAGCCACGACTCTACACCCCGGTAGCAGCTCGAGCAAGGCCCTCAATGAGGGGTCGTCTGGGTCTGTCCCCGGAGCGAACACCTCGCACTTGGCCGTGTTTAGCACCAGACCACTGACTGCCTCGAAAGCAAGGACTCTGCGCACCTCATCGAGCAAGTCCACCATCGGTCCACCAAGTGTGCCATCGTCTAGGTACCAAGCGTTGAATGGCACTTGAACGGAGTTAACCAGCTCACGTATCCCCAGGCTGAATAGGGCCGGTCCCAAGGGGTCCCCCTGCTGTATGCCCGATGCCGAAAATAACGTCTCGGCGCCAAACAACAGGACGGATGGCTCTTTGTACGCGTGTTCTACTAAGGTGAAGAGTTCCGGGACTGTATCCCGAACCGCACGAAGGAGGTGATCCCTACGGATGGTGTTGAATGCATTGCGAAAATCCAACTTCAGGAGTGCCGTAGCGGGGGGACTTGATTGCATAAAGGCTCTTGCTGCATGTACGGCAGTCTCCGTTCCGCCCGCCATGCCAAATCCTAGCTGGTGCGGGCCAAGTTGTTCCATAATAAGTTCTTTGGCCTCGCGGCAGGCTATCTTTGCTGCGATCCTCCGTAACGTAAGAGAGCAGGCAATGGGGTGAATTGATGCGTCTTTTTTGCGCAGTGCGAATAGGTTGGCGCCGAACACGATCGCCCTGACCTCAGCCGGCAGTCGGCCCCATCTCAGTACGTTCATCACTCTGGCGAGTGATGCGGCCAGTTTCCCGGACACCCGTCCGATCCCGGGGGAAAGGAGATCCTTTAGATGGCGCGGGCGGAGACCGTCAGGACCAGCGGACGAACTGGCCGGAAAGCCGGCTACAGCTCCCAAGACGTCATCGACTGAGGTTTGATGCTGCGACATCGTGTCAGGAGGGGCAGGAAAAGCCAAGTGCGGCGGAGCAGGTGGGTGCTTGGTGGCAACCGAAGCTAGGACTCCGTCCCCCGAGGCAAATGAGTCGGTAGAGCATAATAATAGTCGGGCCGCCCCGGAAACGTCTCTCTCAGATAGCTTGCTCGAAACGCGGCGTGCCGAGTCCTCAGGCGAGTCGCACGGGTCCGTTCTGGCTCTTCTAATACCTCCTACGCGATACTCAAAACGCCAGCCATCGCGAAATGTACGGAGGTTCGATCGGACAGTCGCTGCCAAAGAGATTGACGACAATGTGCGAAGTGGCAGTTGAAGTACCACATAAGCGAATGACAGGAGCGACTCCCACGAGGGGAGGTCGTTGTTGGCCGCCACAAGGTCGAGGACGTCGCAAAGGAGCTCGGCAACCAAAGGCCTCACCGCCCGGGGAACCACGCGCATCACCCTTGATTGTTGGATCGCAATGCTGAGCCTGTCGACCAGCGGCTGTCTCGGCTGCGACGGGAGTGTTGGCGCGGAGGACACAGTCGGAGACGGTGCGGCAGTCGCAGACGTGGAACGGCATCTAGCTTGATGAATGGGGAGACCGCGGCGGGTGAAGTCCCGGCCTCATCTGGGACAAGTAACCCTTATAGAGGGGTTATCTGCTACTGTAGCGCTCTGGGGAGGGGGATAGGAAGCTGAGCCAAGGTCCGTCATTGGGAAGTGGGTGCGGGGGACACCAGACCTTGCAGCAACGGTGCCAGAGCTAGCAGCGGACGCACTGCGTCAACGATGCCTCAAAGCGTGTCGGCTAGCTTCGGGTTGGTACGTGCGAGCAGTGATGCGGCCTTGGACAAAGAACTAGGGTCAAAGTCGTCTGTCGACTTAGGCAAGCGCGACCGAACGCGGGGGACGGCGCGACCGCGCGGGACGGATCTACTCGTAACCAATTGGCGACGGCGCTTGGGAGGGCGGTGAGCAGCGTCCATTACTCGTTCCACTTGTTTAGGGGGCTCCATTTCAATAGATGGCGGCGTCTTCGAACGAAGCAAAGATTTCCGGGGAGCAGGGATCGGCCGAAAGGGGGGGAGCACGACCTCGACGGGCGCTGCCGAAGCTTCCGGGGCCACGCCTGAAGAGACTGGAATCACCAAACGGCGTACCGCCGCCGCGTAGGTCCCAGGTGCCGATTCGCGTGGTCCAGGGGGTACGGGGTCCGGGGCGGTGACCAGGGTGGCTGCCGGCGCCGACAACTGCGCATGTTGGAGCATACGCGACCCAAGTACGGCCTTGCTTTTCTCGCGAGCTAACGCGAATACGGGGCAAGACGAGTCCCCTCTAGGGTGCGGGCCCCTGCAGTCAACGCAGCGAGCGCGATTTCGACATGATGCGGCAAGATGGTCGTGCGCACCACATCTCCTGCATGCACGGGCGCGAGTGCAACGAGTTGCCGTGTGGCCAGTACGTTGGCAATTGAAGCAAACAATCGGCGACGATGCTTCGACCGTTACATCGTGATCCCTCCACACAATAAAGACCTTAGTAGGTGGTGTCCTTTTGAACAGAACGTGTATCCTGCTAGACGGCACTCGGATGTTCTGCTTATCTTTCCACCCAGGCCTCGTGTCCCTCCTTATTTTTACCACGCCGTACGAGGCGAGCTCGGATAGAAGGCACTCGTCAGAGAAGGCCGGGTTGACGCCTTTGATAACGCCCCAAAACTGATCCATTGAGGAACATAGACCCACGACCGTCACGTCTCCTAATACCTTGAGTGACACCAACTCACTTGCGGCCGAGATAGTGGGCACCGTGGCCGTTATCCCTTTGGGACCACCTCCCAACGTTGCCGCCGGCACAAGGTCATGGAGCGCCTTGAACACTTTCAACAGTTGTTCAGCCGAAAATTCCGGGCGCTGGCTCTGCTGCTGCTTGTTGGGGGCTTCGGGCGGCAAAGCCGTCAAATCCTGTGGCAGAAATCGCACTGTATAAATTAGACCGGCGCCACTGTCAACCGATGCACGGAAACGCGAGAGTTCCGCTTCAGCTTTAAGCACCCGTCTAGCCGACTTCTTGTTCATAATTGTCACAAAGCCGTCGTCATTCGCCGTATCGCCGGCGCTCCGAGAAACCCCCGCACTGTTAGAAGAGTCCTCCGTGTCTGAGGCAGCACAGGCCCGTTTGACAGCAGGCTTTTGCGCAGCTGAGACACCTGGTGCGGTCTTAGTAGCCATTGTCTCCGCCGTTGTTGTGTCGTTGTCAGCTGGGCGAGGCTGTTCTATCGGTCGAACAGCAGTATCGCTTGCACCATAGACGGGCGCCGACGTCGCAGGCGACGTGCAGCGCACGTCGGGCGTAGGTGCATCGGACAACAATTCTAAACGTGACCGCATCGTGCGGCAACCCTCCACCGCCATGGCAGACAACGCCGCCAGCGCAGCGGACGATGTCGGCGTAGCAGACGCCAGTTCGAGTGGATACCCGCGCGAACCGCTGCTCTCGCCGTCCACATCCGCATCGCCGTCCATCAGCGCGTTTGGTCGGAAACACCAAAACGGCTAAAAAACACGAAGAAACTCGGAAAAAATGGGAAAAGCACACCGCACCAGGCACTTGAGAACGAGAAGGAGCACTCACACAAAACTTGTCCGGGAAAACGAGGTAGGATCACCAAAACGAAGCGAAAATTCACAGAGCTCTTACGGAACACGACCGTTTGTCGCCGTAGCAGACGCCCGTTTTAATTAATGGAATGCTGGGCTTCTTTCGGCATTCGCGTTATTTTACGAAGTTAACTCAGATGCGCATTTGCTTATAAAAACTGCTTCGGAAAGGGCACGTGTCGCGCCGGAATCCATCTCAAACCGTAACCATCCCTACGCACCAAACGATAATAAAAAAAGGCATGTGGAGTATGTTCTTCCGAAAGGCACGTTTTACGAAGATGCACTGTATTTGATTCGATCAAACTTAAGTCATTGCGCCACTGGTTGGAGGAGGGGGGGGGGGGGGTGGAGCGTTGCGGGATGAATGCCGCGGCACCGTGAGGATTCGCAAGGGGAGGCATCGATGGTCGATTTCAGCCCTACCTTGAAGTGCTGCTTTGAAACGTAAATATTCACGCTAGAGCGGGCAATCCTTTTAGAGTACCGCGACACTTGATTTGATAAATAAACGGAGCTAGCGCCAATCCAGCTGCAACGTGGCGAATTTCAGCCTGAAGCGACGTCATTCCAGAGCTGGATCTGGAGAGTTCCAATGGAAAACGGAGGGACCTGTGTTGGCGCGCGATTGCCAACTAATCACGTTGCTTCAATTGGATTCGCGTTAAGCTCCTTTAGTGTGGCCTTGCCATGCTCTCGAACGGATGGCCAAACGCAGCTGTTCGAGGTAGCAATAATGTACAGAACGTTCCCTTAACAGGGTAACGACCGCCAGCCAGAAAGGGTGCGTGCCTTTCTAGCCAGAATCTCGTCGCACATATAGAGAAAGACCTATGAGCAACCAAAACCGGCAAATCTCTACATAGGTGTAGCTTAGGTTCGTAGACGGTGTATTGTATGCGGTGTCAAATGGTGTGTGTGCAGTAGGTATCATGCGGCACAATGTCCGTCGGCTCAATAGCGAATTTGGTGACAAGGTGGCATAAAGACAATTATGGTGTTATTCGTTGCAAATATGTTTATACAGTACTGCATATATATTATATATATATATATACATATATCGCGTCAGAACACATCCAAGCTTCAAAACTGATCTTGCTGCTTCAGATGGTACTGCCGAGTGTGGGTTAACCGCGATCATTCTGGTACTCATTTCTGTAACTAGCACCATATAATGCTTCTATTGAGTCAATGGCTCATCACCTTAATTGATAATTAATAATGGCGTCCTACCTACTTAAAGCTGTGTGCCTATCACAGTTTAGTTCATCAAATGACCAGTGGCGACAGTAGTTAACTCCTAACATGTACCGTTCTGCAAAGTAGCGGTTTTCAGATAGCCTAACACGGCACTGGACGAGGGAGTACAAATAAACATAGTGATTGTCACAGACGATTCCTTTGCGTGGCATGTTTAAAAAATCTTGATTACAATGGACAAGCTTTAACTTGCATTGAAATGCCTTTCTTAGGAAGTAATAAAGCAGCCACACAGGCACGAATCGAACATATACGAAAAATTAGGCACACTAACGACCATACTAACGAAGATGCTTAGTCTAGGGTACTGAACTGTGTTACTTCTCATTCGACCATGGATATAAATTTAAATATATATATATATATATATATATATATATATATATATATATATATATAAACTCTAGTGGTCGGATAGTGATCGAACACATACATTAAATGGAACAGCATAGCATTTACAACAAAGTCAGCAGCAGCCACACCAACAACAGGCAACTGTTTCCAAAATCTCATGGGATTTTTAGTGCCCGATTGGAGGCAAACGCGATCGCTGTGGAATCTGATCAGCGCCAGTTGCCCATCCTAGCGTTGCCGAGCGAAAGATCCGAAGCTGGTCGGAAAGATCTAAATTGCATTTACGGCATTGCCAGTCAATGTGCGGCTCTGGGCAAACTCTTTCTCCCTTACCTCTGGTGTGTTGACTGGTTGAACCTCATCAGTCTCCCTCTCCCCCCTCTCTCTCTCTCTCTCTCACGCTCTTGTTTAGCTGTGATGTTTAGCCTTTTCGTCTCCCTCCAGACCAGCCATAGTGTTTTAGCAAAAAAAAAACGAGGACTGTTTGAATATTTCCATTTCCACGACGAGCAAACTAGCAGCGCTACCGTTATTGCGAGATAGCGCACTCGATGTGACGTTGCATGGGTCGTACGCCCATATATATATATATATATATACATATTTGTGTACATATACAGCATAGCTTCGTGTGTAATCTTACCACAGCTGCCGAACATTTTGGCACGCGTTTACTCGTTGCTATATATATATATATATATATATATATCATACCGTTGTAATTGTGTATATAATAACTAAATTACTTTGTTCCAAAAAAAAAATATATATATATATATAGTTATATTTGTGTGTGTGCATTGTACTTTCAGCGTTTTTGTAATAGGGGGTCCTAGTACTCGTTAACACTGTTATATCAAGTACGTAGCTGACCGAACATGGCTTTATATAATGTGCAATTGCAAAGAAATGATCCTCTCAATGGAAAAACGAATGCGCACGTCATCCAACGTTGGCTTGCTAAAGCGAGATAGTCGCATTAAGGATCTTGCGTTGTGATGTTATATTGAGTCTCAATATGACAAGTTAAAAAAAATCGTCATTGTGCTTGTAAAACACAGACGTTTAGAACAATGCGTGTTGCTTGTTTATTCCCTGTTATAGGGATCACTCCAAATCAAATCAATGGATTTGATTGCTTTCAAATTAATATTTGTTTAACGGTATAAAGATCATAGAGATCAAGGTCAATGCATGTATACAAGGCCACGGGGGAAGGTCAAGTACATAGAGATAAAACTTGCCTTATTAAATAGAATGTCGCTTGCCTTGCTCGCCCGGCAAAACGGATATGCCCTGCCGCGGATCGAGCGAGACCTTACTTGGATTCCCAAGGCGTCAACACACATCGACACGCTGCAACACAAGCTCAAAAGCTAGATGTTACTTTCGGGGCTCGATGTGTGGGCCGAGGCGGGTCTACTGCTCTTGGTTGCTGCATGTATCAACACGATTGGCTTCTTCTATTAAGGTTTGTTGATTCCCTGCTGATTAGATTAGGAATCTGGTTAACCGCCGTTACAGTTCCGGTTTCGAAATCGGTATCGTAATCAAAACCTTCCTCCATGGGCACCCATTAGGGACCGGAGGAAGCCGCAGCGGAGTGACACAGTGGGGAAGGCGGAAAGCAAAACCCTGTATGAATGGGACAAAGACAAACAGAGAAAGGTGCGACAGTTGCCCATGACCAAGTAACAGTAAGCAGGCGAATTAGGTACTGGCCTCTGTCTGCTCACCGAGTTGAATGTGGTGTGCAGCCACCAAGCAGAAGATGGACTGGATCGACCCGAAACGGAGACGGACACGGCCACATCGTGGACATCGCTGAAAGTGGGCAAGAAAGCAGCCGCGAAACAAAGGTTTGCAAAGCCGATGTCCGGCAGGGCAAAACGAGGTGCAAGAGAGGAGAAGGAGGGATGGGAGAACAACCGAATTGTCAAGTCGTGCCCTCAGGTGTGGTCGAGTCTCGAGAAACCTCCACAGTAAGCAAAGAAGGTCGCGGGCTGGTTTTATTGTCCCATCTGAAGATGCGTTTCAAAGCCCTTACGGAGCTGAAAAAGGAATATCCGGCATTCCGGCTTCAACCGGCTGGGAGGTATCAGGCATATTTAAACGCGTATTTCAAAACGTTGGCAATCGCCACAGAATGTATTTGTCGTTGCGGTCGGTCGCTCTTTTCAGCATTGCTTGTAGCATAATAAACAGCTCCATCTTAATGCAAGCCGGTAGCATGAAAATTAGTAGATTTTAAGCGATCGAGAGTGACTGGCTATTTTAAAAGGTCGTTCATATTTAAACTTTGAGTTGCATTTTATTATTCAAATGTAAATGAAAATAATTCAAAAACAACCACTGCCCAGTATACCATTATTCTGCAACAACGTTTTAGAGTTTATTATCTAATATCAAAAACCTACTCAACCATGGTCGCGAAGTTGACAAACCTGTTGGACGTTGAAAAAAGCATATCAAACACCAGAAAATGGCATTAACACGAGGAAATACTAATTAAAATCTAGAAGCGCAAGTCACGGAACAATCAAATGGGAAGGATTACGATATTAAAACACGGCAGTACCAGCCATTTTGTGGCTAGAGTCAGAGTATCCAGTGTGTATCTGATATCGAAAATTGTGCATTGCTTTTCTAAACTAACCAAAAACCGCCAAGTGTTATTCAGTAGCATGAGTGAGATAACAGCTACAACAAGCCACAACAAGAAGAGGACCGTTAATTTCTCATCAAAATTAAAAAAAAGTGCACGTTAGCGTTAGCCTAACACAGTTTTCTCATAGGCTTGGCCACAACGAGGTTTCATCCCTGTGGCATTCTTAGGACCCCGAACAAAAACAAAGCCTTAACGTTTAACATATGACAATATTCAGCAAAAAGTGTGCATTGATTCAAAGTTTGCGACAAGAAAACCGCAAATTCTCAGCTTGCAACAGAGCCTATATAGGTCGCCCGTGCTAGGTAAAAACATAGTATGCACGGAAATATAGCATGCAACAAGGGCTGTGTTGCCCGTGAGCAAGGTTAGCCGCTACATACAGATGCACTGCGGGACGGGGTGAATTGGGCAAAAGTGTAGCGCAACGGCGTGCCCGATGTGGTGCACCACATTTTCGAGCCACTATCAAATAGAAGGGACTACAGTGGACACAAGAATAATGATACTACATGAAAAACTCACGTCACGAAACGGTTTCAAACCAAACGGTACAAACATTCACGTTCGAATGTATGTACCGTTTAAGCGTGACACTAACTATACCTAATTGCTGCTAGTACCACGTCACGAAATCCGATGACTAGGACCGGACGAGTAACGTCCGTCGCTACAAGACTCATCATCAAAGTGGTCACATTGTGGGCTTAATGAACAGAAACAACTGTCGTTCGGTCTTAGTTCTGCTGGAGTAAACGACTTGTGCTGTAGAGTACGCATCGCTGCGAAGGATCTACTAAACATGTTCTGCTCACATTCATAATGGTAGCGAACAAAAAGTAAACTTTTCGGGTATGCCTTCTACTCTACGTTTAAGCAAACCTAGGCCTCATCCATGCATTGTCTTTCACCACATATCATCGCAATAACGGGGGATCGGTAGACATGAGATCGACGTTCTTGAGCATTTGAAGACAGAACACGGCAACTGTAATAAATACCATGAACGACTGCAGAGTATTGAATTTAGAGAAGTAAATATGTATGTATAAATATTATATATATATATATATATATATATATATATATATATATATTCGTGTGTGTGGCCAGACAGTATTAACATAATCCCTACAGACACGCCACCGATTGGACTGCCGCCTCTTTGCGGTAACATCGATAGCAGCGCGTAATTAGCGGCATTGGGAAGGGTCGGGAACAACAGAGGAGAAGAGTAGGTCGTATATGGTAGAAGACTCGACCCAGGCCTTCCTTTCTGCCTAAGAGCAAATTAATGAACGAATCCTATCTGCGGTCCATCCGTCGAAGGTCAACGAGTGCGTGAATGTATATACTTACTTACATATATATATATACATATACATCTAAACATATATACTAGTCGCAGTCGGAGGTTTGCTTGCGGGGGCAAACGAGTGGGAAGAGTCTACTATCCACGTGGCGTTCATTTGTATGCGGTTGGAACTGATCACGCAACTGATACGTTCTTTCCGCTGTGTGCCAATCAATAGATCCGGGCCCTGCAACCCAAACAGTTCGCTCCCAAGCCAATAGATGCCCCCAAGCCGTTAGGCCGCGAGCGAGTCAGCCAGTTAGTTCAGCCGGTTGGTCTGTCGCTTGCCCATCTGCTTCCGTTGACGTCCTACCTTCTGCCTTTCCCATCGACCGTGGATGGTGGTGACCCAGGCGGCGTCGGCAGCTAGCTACACGCCCCGATATGAACTCGTCCTGTCTGTGGAGCAGATCCCCCACACAGCAGCAGCAGCAGCTGCGGCACGTACAACTGCTGCAGGTGGGCAAATAGAATCAATGTCAGGAGAAGAGGCCAAAGGGAGCGTAGTTGTAGTAATAATAGTGATACTAGTAGTAGTAGTAGTAGTAGTAGTAACAATAATGATAGCGGTGATGAACAGCAAGAACAACAACAACAACAAAAAAACAACAACAACAACAACAAAAGCAGCAGCAACAACAACAATAACAACAACAGCAGCAGCAGCAACAACAACAACAACGACACAACAATGACACTAATTATAATACAACAAAAACACAACAGCAGTAATAACAATGACGACAACAGTCACATTCAAATTTACACAACCACAATAGCGACACCACTTGCGACGATGACAATAAATACAACAACGACAAAAGAAACAACAACAACGAAAACAGCAACAACAGCAACGTCAATAGCAAAAAAACAGTGGTGACAACAACATTAGCCGCAATAAAAATCATTCCAAAACAACCATAATAACACGCAACTAGAACAACAACCACAACGACAACTACCAATGACAACGGCAATTGTCCAGCTATAAAGTATATGCACTGCCAGCCTGTAGAGCTGGCAAATATCCGTGTGTGGTCGGTGTGGGTTTATCCGTTCACGGTAATAAGGTGATCACAGATGTTTTGCGGTAACTGCGTTCTCCGCTTCCGTCTTGCCCCCGGCGTCCTACATGCGGGGAGCGGTGGAGTGATGGCGAAAAGGGGATGTATACAAGATTATAACCTGCACAATTTGCTTGTGGTTACTCTGATGATTGCAGTCCTTGTGAAACTCGCTTAGTCATGCAAATTTCGTTACAAAACGACACTCCATATCGATTCAATATCAACAGCGTGTTAAAATTATATATATTTGAAAATTATATATATGTATATATATATATGAAACGAAAAATCAATTTTAAGCTTTACTGAGCGCTGCAAGCAAATGCCACTAGTTGCATTAGCGTTTGTTTGCTTGGTAGCAAAGTACAAATTATGAGCAGGTCATTTGTATAAACGTAATGTCTTTCTTTCATATACTTTCTATTTTGAATAGCTATTATATGCTATTATGTCATTGTATAACATACTTAATAAACAGAAACTGGATTCGGCTTGCATGCACTGAATGCAAAGCACGCACGAGCTAGAATTCCTGCAGCCAGTAGTCCATTTCAACATAAGAATATGCATATTTTGTCACGTTTGCCGTTGCGTTTACTGTCTTGCGCCCATCTATTATTTGTATCATGATTCATATTTCTTGATCAAAAAACAGTTTGCGCTCCTAGACACCCCCGCATACAGCGAGTTTATACGGCAATATGAAGAGAAGATAGCAGAGATCGACCCACAATTTTATATGACAATGATGCAATGGTTAGGTCAGAATGGAAGGGCACGGGCAGGACAAATAGGCACATATTAGCCCGTTTTGCTGCACACGGTTTGCACTACCTACTATGCCGGAAAGACGCTTACCGTAAACCCTGTGACACATGTGTTTGTAACTATCGTTATGGTATATGTGTATGATATTATGGCAGTAAGTACAATGCAGTCTCCTCGCTCACAAGGCCCAGACACTGAGCGATTTGTAATTACTAATATCATTACGAGGCTGTAGTGATATTGATCATACTGTTCTATATATTTGCCCAATCTGGTGTGGGCCCAATCAATCATGTGATTCATATTTCTGTACGTACTGCGTTCGCTAGTGTTTCTCTTCGTTATATACGTTATAGCATTAGACATATTGTTAGAAAAAAAATTATTCGCAACTGCTGTTGTCTGGCTGAATTTCAGGCGACACGTCAGGGCGGCTGCGTGGTCTTGGTGGGCATGGGACCGCCCGAAGTGAAGGCACCTCTTATCGAGGTGGGCGTCAAAGAGCTCGACATTCGAGGCGTTTTTCGTTATGCAAATTGGTACGTAGATGACGCTAAATAGACGGCTGACAAATGCGTTCTTTCAGTGTTAACATGAGGGACATGTCGCCTACATACGTATGTTGACCCGGCTTGCATGCATCGAATGCAAACGTGACCACGAATTCTTGCAACCACTAATTTATTTCGACGCGAACTGTAATCTTGTGTTATGACATGATGTCAGTTCACGGTGTTCACTATGTGTGCCGGCTGCTGTGCATAATGTAGATCATCATCATCATCACCACTAAGCGAAACGTAGCTACCCCTGCACTCCCTTGTTACGCGTCTGCAACGTGGGCTTTATGGGCACATTTTCCATTCCACATTTCCTATGTCTCATTGCCTAGAGCCTAGCCTAAATCCGCAGTTAGTTTCACATTTCTGACAAGTAATCAAACATATGTTTTGTATATGCTGAAAGTTCGACCTTACAGCATTCTCAAAGGAGCCTGACCGCCTTATACGATTTGCGGTGTGCTAAGCACACTAAATAATACGACAATTTATCTAGACATGCACCATCTCGTCTTTGCCTTGTTAGGATGCAGAACTTTGCTATTAGGAATGAGTGCTGTGTTCGCCATTTTGTTTGATGCATCGTTGAGTGTTGTGAATTTTACAAACATCTTGTCGGACTACTTTCATTTGAACTATAAATTCTATGTACAACATATATATATATATATATATATATATATATGGAATTTATAGTTCTAATTAAAAGTATATATATATATATATATATATATATATATAAATTCTAACTTTCAAGGGAAATTTTTGGTGTTCTCTATTTCAAACATTTAATTATGCGGCTGCTTCGGTGAACGCCCATAACCCGTTTAGTATACGTTGCCTTCAGGCGGTCGAGTTTGTTAAAGCTTGAAGCTCTGAGATGTTCCCAAATAAGTTCGATCGCATAGCTTGCTGTAGGGGCAACTTTCAGGTCAAACAATTTTAGAGCCGTCCTCAGTGAGAGGAGTTGCGGATTCTTAATTGAGTAAATGGCAATCAGCGCCTTACGGACCCTTTCCTCTATATGAGTGGAGAATGAGGTGCCGCTTGACGTAAATTTCAAGCCCAAATATAAAAAATGGTTGACAAATTCAATAGGCTGGCCGTGAAGCTTTATGGTATCAGCTGTTGCGAGGCGTCCTCCACGACGGAAATTCATTGCTTTTCGTCGTTAAAACATGTATTTCCAGTAAAGTATTCGCCGCAAACTTTGCAAGAGTGATCAACGCTTGCTGAATATGGAAGCGACTTTCAGAGTAGATAGTAATATCATCAGCGTATAGGATGAGTTGCACTGACGGATGTTTCTTCTTTACAATCGCCGGCAGTTCACTGACAATTACAGAAAACAACAGGATTGGACTAAGGTTATCGCCCTGAGCAACCCCTGTTGTCTGTCCAAATTTGGGATGTTCGGGAACGCCGTCATCCAATATCACGTAATTGTCCTGGAGAATAGCCGCTAATAGTTTGAGAAAACGCGGTGGCATACCCAAAGCTGCCGTCTTCCAAAGGGCAACGTTGCGAGGTGCAGTATCAAAAACAGATTTGAAATCCACAAATATTGCAAACATTGAACGCCCGCGACGGCTTACTGTTTTCTCAATATCCTCGAGAAATATTGCGCTGAAGCTGTATGTGTTGATCTGCAGCATCTGAATCCATGCTGTTCTTCGGGTGTGAAGCCTTGCATTTCGAGAAAATGTTCCAGGCGCCGGGTTAGGAGCAACGATAGTAGTTTATAGATGGAGCTTTTCTTTGAAATTCGTGTTCTAATATTATATCCACGGTACCGCCTCAGAGCCGTCCTGTTAGTGCTACGTGTGTATCATCGTCATCCTCATCTGTGCTTTATTTCCAATCCGCTGCCGAACACTCTAGATCCGAGGCGTTCTTGGAACACACACAATCGTCGCTCGTCTCAGGCGGGTGATGTTCGTAGTCAGTCCTCAAACAGCGTACAAATTGGCAGCTTCAACGGCGACGGATCGTAAATGTCCTTACAGAAATCTGCTCTTTACACCCCCCCCCCTCCCCCCGCCCCCCGCCGTAAAGGTTCTGCCTAATGACGCTATGGCTGTTGAAATGCTGTCGTTTATTGTCCTAGTCACACTCTAGACACTGAACAGCCAGAGTCCGGCCCGAGCCTGTCGAGGAATCCATTTGCTGCAGCCAGCAGCAATGAAGGTTTTAGACCGAGACCTAGCCCTGATCCCGACGACGGTAACAATGGGGACGTCGTGCGTAGATAAATGGGCAAACAGTAGGGCAGACTGGCGCCATAATGGTGTGTGGCTACTTCTTCCTCTGCTGCTGCTGCTGTTGTTGATGTGGAAAACTTAGTCATGGCTCGCCGTACGATTCGTTGTCGTCCCCGCCGGACGCTCAAAGAACAATTATTGTACAAACGACTCTGCGTAGGTCCCCTACGCGTCTCGCTGTCTCTTTCTCTCTCTGTGGCGGACTTCGGTCGAAACTCAAAATCGTCCTAATGGTGGAAACACAAAAACCTACTTATTGGGTTTAAGTAAAAAAAAATCTATATATATATACATTTATAATTATACAGGATTCATTAGACGTGCGCCTTAGAAAGCATACGGCCGCATACGCAATTGGCACCCTACGGTAGATTTTACGTGCCTTCCTTGTGCTAATCCCGCTAACTTGCCCTCTTTGTGCTGATCCCGCTAAAATTGAACGATATATATATATAATCATTATTTATGTGTAGCAAAATATACATTTGTCATGTAAGAACATGTGCACAGCCCGCTCGGGGCATAACTCAATGCGTTAGGTCCAGGCCTGGGCTGGTCCACCTAGCCAGGGTACCTCTCCCCAAAGCAACATCCCCCCTCTGAACATCTAATCGTAAACGTTGCAGTAAATATTCGCCCGCCCTCTTGTCTCCTGTAGCAAGCGCCAATTTTTTCTCGACTCTTTTTGACTTGGACCAATTTCCGGGGTCAAGCAAACGGGGTCATACTTACCAGTGCACTGCAATACGTCGATTAGTCAATTTCGTCACAGTTTCGTCAGGCATACACACTATTAGTCTGCTTTGTGCGCGCGACATATTTGGGAGTCATAATAATAATAGGCGACTTCTTCGACTATCTGATTTTAGGAAAATTGTAAACTATGTTGGGCCACTCTATCTAAGACAATGTTTTGACGCACTAATTGACGCATTGGCAACTGGAACACTGCGTGTTAATGTAGCATTTCCGCCCATTGTTTAATGCTTTTGCACACGTTCAAGCAAATTCAGGTGTTTCTCTGTTGTGGAAGTTCCATATAGGAAACAACATAGCAGCTATACACAATGTAAGTAGTGATAATAAAAAATTATTTTTTACTATCACTATTTACAGAAGTGTGATTATGATTATTATTATTATTATTATTATTATTATTATTATTATTATTATTATTATTATTATTATTATTTTTATTTTTATTTATTACATGTTAAACAATGTTACAGTTGTGAGGTCCGAACGTATTATTGCAAAGTTTTTTAAATAATTAGTTCACTCCATGGCGCCTAAAATAGATGCCGGGTTCCCGCTGCAAACGGCCAAGGACAACGCTTGCCTCAGGAATTGACCCTCTCTTCGGTCGTTCGTGACCTCCTGAATTCGCTTACTTAAATCTTTGAGAAATGCTTCGGTTCCCTTGCTAATTGGTCCTAGTGTCTCCATGGCGATAGGCACAAATATATATCTTGTTTCCAGTCCAGCATATTTAAACCGTTTTCTGGCGTCCGCGTGCTTTGCTACCCACCACGGCTCAACAGAGCTGTGGTGTAAATAGGAAGCCGCGGTTGTGTTATTATTATTATTATTATTATTATTATCGATGCCCAGTAATACAGGGTATAACTACCCGAGTCGTACCTGACCAACCTTCTCAGTGACGAACGTAGTAGCTATGAACACAACAGAACGGCGGCAGCAGCAGCAGCAGCAGCACAATTGTAAAGTGTAAGCGCTTGCTTTTAAAGGAGTTTCGAGGCCTCGATTGCCAGCCGTCTCCCTGTCCCTGTAGAGTAATGGGAGATCCGATAGGGCATTGAGGTCTGTATGTACATACACCCAGCTGGCAGCAGCCGACCAGCAGGTTAGGACAAACCCCCCCACACCCTGGTACTGGATGCCGACTGAATCGACAAGAAGCTCTCGTCTCAATTTCAATTCGCGCACGAAGCAGTAAAAGTTGGAAGGGTCCTTGTGAAGCAATTCGTGCACTCTGCTGCTCTTACAAACGGCTGTTAACGCTAGACAGACGGCTTTCGTCATACCGTTTTTGCCAGTATACGGACCACCGGGCTGCTTCAACGAAAGCCTGCCGTGTGTGGTGAAACCTGTGGTGGTTACCAGCTGGGAGCAGTGCTGCAACAACTAACCAATTGAACATGCACATTCCAATCCAACGAATGGACTAATGTCATGTGATCTTCCAACTCTAGTATTAAACTATATATATATATATATATATATATATATTTATATGTATGTATATATATATATATATATATATATATATATATATATATATATATATATATATATATATATATATATATTTATATGTATATATATATATATATATGTATATATATATATATATATATATACATATGGTGTTCAAAACGTATCGCGACTTTTGTGTTTTTTCAGAAATTATTCATTTATTCATGAATATCTATTTTGTCCCCTTCAAAGTAATCCCCATGAGATATTATACACTTGTGCCAACGGTTTTTCCAATCTTCGAAGCACTTCAAAAAACATTTTTTTTTATCTTGTTCAGCTCCTCCTTCGATGCCGTCTTTATCTCGTCAAGCGTAGCGTAACGTCGTCCTTTCATGGGCCTCTTCAGTTTAGGGAACAAGAAAAAGTCACAGAGGGCCAGATCTGGGGAATACGGTGGCTGCGGCATCATTAGTGTGTTGTTTTTGGCCAAAAACTCGCGCACAAGCAACGATGTGTGAGCAGGGGCGTTATCGTGGTGCAAAAGCCAATTTTTGTTCTTCCACAAATCCGGGCGTTTCTGGCGGATTGCTTCGCGCAAATTGCGCATAACTTGCAGGTAATATTCCTTATTGACCGTTCTACCCTGTGGCAAGAACTCATGATGCACCACGCCCCTGCAATCGAAGAAAACTGTCAGCAAAACTTTCACATTCGACCGAACCTGGCGCGCTTTTTTCGGTCTTGGTTCGTGCGGCAGCTTCCATTGAGATGATTGAGCTTTGGTTTCCACGTCATAACCATAAACCTACGATTCGTCACCAGTTATGACCCTCTGGAGCAAATTTGGGTCGTCGCGGACAGAGTCCAACATCTCATTAGCAATGTTCATGCGATGCTGTTTTTGGTCGCAATTGAGCAATTTTGGTACGAATTTCGCGGCGACCCGTCTCATGCCCAAATCATTGATAAAAATCGAATGGCACGAGCCAATCGATATGTTTAGGTCCTCAGCAACTTCTCTAACGGTGATTCGACGATTGGCCAATACCATTTTCTCCACTTCATTAATTTTTTCGTCTGTTGTTGAAGTGCTCGGGCGTCCGGCACGCTCTTCGTCGTTCACATCTTCTCGGCCTTCTGAGAACATTTTGTACCACCGATAAACGTTGCTTCGGTCCAAGGTAGCTTCTCCGTATGCCACAGTCAACATTCGGAATGCATCCGCGCACTTAATTTCGTTTTTCACACAAAATTTGATACAGGTTATTTGATCCATTTTTTTGAATAGGTAAAAATAGAAGACGACACGTGCAAGCAAAGCAGCTGTCAACAATTAAGTGAACATTCAAAATGGCCGAGCTTGTCGGCATAAGTGAGAGACATGAGTACCAACATAACGCCACAAAAAAAATCGAAATTCGAATATACGTAACCCGCGAAAATTCAAAAGTCGCGATAACGATTGAACACACCTCGTATATTAGTACCAAAGTAGTAGCTGGGAAGCGTGACGGCGTGCTCTATGTATAGGACTAGTGCGCTAGTCATGGTTGTCATCTACCGGGGTGTCGCAGGTTCGGTCCATGTTGTTGGTCGAATTTCTCTTGAGCGATGTCCGTTGAGAATAGACGATACGCCATAATACCGCTGAGAGTCAGCGGCCATGCTGCTGCCACAAGGACAGTTGGGGAAACCCTAGCTATCTCAACATGTCTGGCCCTCGGTGCTCTTTGTAGTCTAAAATTAAAAACAATCTCCTTAAAAATGTGTGTATTTTCTCTAATTTAGCTGCGAAACATGACCAGACCGTATAAATACTTTCCAGTTTGCCATCTGTGCTTTGCTTCGTACTACTTGTCCACATAAGCGAGTAATTTGTAACAATTCTTAAGAAAGGTACAGCGCATCACCATTCCTAAGAATTTTACAATACAAATTTAAAATTACATAAATGAACTAACTAAAAAAATATCGTTTTCGTTACACTTCTTATCGTCGAAAAGTAAATGCGGAAACCCATCTCAACAAATGTGGAAGACGTGGCGTTAATACGCTCTGAGGGAGATGTGTGTAGATCATGTGCACGCGACAGTTGGACGGAGTCTTAAAATCCGCAAAGTTTATAATTCATGATGGAACCCATGCATTACAAATCGCGTTACTACGTCGCGGTTTATGCGATTAAGTCCTCTCTAAGCCCGATCTAGCATTGCTCCTGAGGGGAATAAACGTGCGTAAAGTTTGGCCAGCTTTTGCTGCTCGGTCGCGAAACAATCGTTGAAGGAGCTGATTATATATATATATACATATATGTATATATATATATATATATATATATATATATATATATATATATATATATATATATACATATATGTATATGTATATATATATATATATATATTGAAACGTTTACACAGCTTCTTGCTCAGCAGCAGCGCGTCACCTAAGAGATGAGCATCGTCTGCTAAGTGTCGCGCATTAAAACTAAGCTGGGCGTCTAAAAGACGCGGCTTTTATTAAATGTCAAAATTAGTCAAGTCACGCAGGGGTTAGATCGTCCCAGATAATTTCCATTCCACGGTTAGCAATCGGAGCAACCTGTAGGTAGAGCAGACGAGCAGCTGTAAAGACGAACAGGAGTTGAGGCTTTCTGAATGTTGAAACTGCTCTTAAAGCTTTTACATCATTTCGCGATCTGTGATCTGAGAGACTGTGACTGTTGATCAAATTGAACAGGTGGTCCAGTGCATAGAAGCTTCGATGCTTGGGAAGGCGGCATGTCGCAGTCTGACAAGTCTGGCGAAAGCCTGTTAGACCTGAAAGCATCTACAATCGTAAGCTTTTAAAACTCTCTATCTGCGAGCATAGTAGCAATGGCTTGGGCGGGGGCTAACGCGCCCTTTTGGCAAACTGAAACGTTGCCGTATATGTGACTTAATCCTTTTTGAGTTGAGTTTTTCTTCTTCTTCTAAGGTTGCCAGGTTAAGCATTGCTATTCTGGCACATTTTCCAGCTGAAAAAAGCCCAGATGAGCAAGGCGATGAAGCGATGGCTTGTATCAGCCACCAGCCAACCTGTGATTAAAAACAGCGCCTACTTAATTACGCGTAGAACCTCTCCGTGACAAACCTTAACGAAATTAACACGTTCACACCGAGGCAAGTCACACAGATGCCTTGTGTAAAACGTTTTTCCTTGTCCACAGACCAGTGCTGAAAGCTTCTCTAACAAAGTCGAGAACAGTAGCGGGCTGAAGTTGTTATTATATTGTGAATATCTTTGTTAGCACTGACGATCGAAGTTTTAATACATTGCTTCATGATGTCAAGTGAGTTTTTTTTTTCATAGAGGACTAACTGGGAAATGGGGTTGCACACGCGGACACCGCGGCAGGGGAGCTCTCTGCAGATGCGGGCCGGTAGTGTGGGGCTCCAACCCACTAAAAACCAGACATGTCCCCGTCCCCCACACTGACTGGGAACTGCGTTGCGCATATCATCAAACAGTCAGGGGGGCGAGTCTTCTACTCCTGGCGGGTGTGTTCCCCGGGAGCCACGGGGAGGGGGGGCGCCGTAGGTAGTTGGCGCTCGTTTTCTTCTGTAGAATGGCTCTGAAGATTCCGGCTGTGGTGTTCCAGTTAAAAAGCGTTTCCGTCATTTTTTTGCAGACGTCGCGTAGGTTAAAATTCGTTGCGTTCATTAGGAGCAGTAGAGGTACGCGCTGTTCCGCCCATGCTGGGCACTTCAGTGCCGTGTGGTCTGAAGTGTCTTCCGGTTCGTCGCCGCAGTGGATGCATTTAGGACTGGGAGCCTTCCCGATCCTGAACAGGTAGGACTGGAAGTCGCCATGCCCTGTCAGGATCTGGGTCGTGTAGAAGGTGAGTTCACCCCCCGGGCGGTTTAGCCATTCTTTGATGTCGGGTATAACGGCGCGGAGACTGGTGCCCGGGGCAGCCTCTCGTAGGCCGGCTCATTCTTCCTGCCAGAGGTCGATAGTATGCCGACGCTCCTCGTCCTTCTTGCGCTGGGGGTTACCCTATAAGCGACGGCGTTCGGCAGCTTTCAGATACCAGGGAATCGTCCCAGCAAGGACGAAAGCCGCCGCTGCGCTTACCGTCCGGTACGCCGCGAATATCAAGTGAGCTGGGTTGAGGCGAGTGACCTTCACTATAGCCATGTTTAGACGAATGACTCTCGCCCACTCAGAGAGAAGCGGGATGACGTGGTGACATTTGTTGAACAGCGAACAGAACAAGGACGGTT